>JBBPBP010009779.1:51729652-51828787 GCA_037974735.1 Cicer chorassanicum | reverse complement strand
CCCCCCCCCCCAACAAAAAGAATCTTGAATAACAATTCTTATATATACATTTTAGAAACCATGAAAAAAGAAATATTTTAAAAAGACAGAAAAAGAAAATAAATGCCTACCATAAACATCCAAATTTAAATTTTATACTTTCCGAAAATCATATACTGCAAATTATATGTTTACAAGATCCGACTTCTTTAAAATAGACAAATCACTTTAGAAAGTGGATGATATCAATCAATAAATAATAATTTTATATAATTGATTGATATAATTGTTATTAATAAAAACAGATGATATGTGCGAACAATTAAGATAAACGATTATTAATATATTATTGATTGTAGGTGAATGCCAAAAAAATATATATATATATAAAAGTGGGTGAAATTTTTTTTTTGAAAAAATTTATAAAAAATAGGGCACACTTAAAAAATGTAGGTGTAAATTTAATATAATCCAAACATGATACACCATTAGACTTATGAAGGTAGTACACATTAGCCGGTCATATAATGAAATAATTTTTGTTTCTTCAATTTGGGCATCTTCAGATTAACTTAAAAAATTCATTTTCAATTTTAATGCAAAATACACATGAAAATTATCCACAATTTGACGAGAAGCAACATTGTTTAGCGTCCACAATTTTCAACGTGTACCCAATTGGACCGACCTGAATTGCCTACTGTAGCAAACTCAGTTTGACGCAATAGGCGATCTAAGAGTTTATTTTAAAACAGACTGTTCTACACGTCACAAAAAATTAGTATGAATGATCTCTGCGGTCGATTTTAAATCGGACGGTCCAAACTGTTACAACATCCTGCTGTAGTAGCATGATATCCAAATCCCAATTAGACACTTCACATTATCCTTGGGTGACAGCAAAAGATTATAATATAAAAGAAAAAAGGTGAAGGGGGAAGCCTGCAAAACTGTAAACACAATCCAAAATTATATCATCTTCAAATATATGAATTATTGAGAATGAGTAATGCTAGTCCTAGAGAATTTGAAAGTCTCTCGATGCTTTTGGGGAAGAGGGGTGTTGGACTTTGACAATACAGATTGCAAAATTTATGCTTCCTGCCTATATACCATAAATCTTGAGTTCATAACTTAATATGGCTCCAAAAACTGTATGCATTTATAATAGACTTTTTTTTTTATTCTTTCTCCTGTTTCCTGTTTCTTGTTCTTTCCCATCTATGCTATCATCATATTATAAAGAAAGATTTACAATTAAACCCACTCTATATGTGCTTCATATAGCACAAATGTAAGAGCAAACTTCAATCAAGTGAAAATCCGGCGACAATAAACGAATAGGAGCATTGTCTATCCATCTGTTTTACAAAGTCAAATCCAGAATGAGAATCGCAGACTTGATAATGTCATCATCATTTCTCCTCGAAGTCAACATCAATAATGTTAGGGTCTGACTTAGATGTTGAGTTATTTCTACCACCTCTTGTAAAGAAATCTCCTTTACCTTTTGGTTGCCACACAATGTTGCCACAGCTTGAACATCGAACTATTTGGTTCTTGTAACCTGCAAACTGCGTCTTGCAAGCTGGACATGAGCCCTGTCCAATTACAAAAGTAGCATACTTTGAGCTAATTTCAAAACATACATGAATTAAAGCACAACTAACTTAACTACACACTCAACTATCATAAAAAACATCCCTGATATTCTGATCCAATGAAATTATGTATCTGCCAGTTAGCTTGGATTTGAGTTAAACGAAGCTTCAAATCCAGCGAATATCAGTTTCACACAATGGGTATGTGTTAGTAGGCCTCCAATTATGAAGAATTATCATGTGAGGCTCATACCCAATAAAGATGGGCCAGCCTAGTTAGAATGTGTGTACGATATTGTAACTAAATAAATAGAATAGGTAAGTAAAAAAAATAGAATAGAGGAGGGGAGGCGAGGGAAAGAGGATCAGTCAGTTTATTTGTAATTGGGTGGTTTGGAAGATGGGACAGACTCTAATTTCTGTCAAAGGCTACTTTGTCTTCCTTTGTAATCTGACTCACTGGAACTCTCTTTTTCTTGAGTATTTCATCAATAAAATTATTCCTACTCAGTGTAAAATTACATAGATTGAATTACCAGTTCTAATTGTATGATCAAACTAATAAAATTAAATGAATATATAAATTGGCTCAGTTTTGAATATAACAGATGAAAACTTCAAGGAAAATGTTATTCTTGGTTAGATGGAGAAGCTTGTAATTTTAGGACACTTGTATAAATCTTTGGTAACCTAATTGGTTGTTTTCTTTTCTCTTTAATGGAACAACAATGTGTTAAATAAGAAGAGGATTTAAAAAAAATTATTATATTGGCAAGCAAGCTGATTTTTGTAGTATTTCATCTCATTATGTCTGTGCTTTTCTAAATAGAATTCCACATCCTCCTTTAGTATTTCCCTTGTTTCCTTTCTTGTCCAATGGAATTGATTATTGTATACTTGAGTACAATTTTCACTCAGAAGCTATATACATTAAAAATCTAATAGCAATGATACCTTAATAACTAAGCTGTTGGCCAATGTCCCAATTAGAAGAGGTCCAGCAAATGGAAGTACCCATGTCGCGATAATCAGGAACCGAAAAAGCCAGCCAGAGAATGCAAACCAGATGAAGAAAATTGTCTGAAAAAAATAAAATAAAATGGTAACAGATTCAGTAGTGAGAAAAAGAGGAAGACTAGTAGAAATATTATTTACAAAAGATCAAACAATACCCTATATGTATACTTGATATGAACAAAACTCAAAAAGCATGATAAATATAATTCAACACAATTCAAAGGTGTAAGTGATAACTATTTGTTATGCCTACTTTTGGCTTCGTTAGGGCCAATTGGTTAGAGTTGGAATTGGCTATTTACATCTTACAAAGGATTTCACTTCTAGTGTCCTTGAAATTGATAGAGTTAATCAGTGGAATCCAAAAGATCGATGTAACTCAAATAAAATTAAACAAGTTCTGTTCTCGTGCACTTTTTACAATTTACTTAGAATTAAAGCACCTGACATTTATGGTTAGCTTTTGTATTCATAATTTGTTTAGTAAAAAGTAAAAGGAAGATATCACATTTGGAGCAATTATTATGAGAGGCAGGACTAAAAAACTTCTCGTCTATAAAAGAATCAACCGCAATTAGTGAATATACATGCTACCTAAGACGCCCAGGTACATAATACGTTACAGGTACAATATGGATACATAACATATTTTAATAATCAAGATACGACACCGCCTAGATATGTTAACAGAAATTTATAAATATAGAGCAATATATAACATAGATGCACATATTTTAAGAGATGTGTGAAAAAGTTGACAAAGATAGGACCTTAGGGAAGCAATATAAGAGCACATGAACTCAGAAACTGTGCAAATCAGAGCAACAGAGCAGATGCACGAAATACGGCAGTGAAAATGAAGCCAGTACAACAGCAGAAACAAAGCAAAGAATTAGCAATAGCTGCACAACTACGCAGCTCAGAACTTTGAAACTCTGCAACCAAAGCAACTCTGCAGATGGACAAAAGAGTCGAGCAACAAAGGAGCTTGGGAAAGAATATGACACGGGTATGCAGAAAATGTGTGAACCAGAACAACAAACCAGGTACACCAAATACAGAAGCAACTTAGAACACAAAAGTGCAACCCAGAGCAAAAATGGACCAACCAGTGCGTGCCATTACAATCTCTAATGGTAAAGAGGGACTCCATTTTGATGTGCTATGCAGTATGGAAAGAGCAACAAGTTTTTTGAGGGGTTGTGATGTAAGGAAATAGAGTTGAAATAAAATAAAGTAGTAAAATGCCACTATCAGTGTCATGCAGTATTTGGGTGACAACTGTTGTTGGTAAGATATATCTGAGATTTATCGGGAAATTTTGAAAAATAGAACCATCAATTTATTTCTAGATACATATTGTGACATATCAAAATGCATATTAGTACCAGATACGTGTTACGATAATTTTCCATTTTTGAAATATTAATCGTAAGGGGATGAAATGAAGTGGAATCATAACAGATTTCATTGTTCACAATCAAATGGAACATAGCATTCCATCCATTCTATCCAATACTCTATTTCTCGTTCCCTTTTAATCTGGGAAAAATGGGATAAAACAAGCTAGGTTTTAATAAAGAGTTCTGCAACCACGATTACAGTCACAATGTCAAGATTTTGATGTCTTTGCAATTGCAGTCGCATCAGTTGTATTTGAATTAACCACAATTATTTTCAACATCAAGAAACGTGATCACAATGGCGAAGATTGACTCAATCTTTAACGGGACTGAATTTAAGTAGATAAATTATGTCTCTTGTTTCAGTGTCAATATATCATTGCAGTGCAGCACAGCGTTAAGGTTAGTTTTGCAAACAAGGCAAACGGTGTTCGATTCCATGAAGGCCCATTATTTATTTTTCAATCAAGTTTTTAGTGTAAAAATGCAAAAAGGAAGGCTTAGCCACTGCACCAATTGAAATATTAATAAATATCAACACAGAGTGTATTACATATTAATATATAATGCGCGCGTGCACGCCCACACACACACACATTTATATGTTTGAAAATATTTTGGTGAGCCATGGCTTCCCAGTTCCCCCTATCATTGAGAAGCTTCGTCCCTAACGATATAAAACCCAATAAACAAGTGTTTTTCCACCATTCCGTCCTTACAATCAATGTTTCAAAAACCAAACCAACTTGGACGATTCCATCAGTTATTTAAGTAGTTAATTCCAATTTTGTCTGAGTTTAAAGTAGTTGAACCATGTCGTGGAGAGGTCTCACTATTTTGATGCCCCATTCAATTTTTAAAAAACATTGCTTACAAATTACAACATCCAAAGGGTATAATGGTAATTATAACTGCATCTCACACACCATTCTTCTACCTTACAACTACTCTTCATACACATATCCACAAACACAAAATGCAAAAAGGATTAATTAATAGTAGTACTAACCGTAAAGCTTCTTCCAAGTGGACTATCAATAAACTTACTAAGCTGCATCCTGTACTGCAAAAAAGCACAACAACAAAAACATGAAATTGCTATTGTTATCATCTCTTTAGCACTGAAACTTCTGATGGAAGGCGTGTCACGACACCAACATCTTGATTACATTCAACAAATTCATTCTCTTAATAGGTTATGATCAACACAAAATGAAATATATAAAAATGAAAGTAGGAACTGACCTTAGGCCAGTTTAGCGCAAAATCGGAGGTGAAATTACGGTATTTAATACCAATTTCGAAATCACGGTCAAATTCACGAGCACGGTCGGCGGCGGCAGAAGCAACGGAGGAGAGACGGTGTTTGACAGAATAACGACGGTCGATACGTTCGGCAGTTTTCTTAGCTTCGAAAAGAAAACGCTCAAAATTATCGTTAGCAGTTTGCCACGCTTGTTTGAAAACCCTATCCATATCGTTTTGTTTGTTGTTGTTGTTGTTCTTGAAACTGAGTATTACAGTTTGGCGGCGACGGCGAAATGGAAGGAGAGGTTGACATCTCACTGATGTGCCTGTGCATGTCGTGGCTGGGGTTGTTCCTCCAATTCCAAACATTCTTCTTTTCTTTTTTTTCTCTAATGGACTCTTTGCTTCTTGATTCTTCACCTCGATGTCCACTCTCTCCACTTTTTACATGATAATATATTATTTATTATTTATTTATTTATTTTATAATAATATTAATGATAATTTATCATATTTTCAAAATTAGGAACTCCTCTAGATTTTTCTTTGAAATACTTGTATTATGAAACTCACTTCAATTGTAAATATAGATCATGTTGATCATCTTTTAAAATTTTCATGTAAATCTAAAATCACATTATATGTTATTTGAATACATGAAGATGTCCTATGATAATCAAGTAATTTTAAATGGCATAGTTTAAATATTTTTAATAATATTTAAAAAATAATTATTAGTGTTATTTTAATATTTAAATTTAATATTTTATTTATTTTTATTAAACATTAATTAATATTTATTAAATCTCAATGATATATCTAATAATTTTATATTTTTGTAAAAATTTGTAAAGATATATTATGTGGTATAAACTTTTAATCAAAATATGAGTTTTGTAATACGTGTCAAACCCATGGATAATATCATTACTCTATCAATCAACTAATCATCGATCATATAAACATATCAAAAGCACTCATTACAACAAATATGAGTTAAATAGAATCATCGTTAATTAGTATCGATTTATCAATAATCATCGATGTAACACCCCTAATTTTTCGTGGGATGATGTGTTTATGTTATATTAAATGTGTGTTATATGGCATGTTGGGTTGAGAAAATGAGTTAAAGACTCTCAGTGGTACCTAGAAACAAATTGGAAACAAGAAAGTACTAAATTTTAGCAAACAAAATGTAAGACATCACATAGCGATGGATGTAGCTTGTTGTGTGAGCTACAGTAGTTGAGATCAAATCTCTCTATTTAACTTCGATGTGCGGCATGCTCTGCTCGTCGTGCGATGTGATGATCTTACAATGTGGCGACGTTGACTTTCATGCAGTATAAAAGGATTTGATCATAATTTTCACCACTTTCAAAAAATTCGTTGAACGAATTTGAGAAACCATAGCCACCGAACACTATTTTGCCCAAAAACATAAATAAATAAATAAATAAAAAAGAAACACTTATATATTCATTAGTTCTTTATCAATTGTATCATCTCCCATTTTTTTCTCATGAAATAAAGCTAATTCTATTATAGGAATTACGTGTTTATCAGTTTTCCACCGATTGATCAGTCTCATTTTATCTAATTTTATTATTCTTCCTTTAACGTCTTATTTCTATCGGAGTTATTAATTAATTGTAGTCATTGACTCTTAGGAATTCACCGATTGAGATGCAATAAATCAATGCGAAAGACCAAACCCTTCTTTTTGTGTAGAATTCAGCCATTGAACTAAGGTGAAGGGTGAGTTATATCATTTGAGTTGTGGGTATATTAATAAAGTATGTTATTTTGAAATTACAAGAATTAAAATATGTTTAGATACTATTATATGTGGAAATGGTTATTATGGTTTGAGTTGTTATACGATTTTTAGTTATGTGTTATCATAACTATGTTGAACTGATATTGAATATATGATTTTGGGTTCATGAAGTCGATGTGAATGTAGTTACTACAATTTATGATTATGATTGATAGGTTGTGGTGATTGATATGATTTATTGATGACTGTTGTGTTTGAGCATGATTATCTTAAAATTGTATATGTTAAGTAATAATTGTAAATATCTCTGAAATTGTGAATTATATGTGAACTAGATTTGAAATCAATCTATGTTATAAGGTAATGTTAAATTTGTTTTAAATTACAAATGAATATGAAATTGATGCAACTCTAAATTTATGTTAAATTTGACTAATGCCTATGATGGTCCCCATTATAGAGTGACATAGGATAATGGGAGAAATAAATTAATTATAAGGGTTTAATAACCCATTTTATTGTGTGCATTTCACTATAAATTAATGTGAGGGTTAGTAACTCGGTGTTGGGGGAAGTACAATTTTATGAGTTTGATAATAGTGGTCGATTTAATTGAGTCTTTGGGTAAGATGTCATACCTTATACGCATTCTACAGGGAATTCAAAAAGGGTTGAGTTAATGTGCTCACTCTACCTTATACACATACCTTATACGCACTCTACAGGGAATTCTCGAGAGTTAATGTGCAACTATAGTTTACCATAACATGTTAGATACACGAGTTTCAGGTTGGGTTGAGTTGATGGCATAGTATGTATTTCCTTTTCCTATGTTAATATCCAAAAGATATTTATTTAGTGGAGATGCTGAATATAGGAGCTTGACCTTGGATGTATCAATGTATAAGAGAAGTTGTGAATGATAGGCTTCCTCCGACAACGTCCCGTTTTATGGGGGGGTGTACCTGCACACACGTCAATGATCAAGTAAGAATTTTCCATAGTATGGGAGGTATTTAGGTTAGAATTTGTTTGTGACCTAGGTGAAGTAGCGATATCAATCACAAGGAAGGGGGAGTTTGAATTGTGATTCCTTTTTTAAAATATTAATTCCGGCTTTTAAATTAAATTAACTCAAGATCAATCTTGGTTGCTTATAAAAATTTCAAGAACGTTCTTGGTTAGTCAAAAATAAATGAAACAAATTATTTTTACATGATTAGTGATAGTGAGTGAGAAATAATAAAGTACAGGGATAAGAGAATGACACAATGATGTATATATCCTAGTTCACTCAATGTGGACTACGTCTAGTACTCAAAACTTGTGACATTTTCCACTAATGTGCTTCACACGAGAATTTTCTTGCTTTCACACAATTTTTTCTTGATCAGTTACAATTTTCACCTTTCAACCTTGAAAGGATTTTTACAGATACCTTTCAGTCTAGAAAGGATTTTTACACTATACCTTTTGATTACAAAAATGATTTATATACAACACTCAAACTATCTTTAAGAGATGGTCTTGAGTTTCAAATGAAATTATGAAATAAGGTTGTATGATCATAATCTACTCAACACTTGTTTGAGTTTGATTATCAGCAATAACTCAGTAAGAAGATCCTTGAATCTAGTGTAAGAGAACTTGAGCTTTTGTTTGATTGAAGAGTTTTTGATTTCGCGAGTATGATTGTTTTAATGATGAATTAATTTCACTGAAAACACTTGTTGTTGTCTCCACTCTGATGTTCTTTTTAAAGACTAATTCGTCTTTGTCAACTGCTTGATCTTCTTCTACCTTCCTCAAAAGACTTCATTGGTTAGTTTCTTTTCTTTTTCTTTTGGTTTGGTTTCAATAATGTTTTCGAATGTGTTTTCTTGCCGTTCTGATCGAGTATTTACATTTTACATCTTGTTCTTTAAATTCTTTGATTTTGGTTGTCATCCACAATGGATCTTACAGTTGTTCTGAGAGTTTTCCTATTTCTTTCCCCATCGTAGATGGTAGTTTTGGGAATTTTCTCTTTTCCCCCGTCATAGACAGTGGTATTAGATTCCACCTTCATTTATAGGTTTGTATCTAGTTTAGTTTTGATGACCCTTCTTCTCCTTTCATTCCTTCTTCATCAAAGTGGATGAAGGAGAGTGATTATTGCTTTGATCCACTCTCATCCATTTTGATCAACATAATTTGTAATGGCGGATGATAAAGCGTCAACTTCGGATGTGCAAATATTTCCTTCTGATTTCAAAGATATGAGTTGGGTCACTGATGAACTTTTTGGAGTCGTTTCCATTTTAATGGAAGAGGGTGACGATGCCTCAGATGTGTTCAGGAAAGTTGGACTAAAGGATGATTCGACTACTAGGAGACTTGAACGAACGAAAAGGATATGTAATGACCTCGACAATTGTGCAATTGCTATGTACAAATATGTTTTTAGGCACATGGGATTCTGCCTTCCCTTTAGGATGTTTGAAATAGCGATCATGGACCATCTCTAGCTTGTTTCCTCTCAACTTCATCCAAATTAAGGGTTTACATCATTGTCTTCCAAATCACATGCCAATTTCTAAAATTGGTCCCCTCTATTCCTTTCTTCTTCAACATCTCATGTTACTCTAGCATAAAGAAAATCCGATATTGAAATAGGGGCATGTATCCTTTAAATAGAAGAATAAGTGTTTTATGGCCTTCATTGATTCATTGAAAGGGTTCAAGAGGTGATATTATTACATTGTGGTGTGGTCAGAAGAGGCCCATAAAAATTTATGCGTTATTACTCATGTTTATGATCGGAAAGGAAATATTTTCATGGACTAAGATGGTGAGCCTAAAAATAATTTGTTGGGATCAATTTCCAAAGGTTTGAACTAAGGCCCACCTTAACCGTAGAAGGGATGAATTGACGTATAAACTCGATGAACTTAGTCATGTCAGCCTTTATAACGCTATTAGTTTACGATTGTACGTTAGTACTTCGAAAAGTAGCTTAAAGTTGATAAGAAGGGAAGTTCGGTGTTGGATGCACAAGGAAGTCTTCAATATGTTTCCTATTGTATATACATTAGGAAACTTTTAGCTTTTCGTAAACTATAATATGTCAAATATCTCTTAGGTGGTTACTAGAAGTATCGTTATGTTTATACTTCTTTTTCCTGATTCTAAATTTCGTTCCATTTTCTTGTTTACAACAAACATGGCTTCCTTATCTTTCATGAAGAAGTATAAGGAAAATAGTACCAAAGCATCATCTTAGGCTCCTTCTCAAACCCCTCTAGTTCCTCCTTAGCCAAAGGAAGTGGTCGAAGATACCCTACTTTAGAGGCTATTCCTACTTCTCCACAACAAACTACCCCAGTGTCTACCAACAAGAGTCTGAACTTCATTGATCTTGGTGATGATCCAAGGTAGAAGATGTTAGAACCAAGTTGGTCCAATGAAAATTTTCTCTTGTGTTTTGATGTTACCAAAAAGTATTTCATGAAAACAATTTATTGGACTAATGTCTTCAATTAAGTGTTCATAAATTAGAACAGGAAAACCAGAGAAGTGGTTAAAGGAAGTGACCAGATGAAGTAAAAAGGTCAGAGGAAACAAAGTCTAATTAGTCAACAAAATCCTTAGAATCGAAAAAATGCACATTCTAGAAAAGTACGTCCATCTGCTTATGATAGCTTGTTTATGGTAGTTCAACGTGCCTCTGGTAACCCAATATGCTTCTAGTAACTCATCATGCCTTTGGTGATTTTGTGTGCCTCTACTATGCACATTTCAGCATACCTCTGAAAAGTTTGTTTGAGCATGATTATAAACTCTGAAGCTAATGTCTAAGATTAATAGTTAAAGCTCATATTTCGCTCGTCCAAACGATTGCAACACACTCAAATGAGATGCCTCTGAAGTTGCAATGACTCTGATAATGTAACAAGGTTATTTGCCCAAGCCACTAATTCCATTCATGGAGTTGAATCTGCCTCTAACTATCAAGAAAGCAAAGTATACAACATCTAACTCCAACAATTTTAGGAACCCTAAATTCAACTATAAAAAGTGGTTCAAGACTGAAAAATAAAGCACGAAAGCAACAATACTAAACACCACATAGCTCATATTTTCTAAGTACTCATAATTCAAAGGTTCAATTTTAGGCAAAGGCACTTGCTCAAAGTTACATCTTTTAGTGCTTAAGTGTTGTAGCACGTGTGTGAAAAATTAGTGTAACAATCTGCTTAGTAGAAGCAAAACTCAAATAATTCTAAACTTGTGTAACCCAGCCCGATAGCGGCTTTAGTGTGCCTCAAGCAATCTGTCGTTTTCAGGTTGTGTTGAGAAGACTTGATCAAATCTTTTCAAAAACTGATGTTCAAATGTTCCTCATGTTCTAAGATTGGACACTCTAAATCTGCATGTCATATTAACAGAAAATCAAAATTTAGAACTAATCCACAAGGACCCAAGACAAAATGGGTACCAAAAGTTAATGAAACCAAAACTGCAGGTTGGCTCTCAAGGTGTCAAGAAAAAGCCATGGTTCTTGGACAGCGGATGTTCAAGACATATGACAGGTGATAAAAGTTGCTTCATGTCCTTCGTCAAGAAAGATGGAGGATCTGTCACCTTTGGAAATGACAATCAAGCTCGAATCAAAGGTAAATGGACAATTGGTAAGAAAAACTCTGCTCAAATAACTGATGTTCAATATGTTGAAGGTCTGAAACATAATCTCTTAAGCATAAGTCAACTTTGTGACAATGGCTGTGAATTTATTTTCAAACCCAACCTATGTGAAATCATAAAAACAAAATCTGGTGAAAAACTATTTTTTGGAACCAGAAAGAAAAATCTTTATGTATTATATCTTGAAGAATTGCCTGATGAATCCTGCTTCATATCTATTGATAAAGATAAATGGATCTGGCATAAAAGGGCAGGGCATGTCAGCATGAAAACCATTTCTAAAATTTCAAAATTAGAACTTGTCAGAGGATTACCAAACTGAATTTTGAAAAAGAGAAAATATGTGAAGCATGTGTCAAGGGAAAGCAAGTTAAAAGCAGCTTTCATCAAAAGAATTTATTTCCACAAACAGAATTCTTGAGTTACTTCACATAGACTTATTTGGTCCTGTCAAAACAACCAGTTTAGGAGGAATGAAATATGGTTTTGTTATTGTTGATGATTTCTCTCGATACACTTGGGTACTATTTTTAAAACAAAAAGATGATGCTTTTGAAGCTTTTAAAATCTTTTGTAAAAAGGTACAAAAAGATGATGCATTATTTCTATAAGAAGTGATCATGGAGGAGAATTCATAAATGCCCCTTTGAAAAACTTTCTTGAGGAACTTGACATTTCTCAAAATTTGTCTTGTGCAAGAACTCCTCAACAAAATGGAGTTGTTGAAAGAAAAAATAGAACCTTACAAGAAATGGCAAGAGCAATCTTGGAAGAATCTAATGTTGAAAAGTATTTTTGGGCTGAAGCCGTCAATACATCATGCTATATTTTAAATCGTGTATCCATTAGAAAAATCATAAACAAAACTCCATATGAAATCTAGAAAAACAGAAAACCAAACATTTCATACTTCCATATTTTTGGGTGTTACTGTTATATTCTAAACAACAAAGATGTTCTTGGAAAATTTGATTCAAAATCAGACAAAGCTATCTTTTTGGGTTATTCAATCGACTCTAAAGGTTATAGGGTTTTTAATCTAAGAACTAAAGTTGATGAAATCAGCATGCATATTTTATTTGATGACTTAGTACTGGAAAAAACAAATGAGGACGAAGAGCTGCCAGACACACAGCAGAAAACTGATGTGCAGGAAACGGAGATTGATAAACAATCTCCGTATCATTCTCCACCTAAAAGCTGGAGAACGATATGAGATCATCCTCAAACTCAAATCCTTGGTGATACAACAAATGGAATTCGAACCAGAAATTCATTCAAGAATGATGAAAACAACATGGCAATGATTTCTCAAGTTGAACCAAAATCAATTAAAGAAGCCATAGTTGATAAATCCTGGATTGAAGCCATGAAGGAAGAACTGCAACAGTTCGATAAAAATGAAGTCTGGACCTTAGTACCAAATCCTCAAGATCAAACAATCATTGGTACACGCTGGGTTTTCAGAAACAAATTAGATGAAGAAGGTAAGGTTGTAAGAAACAAAGCAAGATTGGTTGCTCAAGGTTACAACCAACAAGAAGGTATAGACTGCGATGAAACTTTTGCTCCTGTTGCAAGGTTAGAAGCTATTCGTATACTTCTTGCATATGCATCTCACAAACTTGTTAAATTATTTCAAATGGATGTTAAAATTGCATTTTTAAACGGCTTTTTAAATGAACAAGTTTATGTAAAACAACCTCCCGGTTTTGAAGATCAATCAAAACCAAATCATGTTTTCAAACTTACAAAAGCTCTCTACGGCTTAAAACAAGCACCAAGAGCTTGATATGATAGGCTAAGTTTCTTCTTAATCAAAAATAGATTTTCTAGAGGAAAAATCGACACTACACTCTTTAAGAAAATTGATAAAAATGATTTACTCATCGTACAAGTGTATGTTGACGATATCATCTTTGGATCAACTAATGAAAAGATGTGTGATGGCTTTTCAAAACTAATGCAAAGTGAATTTGAAATGAGCAAGATGGGAGAATTAAGATATTTTCTTGGATTACAAATTAAACAACATGTAAATGGTATTTTTATTTGTCAAGAAAAATACATTAAAGATTTGTTGACCAAATATAAAATTAATGAAGCAAAAATTATGTCTACTCCCATGCATCCATCCTCTTCATTAGACAAAGATGACAATGGAAATTCTGTTTCTGAAAAAGAATATAGAGGAATGATTGGTTCCTTGTTGTATTTAACTGCTAGCATGCCAGATATTGTATTTGTAGTAGGATTATGCGCTAGATTTCAATTTGCGCCAAAAGAATCCCATTTAACTGCTGTAAAACGAATCTTTAGATATCTTGTTGGAACTACTGATCTTGGCCTTTGGTATAGAAAAGGTTCTCATTTTGATCTTGTAGCATATTGTAACGCTGATTATGCTGGAGATAAAACTGAAAGAAAAAGCACCAGTGGAGCATGTCAATTTCTGGGTGATGCTTTGATAAGCTGGTCTTGCAAGAAATAAAATATTATAGCCTTATCAACCACCGAAGCTGAATACGTATCAGCTGCAAATTGTTGCTAACAAGTTCTTTGGATAAAAAATCAACTTGAAGACTTCTCTGTAAGTTACTCTAGTATTCCAATTTACTGTGATAATACTAGTGCAATCAATTTATCAAAAAATTCAATTCAGCATTCTCGTTCAAAACATATTGAAATAAAACATCATTTTATTCGCGATTATGTTAATAAAAAGGATATTGAATTAATTTTTGTTGATACTCAAAATCAGCTTGCTGATACTCAAAATCATGTTAATAAAAAGCACCAAAGCAACAATACTAAACACGTCATAGCTCATATTTTCTAAGTACTCATAATTCAAAGGTTCAATTTTAGGAAAAGGCACTTGTTCAAAGTTACATCTTTTAGTGCTTAAGTGTTGTAGCACGTGTGTGAAAAATCAGTGTAACAATCTGCTTAGTAGAGGCAAAACACAAATAATTCTAAACTTGTGTAACCCAGCCCGATAATGGCTTTAGTGTGCCTCAAGCAATCTGTCGTTTTCAGGTTGTGTTGAGAAGACTTGACTTGTAGGGTTAAGGTTCTGTTTGCCTCAAAAAAATTGTAAGTTCAATTTGTTTTGAGAAGATTGACTTGTAGGGTTAGGTGCTGTGTAATTCAAGGTTTTGAATTAGTGGATAAATGTTAAGACAAACTCTCAAATTAAGTTTTGATGAAAATAAACAAAGATTAATTAAGAATATTAATTATGATTCTAAATGTTATGTTAATTTAATCTGTGCTCTTGAGTCTTTTTATTAAAGATAGGAACCAAGCAAAGCAAAGAAATCAGATCAAAAATAAATAAAACAGTCGTGATCATAAACTGTACAAAACAGAGAAAGATCAGCAGAATCAAGAATGATTGTCACAGCCACTTCACCAATCTTTCTCCAACACTTTTACAATGATTCTGCCTTAATCCTTTATACCAATTTCATTAGTACATGGTAAGGAACAGATCGGAATCATTTTTACTCAAAACGGTTCTCGAATCACTAAGATAAATCATCATGAATCTAAGCATGTAAAAAACGGACTGCAACTTTCTCCAGTATGAAACTGTCAAGAAAGTTGAACAAAACTGAACTTCAAGATTGATTATAAGTCCTCAGATTGTCCAGAAGACTATCAGACCAAATTGATCATCTTTCTCCACTTTTAATCAACGTTCTCCGTTTTTGAGAAGAACAATCTCTATTTCTGCAGAAGAAGACTTCTTAATTCTGCAGAAAATTATTCACTCCTTTCCAATCAGTTTTGGATCAAATCAAGTGTCCAGACCAAAGCCCAATTATCATCAAGTATTATCAAAGCTTAATGGGTCATTAAGCACGTAGGAAGTTTGTGCGAAATTAAGCAAAACGGCCCAAACAGCAAGACCCAAAACTGTCACATGAATGGTGCATTTTGTCAACAAATTTGTTGCTTCTGTCAGAAGGAAAACAGAGACTATAAAAGGAAGACAAATTCGCAAGCATAAATCAGAACTTCATTAAATCACATACACTTGAATTCTGAAAGCTATCTCATTCACAAAAGAAATCAGGTTGAAATCGTTTCATACCTATAGAGCATATTACTGAGTTCTTTTATTCTAATTCTATTCTCAAAAAAGAGTTGAGCATAATCAGATTCAACCAAATCTTTTAAATCATTATTGTGTAAACTCATAACTATAAGAATTGTTTATAGTTTGAGTGTGATTAATTGAGTTAACTGTAAAATCCTAGCAGATTAGTTAGGTGACTTGATTGAATCCTTTCTAGGTGGAAAGGAAGTGTAGTTACAGATCAAGGTTGATCTTTAACTGTGTAACCAGAAGATTGTTCTTCGTTCTTTGAACACTTAGTGAAAATCTCACAGTTGTGAGGACTGGACGTAGCCCACGTTGGGTGAACCAGGATATATCCTTGTGTGGTATCTCTTCCTTATCTCTATTTACATTCAGTTATTTTTATTGTCAAAGTTAATTAGAGAAACTAAAAAACTGTGATTTTAACTAATCTAGAACGTTTTGCGTTTTCTGTTTCAAAACCAAGAACATTCTCCGTTTCTGTTTTCATAACCAAGATCTTTCTTGAGTTGTTTTTCCTAAGTTTTTAACATGAAATTTTAAATAGGCATGATTACAATTCAAACCCCCTTCCTTGTAACTTGACATTGCTACTTTAATAAATCTTATGTGTGAAGGGACTGGATGTAGCTACCAAGTTGGTGGTAAACCAGGATAAAATATGATGTGCTGATTTTACTTCTACATTATCATTTTGTTGTTGCTTTTATTTTATTTAAATATTGTTAAGTAAGTAAACCAAAATTAGAATCAAAAAGGGAAAATAATTAACTTAGACAGACAAAATTCAACCCCCTTCTCGTGTTTGGTACCTTCAGATGAAAGTGAAGACGGGAGTCTGTAAGATGCGTTTGGTCCATATTCCTCATACGGATAAGGCACAACAATGATAGAGGAATCTCTAATTTGAATATCATAAGAATTGGGATTAAGTGTACCTCATTTAATCTTTCTCACTTGATGTTCAATGAAGAGACATCGTTGAATATTTTGGAGATTCGCTTCATGAAAATTCAATTATCTTGATTGACGATCAAGAAGAGACAATTTGACTTTTGTTGTTGGGAGAGTTCTTCCATTATGATATTAATTCAAAATTGTTCTATTTTGGCTTCATTGATTGATTTTGACTATGTTTGAGAAATCTTACCCATATTGTTGTCATATTTTTAGAATATCAATCAAGTTCTTGTTCCACCATTATGTCTTACAATAATTTGAACTTGAGGAGATGTTTTGGAGGAAAGGCCAACGATGAGGTAGGTGTACGAGTGCCAAAAGCAACTAGTTCAACCTCATTTAGAAATTGTTAATTTTCTTCAACCATATCATTGGGATAGGTGACATTAGTTTTGATTGGATGAAGCATATTCTTTGTCAAAGACGTTCTATTCTTGTGGAAAGTGTTTTGGTACTGCTTCCAGAATAAGGTGAAGGTGCGAACACGAGAAGGGGGGGTTGAATTGTGTTTGCACAAAGTTGATACCTTTTTGATAATTTATAAATAATTAAAAATTAGTTTAGATTTGGTTACTTACTTGGAGTAGAAGCAATCAAATTTAGAAGCAGCAAGCAATGAAAGCATAAATAATTTGACGCGTAGAATTATCCTGGTTCACCACTAACTTGGCTACATCCAGTCCCCTCATTCAGAAGGCTTTAATCCACTAATTCAAAAACCTTGAATTACAAAGCACCTGACCCTCCAAGCCAGTCTTCCCAAACAGCCTGACAACCCCAGACTTTTGAGGAACTAACCACCTTGACCCTACAAGCCAAGTCTTCTCCTAACAACCTGACGACCCCAGATTGAAGAAGGAACTAAACCACTATCGGGTTGGATACAAGAGATTGAAACTTGAGTAGTTGCTTCTAACAAAGCTGATAATAACAATAACTCTCACACTTTAAGAAAAGAACACTAAAAAATATTTCTAACCTGAACAAGTGTTTCTCTCTTTGAACTCTAAGATGATATTGGAATCTTGAGCTTGAGTTCTACTACTTTTTGATGCTTTTCTCCTTCAGCCTTGAGTGTCTATTTATAGTGAAAATTTGGGCTTCAACTTAGTCCTTATTTAATTCTGAATTGTATCTTGTTTAGATTGAGTTTGCAAATTCTTCAAATTGATTCTGTTCCTATTTTGTGTAGATTGACTTTGTAAATTCTTCAGAATGATACTGTTCCAATTTTGTGTAGATTGACTTTGTAAATTCTTCATATCAAATATTCTTCAAATCTTCTTCAAATCTTCATTAAATGTTGATCAAATATTCTTCAAATCTTCATTAAATGTTAATCAAATTTTCTTCAAATCTTCACTAAATCTTCTTCAAATCTTAATCAAATCTTCTTCAAATATTTTTCAAATCTTCTTCAAATCTTCTTCAAATCTTCTTCAAATATTTTTCAAATCTTCTTCAAATCTTCTTCAAATATTCTTCAAATCTTCTTCAAATATTCTTCAAATATTCTTCAAATCTTCTTCAAATATTCTTCAAATCTTCTTCAAATATTCTTCAAATCTTATTTTAGATTTTCTTCAATTATAAATTTGAATCAAATCTTATTTAAGATTTTCTTCAATTATAAATTTGAATCAAATCTTATTTTAGATTTTCATCAATTATAATTTTGAATCAAATCTTATTTAAGATTTTTCTTCAATTATAAATTTGAATCAAATCTTATTTTAGATTTTCTTCAAAAACATTAATCTTCTTTCATACTCTTTGAAGTCAAATATATTGTTCTCATAAAATACTTTTGTTAACATCAAAACTCTAAATGTAAAACCAACTTGGTTCCAACATAAGGCAATAACCTTTTTCTCAATTTGACCGTTCTCTTAGATCTCTTTTCGTTTTGCCACTCCATGATCAGACTTTGGAGTTTTCAACGATGATATTTGAACATTCTCAACTTTGTAATTAATCAAAATTTAATATTGTAGTTATTCTTATTTACCATCCTATCTGTCACCATGAAAATCAACACATTCATCAAATATAATATGCATAATTTCATCTATAGTTTGTGTCTTGAGATTTTATATTCTATAATATTTATAGAATGTAGAGTATTCAGAAAATATGCCTTGATTCTAATGAAGAGGATGAAACATACTTCGATAAATCATCTGGTAATTCTAATGATGACATTGATGTTGATGAAGATATGGAAGCAGAAGATCAATATATCGTACCTGAATTTGATCCATCATCTCACTTGAAGAGCATCAATATAGATACTCAAGTGCGTTCAAGTGAATTTGATCACTTGTTCATTAACGACGTCCCAACATCAGATGGAACTCTTGCAGTTGGAGTGAAGTTTCAAAACAAATATGAATGCGTACATGCAATCAAACGTTACCATCTAAAACAATCACTGAATTTTGTGGTACAACAATCAGATTTAGAAAGGTATGTTATTTATTGTTCAAGTCCAAATTGTTTGTTTAGATGCAGAGCTTCAAAACGCAAAAAAAAGTGAATTGTGGGTGATTGGTAAATTGAATGTGCCTCATACATGCACAAATTCTGCATTGTCACAAGATCATACGAAACTCGATTCTAACATGATATGTACAAGCGCAATGCAAGTTGTGAAAGTGGATCCTTTAATCAAAGTGAAGGTCATTATTGCTGAGATTCGGGCTTTACACAACTATATAGTTAGTTATAGAAAGGCCTAGATGGGAAAAAATAAAGCGATCGAACAAATTTATGGCAATTGGGAAGAGTCTTACAATCAACTCCCACAATGGTTGTTGGTTATGCAAACGTTTGCTCCAGGAACCAAAGTTGACATGGAAACCATCCCAACTTATCATGAGAATAGTTTGATAAGTGGGATAAGGATCTTTCATAGACTATTTTGGGCTTTCGTTCCGGGTATATATGCGTTTAAATTCTGCAAACCAATAGTACAAGTTGATGAGACTTGGTTGTACGACAAGTACAAGGGGACTCTATTGGTAATAGTTGCACGGGATGGGAACGACAATGTAATTCCTATTGCTTATACTCTTTTGGAAGGTGAGACAAAAGAGGGTGGGAGTTTCTTTTTGAGAAATTTGAGAAAATACGTCACTCCATAAGCCAACATTTGTTTGATTTCGAATAGACACAAATCCATTAAGAGTGCTTATAATAATCCGAACAATGGGTGGCAAGATCCTCCGTCAAAGCATATGCTCTGCGTCCGACATATTTCACAAAACTTTGCAAGGGAATTTAAGGACAATGCTTTGAAAAGAAAAGTTATTTCTACAGGTAATAATTTCATTTTTAATTTTTATAATTAGTGTAATTTTTGATACATTTCATTCTTAATTTATATAATTAGTGTAATAATGTTTTTTCTACTATTTCAATACAGGTTACTCGATCGATGATCCTACATATCGATACTATCGCAGAGAAATCGGCATAGTAATCCCGGAGGCTTTAAAATGGTTAGACAACATACCTCGACAAGATTGGATTCAAGCATTCGATGGAGGTAGCCGTTAGGGTCAGATGACAACCAAACTTGTGGAGTCAATCAACGGAGTATTAAAAGGCACACGCAACCTTCCTATCACTGCTTTGGTCCAATCAACTTATTTTAAAATAGGCACACTGTTTCCAACCATGGGAAAACGACACACATCAATTTTAACTTCTGGTCAGGTATACACAGAAACTTGCATAAATTTTATGAAATTGGAAATAAGTAAATCCAATAGTCATAGAGTGGATAGTTTTGATCGGAGCAGCTATACTTTCATGGTCCACGAGATAGTACTTCCAAAGGAAGGGCAACCAATTGGTCACTTCAGTGTAAACCTTCCTAACAAGTGGTGCGATTGTGGGAAATATCAAGCTAAACATATGCCTTGTTCACATGTCATAGCAGCATGTTCTAGCATAAAATATGATTATTGGAGCTTTATACTTGATGTGTACAAGGAGGAAACGGTACTTAAAGTCTACGATGAAGCGTTCCCACCCATACCAAACAAATGATATTGGTCAGAATATGAAGGTGTTAAGGTGTGTCACAATCCATTAATGCGGAGAGTCAAGAAAGGTCGCCCAAAGAGCAAACGCATTAGAATAGAAATGGACACTACAGAAAGAGTACCAAGAAAATGCGGATTATGTCGGGTATCTGGTCATACTAGGAAACATTGTCCAAATGTTGCGGGCACATCTACTCAAATTTGATGTATTTTTTTTCATTCTTTTTTAATGTATTTTCTTTGAAATTTTAATATAATTTTCTATTTTTAATTATTTTTAATTATCATAATTTTTAATAATAATAATAATAATAATAATAGTTAATTATTATTATTATTTATTAATATTAATGTATTATTTATTATAACTATTATTATTATTTATAATTAATTAATAATAATAATAATTATTTATTATTATTATTATTATTTATTAATGTATTATTATTATTATTATAATTAATTATTTAAAAGGCACAAAACGACAAAAAAAAAATGAACATCCTAGTAGGAGTAGACTTGTCAAAACGGACTACCCGACCCATTTAGGACCGGGCCTAACGGGTTGTGAGCTTCTTCGGATCGGGCTAAAAAGCCCTATTTTAATATGGGTTGTTAAAATACTACCCGAGCCCAACCCTAGACGAGCTGCAGGCTGGGCGGGTATCCCACATATTTTTTTTTTTAAATTTTTTTAATTATATTTTTAATTTTTTTTGCAACTCTTTTACTTTAAAATTTTTCTTCATGTCCATTTAAAAACAAATTTCTTCATGCCGTATACCGTGCCCGTATGTGAGAGTGAGACCGTTAGTTTTCTTCATGAGTGAGACCGTTAGTTTGTATGTGAGAGTGCCGTCACATTTCCCTTCAAAATAGAGTTTGTTGTGTCTTTGTGAATTCTTAAAAAAAATTGGAACCCCAAGTTAATTTTTGTTTGATCGAACTTTTTTTAAGACCAATTTTGCTATTTTTATTTTTTTAAATTGATTATGCGGGTTGCAGGCTACCCGGTACCCATACGAGCTAACCCTAATGGGTAGCGGATTTATTCGGACCGGGCTCAAAAGCCCTGAAAAATTCGGGCTAAAATTATTAGGCCCAAGGCCTATGTTTTAGCGGGCTAGGCGGGTCGGCCCATTCAGGCTAGCCCATTTTGACTACTCTACGTAGGAGGTCGCATCCAGCCGGCGACCTCCTATTGGGCCTCAAAAATTTCCTCTTCAACTGGTCGCACCCCCAGCTGCGAACTCCTACTGGGCCTAAAAAGTAGGGCAGTCTGATAAATAATTTTGGGAGTAGGGCAATTTGGTTAAAAAAAAAATCCCTAATTAGTCTCTCTCAATATTGTTTTTAAATTTCAAAACTAAGTATTACATATATTACATAAATTAAATATTTTACGCGTCAATAATTTTTAACAATGTGACATAGATAATTGACACCTCATCACTGTTTCGGACACTTTAACAAAAAAATTAGTTAAATTTAGATAAAGTTTAACAGAGTGACTACCGACTAATATGTGTCCTTTATGATTAAATTAGATATTATTTTTTGTGAAGAACTATAATATTCCACATCCAATGTCAAGGACATATTCGAATCTTTACTTTTTATTTATTTATTTATTTATTTATTTATTATCTTATGCAATTATGTAATTAAATCATGACATGTATGTCTCGCAGATTTAATCTCTAATATAATTTTTAAAACGTTAATTCAAATATTGTGTGGTTGAAATGAAATTTCATTTCAGGAGTTAGCCAACCAACTTATGGAAGGGATTCATGTCATTCCCATGATTAATCATCATATTTTATCTTTTTCCTACTTGTAATATTCACAAGATCTCCTATTCTCATCTTTTTCTTTTCATCTGCACATTTATGAGATCAAAAGCTAGAAATAAAAATAAGGAAAAAAAAACATTAATATATTTTCTCAAAATAAAATTGCTAATCAAGTAAATATCATTAATAAAAAATTAATCTCGGGGATTTGAGATCATTCCATTTATTTTAATTTTCATGTAAAAAGATAAAGACAAGTCAACAAAACAAGAAGCCAGAAAGTTCGTTATTGTGCGTGATAGAGATATGGCTGCGAAACTTATGCAAGCGATTCAGTACGATTCCTATGGCGGAGGTCCCTCCGGATTGAAGGTCACGCATTTCATTTCATTTCTTTCAAAACATCATTTTTTTTCTTCTTTTTTTTTTTTTTGTTCATTATTTAAATTATTAACCTAATTTCATTTACATACATTTGGGTCATTGACTTTGATTCAATTCAATTATTGGTTTTAAACAGCATGTTCAAGTTCCTGTTCCCACTCCAAAACCCAATGAAGTTTTACTCAAATTGGAAGCAACTAGTATAAACCCAGTTGATTGGAAGATTCAGAAGGGTCTTCTTCGCGCTATATTTTTGCCTCGAAAATTTCCTCACGTACCTTGTATGACTCACTTATCCATTTTCTTTTAACTTAGGTTGCTTTGGATTGGCTTATAAACAGCTTACTTGAATTTATTTACGATCTAAGTACTTGTGCGATACTACTCTACCATGAAATATTAAAAAATAATGATAACTGAAAAGTTGATGAATCTGGTCTTAATTAAGACCAGATACATCAACTTTTAAGACTGACTAGTCCAACTTCTTTTTACTTAGGTTACGGGCATAAGTACTTCTGTGATACTATAGAAACAACTTATGAAGTCTCTCTAAGCTATTTGCAGCTCTTATCAAAATAGCTCTTCAAACAAAATTTATGAAATTAATTTATAGTTAAACTGAATATAATTTGATTATATTTTTCTCTTTGATTGTAGAAAAGGGTTTATTTATTGGCATAAACACTTTGCCAGAGTGTTTGCGGGATCATAAAGAAATAGCTTATTATGTCTATGAACTGTTTTTCAGCTTATTAAAAATGTTCTCTAGAATTTATAGCTTATACGAAAATAATTTAACTATATTTTTAGTTTGATCGTAGAAATAATTTATACATAAGGCTTATATGACAATCATTTATTTTACAAGCGGTTAATTAAACTATTTATCCAAACAAAACTCATTCTATGCTTACTTTTAAGATATGATTAAGATTTCTTTGCTCTTGGGACTTTGATTCAGGCACTGATGTAGCAGGAGAGGTAGTAGAGGTTGGACCACAAGTCAAGGATTTTAAAGCTGGCGACAAAGTTATTGCTAAACTCACACATCAAGTACTTATCTCTTTCTTTCACTTCCTTAGGTTACTGTTTTTCATTTGTTTCTATCATATATGTTATTTCAAGTGTGAATTGCAACACAGTTTCATGCTTGTAATGGTAGGAAACAAAAGTGTAAAATTCTGCCTTGTGTCACGAGGGATAGAATTTTCTTAGGATAGATAGATATTACTATTCTGTACTAATTGGCAAACCAAGCAAGAACTTTTAGTGGAGGTAAAAATTATCTTTTGGACCAACCATTTTAATTTGTTATTTGTGCAACATCTTTATTTGAACCTAGTAGATTTGGGGATACTTGCATATAGTGGTTGTCCAAATTTTGCGGATTAGATGGAAAAGGAAGAAGTATATGGGAGAACACTAGAAAGGTTTGATTTATGAAGCCTTACCCCCTTGTGTGGAGAGGTAGTTTTTGCGGCTAGATCACAAGATAACAACTTTCCTCTGCCTCTAACCTCAGCTTCTCTTAATTACATACTCTCTCTGGTCCTATATATAAAAGAAAGTTGGTCAACAAAAGTTGATATATTTGGTCTAAATTTTGGACCAAATACATCTACTTTTATTGATCCAATTTTCTCTTATATTTAGGAGTTAGGACCCCCTCAGATGGAAGTGTATCTACATAGTGATACAGTGTTATCAATTGAGGATGACGGAAAGCAAAATATCTGCCATTTTAAGCCGCCATAAATGCCGTAACAAAAGTTGATATATTTGGTCTAAATTTTGGACCAAATACATCAACTTTTATTGATCCAATTTTCTCTTATATTTAGGAGTTAGGACCCCCTCAGATGGAAGTGTATCTACATAGTGATACAATGTTATCAATTGAGGATGACGGAAAGCAAAATATCTGCCATTTTAAGCCGCCATAAATGCCACGGTGCCACCATCCTTCACCAATTGGCCATGGCGGTTATCAAAAAGTCCACCACCTCAATCTGCCATGGCCGATATTTGACAACATTGTAGCCACATGATTTCCAGTGTGAAATTATATAGCTGTGTTACAGTTGCATTCATATGCTCTTCTGCCCCTACTTGTGGTGCATATGCACTGGTAACATTAAAGGTTTCTCAATCCAAAACTGTAGGAATACGATCCTATCTCCAAACCAAATCTTTTTTATTCATATGCCAGTATACTAATTACAACAGTTATTTATTATTCAATAACCATTCTGTGTAATGTTGAATGACAGTATGGAGGTGGATTAGCTGAGTTTGCGGTGGCTAGCGACAGCTTAACAGCTGTCAGACCATCCGAAGTCTCAGCTGCTGAAGGTGCGGGTTTACCTATAGCTGGTCTCACAGCTCGTGATGCCCTCACCGAAATTGCAGGAGTTAAGCTTGACGGGACTGGCGAGCCCAAGAATGTTTTGGTAACTGCTGCTTCGGGTGGCGTTGGTGTATACGCTGTTCAACTTGCCAAACTAGGGAACAACCATGTGACAGCCACTTGTGGCGCTCGCAACATCGACCTTGTTAAGGGCTTAGGTGCTGATGAGGTTCTCGACTACAAGACTCCAGAGGGAGTAGCACTGAAGAGTCCATCTGGTAAGAAATATGATGCAGTGATAAATTGCACCACTGGAATACCATGGTCAACTTTTGACCCTAATTTGTCCGAAAAAGGGGTTGTGGTGGATTTAACACCTGGCCCAAGTTCAATTATGACTTTTGCGCTGAAGAAACTTACTTTTTCGAAGAAGCGGTTGGTGCCGTTTGTTGTAAATGTTAAGCGTGAGGGCTTGGAACATCTCGCTCAATTAGTAAAGGATGGAAAACTCAAGGCAATTATTGACTCCAAGTTTCCTCTGAGCAAAGCTGAAGATGCTTGGGCTAAGAGCATTGATGGCCATGCTACTGGTAAAATCATTGTGGAGCCTTAGGCACCGTTTTCTATGTGATGTTGTTTTTATAGTTTCTACTTTTCTACACAAGGTTTGTGTGTATTTATTCATATAGAAAAGATAACGTGGGATACATCATATGCTGTAAGGTTTTTAAATTCATATATGTCTTGATTCTCTCTTGCTGGTTTGTATGTATTTATTGAGTGGTTCTTTTCTTTGATGAATGATTTAGAAATAAATGATTTCTTTGATATAGTGGTTCTCCCTTTTATTTGGTATTTAGTGTTATAGAGTGGCTCTCTTCTTTGATGAGTGATTTAGAAATAAATGACTTATGTTTGGATAAGTGCATGAAATGATTTCATGAGGTCGATTGATCAACGTAGCTGATTCTATACAGTGAGAAAACGTTTGGTTGTTATTGATCTTTATTCAGTGTTCTAGTGATATAAAGTGGTTTTCTTAACTAATAGTAACATCTTGCTAATATTACTAGCATATACCAAATTTTCTCATTGCAGATACCGGTAAGTGTCTTAACTATTTTTTTAGGAGTTTGATTATAGGCTGGTGCATATAGAAAGGTTTATCTTCTTCGCGACATTAATCTTTGCAATTGCATGTAGGTACTTGTTTTACTAAAGAAATGGTAGAACGTAACAGCTGTCAAATAGCGGTTATATCGTAGCAAAATTTGAACAAAGTGCAACTATCTTACAATGCATGATTTAATATAGTGTATTATCAAATAGTGATTATAATGTTGTAGTGTAGCGCAATTTGATCGACACGTTATTTTTTAGGCAAAAATACATCTTTAATTCTTTAAATTTAACTTAATTTTAAGCTTAGGTCATTTAAGTTTATTTTACCCCGATTTTCTTTAAATTACATTTTTTTCTTCTGCTAGTATTTTATTTTAATTTCGACAACAATTAGTTCAACTGAAAGATTTTGATGATTAGAAACTCTACTAAATGCTACAACAATATATCCTTTATATTAATCCTTCATAAAACATTCATCAAATCTTATAAATTGTCTATATTTTCTTGATTTTCACTATAACAATTTAAACACGTGTATAGCCTTAAAAATAAAGTAATAAATGTCTATCTACATTATCATGTTTTTAACTTCTTTTATGTGCAAAGTAGCCTAGATACTTAACTTGTTGCGATGTTTCGATTAGATTTTAACATTTCATGACAGTAATTTGAAAATCAAATCAATCTTATAGGATCGCAAGCGTAATTCAATATATCTTAAAGGCCAATGGTATAAACTGAATGTAACTTAAAAAACTGAATTGGTAAAAAAACAATTGACACCACTGAAAATTACATTGAGAAATAATTAACTAAATATATATGTTGCACATGCTATGTACCTAGAATACATTTCAAGTTTCTGTTATATATCTTAATCTTTTCAAAAAATCTATTTAGGCAAACAAGTTGCTTTGATCATAAGAACACGACATTTTCTTCCAATCCAATTACTTGTCCATGGTGGATCTCTAGACACAACTTGGTACCCAGCATTTGTGTACAATGTGCGAGCACCTAAATCTTCTTCATAGGCTCTAAGGGCAAGAAACTCAAAACCCCACAAATTGGCAAGCTTGTCACAGCCTTCCAACAAAGCAGTTGCAATTTTCCTCCTCCTGTGCCATCAATTAGTCTCATTAACATACACTTTCACAACAATGAAATATCAATGTGTCATTTTAATAATTTAATTTAATGGTTTAATTACTCTAGAAGTCATTAAATTATTCGGTGATATTTAAATAAATTTTTAAACTAAAATAGTTTGAAAAAAATTACGCAACTGTATAAATTAATTTTACACTATCGTTAAATAAAAAAAAATGTGATAGTTCTTTTTAAAAAAACATTACAAATTAGATCTATATAACAAAATGATAATTTTTCATTGGATTTACACCGTTAGCGGATAACTATGAAACTCAAAAAATTTAGTACTATACATCAGTTATGTTCTTAAACCAAAACATTTTAATCATATATATCCTTAAAATTTTATAAAATTTGTAATTATATAGGTCACTAAATTATGGGACCTAAAGTGACAAATTATTTGAAAGATGTGGGATCTAATTAAGAACTCGGTAGTTCAAAGATCTATTTACAAGTTATTGACAAATTCAAAGACTAAAATAAATTTTATTTTTTCAGTTCAAGAATCTATTTAAAAATCTTTAAATGGTATATAGACTTGAAAAGTAATTAAATCTTTTTCCTTCAAAAGAAAAAATAATTAAATCTTTTTAATCACCTGAAAGCTTTGGAGACAGCAATTCCTGATATGTAAAGGTACTCTTGTGCTTCAGCAGGAAGATGTTGAATCACATCTTGGTCTCTCATGACTGTGACATCAATGACACCCACAAGTTGTTTTGGTGAATCTTGTTCATTCTTTTCTAGCTCAGCCACCAAACAAGCATACCTAAATAAAAGTATACATTACTACCTCCGTCATTTTTATAAAAAGGTATTTGAGTTATAATTGTATCAACAAAAATTGATGTATTAAATTTATATTATTTTATTGATTAAAGTATAATTCAATTATCTCTTATAATAAAAAAAAACATAAAAAGTTATAGTTAAAGTCTTTCATGCTTCATGTTCACAGTAAGTTTTTCATTTATAAGGATAATTTTTTAAATTAACATAAGCTTGTTTAGGAATAATAAATGTACCTATTGGGAGGTGAATTTTTAAGCTTGTATAGGAGCCCCGAAAGTACTTCAGCCTATTTGGGTCAAGACAGGATAAAACATTAAACAACCACCAACATGCAAATAAATTAATAATGGTTTTGTTTTTTTTTAATAACCTCTTTGTTTAAAAAAATTGCCAAATTGCCCCCTTTTGAAAACTATTTTCTAAAATGTTCTACTTTTAAAATCAGTTACAAGTCGCCGTTTAGAATAGCAACTTCCTTAAGGAAGCCCGCGTTCTAATGGCGACTTCCCAAAAGAAATTAAAAAAAAAATTAGTTAATTTTTATTATATATATAATTAATAACAAAAAAATATATATATAATTAACATCATTCATAACAAAATAACAAAAATATATATATAATTAACATCATTCATAACAAAATAACAAAAATATATATATAATTAATATAATTCATAAAAATGCATAAAAATACATAAATATAGATTTTAAATTACATAGATTGACTAGAGCTGGCTGTAACATTTGGACAATGTTTTCGAGTATGGCCAGTTAACTAACATAGTTCACATTTTCTTTGTACTTTTTCTTTAACGTCCATTTTAGTTCTAATACGGGTACTATTTGGACGACCTTTTTAATTCTCCGCATTTCAGGATTGTGATACAATGTTTCACCTTCGTATGTGGGTCAATATCCTTCATTGGGTATAGGTGGAAACTCTTCTTTGTAGACGTTAAATGTATTAACAACTTTGTACACGTCAGGTAGAAGCACTAAATAGTTTTGACGAGCGTAAGAACATGCGGCTATGACATGTGAACAAGGAACATGTATACCCTGCAATTTTCCATAATCACACCATTTTCTTTGAAGGTTGACTTCAAAATGACCAATTGGTCGCACCTCTCTTGGGTTTACTGTTTCATGCACCATGAAAGAATAACGATTTCGGTCGAATTGCATGACTTGGTGAGTATTAGATTTACCAATTTCATATTTAATCTTGTCCATGCAATCGTCTGTGTATACTCGATCAGAAGCTAATGATGTCTGATGTTGTTGTCCCCTTTCTGCATATAAAACTCCCAATCTATAGTATGTTGATTGTACTAAAGCAGTGATTGGGAGATTGCGTGTACCCTTGAGCACTGCGTTGATTGACTCTGAAATGTTTGTTGTCATGTGTCCCCATCGTCGACCTTGAGAATAAGCCATAGTCCATTGTTCTGGGGGGATATTATCGATCCATCTTAAAGCCTCTGGATTTGCCATCCTGATTTCATTGCGGTAATATTTGAATGATGGCTCATTTAATGCATATCCTGTTATAAATGATGTAAAAGTTATCAAATATGATAAAGTGATAAGTAGAAAATATACTAACAAGAAATAGATCATTACCCATACAAACAAGTTTTCTTTGAAGTTCCTTGTCCTTGAACTCTCTCATGAAATTTTGTGCAATGTGTCGGGTGCAGTACACATGTGTTGACGGAGGATCATGCCAACCATTATTTTGATTATTATAACATCTAACATACGATAATCCAAAAGATAATTGGCTATGGAATGCATCTACATATTTGATTTGTTTCTACATAATAGAAATGCATCAAACCGATAGAGTGAAACTACAATTTGGACTACCTCAAGAAATTCCACACCCCCCGAGGAACATGAAAAAGTATCATAAAGTAGATTTGAATAAACAAGTTGACTATAGTTGGGCATTGTTCTACGAAAACGAGAACAAAGAGTGGAATGAACGAGAGAATCATATTCTTCATGGTCAACCTCTAAATGTTGAATTTAAACCAAGTTATGAATACATGGTTTGGTTTTGCAAAAATTCTAAACGATTTATTTTTGTAGAAAACCAATTGGTTGATCCTCGTATCAATCCACCCCAACCTCCACCACAATCTAGCCAACATTTTTTTCAGGAATAAATGCCCAACACAACATAACACAACAAAACCAATATTATATACCAACACCTTCTGACACTCAACCGCCTCCTCAAACCTTTACACAAACACCACATCCTCATACTTTTACCCACACACCACATCAATCTTACGGGTTCACGCCAAGAGAACAATTTAATTTTGACAGCCAACAACCACATCAAGAAGACAATCGTCGACTATCTTTTGCATCAAGCGTAGAGGATTTGTTGTATAACACCTTCAATACTCATTATAATACACCTGAGTCCGCTACCCAGTTACTAAATAATATGTGTTAACAAAGCTTTCAAATTCCAAGCATTGGGAATGCATATACTCCGTTGAATCAAATATCCAACTGGACTCAAGGTGGAAGTAGTTCTTCTACAACACTTCCTCCTAGACATCCTCAACAACAAGAAGACGAAGATCAAAAAGAAGAATAACAAACTCGTGATGTACCAAGGCGTCGTCAAAATTCCGTACGTGTGAGAAAACCTCGACAGTGTGGTACTGGAGGTCACCTTCAACATTAATTTTATCGTAATTTTTGTAAAATTTGTGGTTTTTTATGAATAAATTATGTAATTTAAAATTTATATTTATGTATTTTTATGAATTATATTAAATATATATATATATATATATATATTTGTTATGAATTATGTTAATTATATAAATATTTTTGTTATGAATTATATTAATTATATATATATTTTTGTTATGAATTATATTAATTATATATATATATATATATATATATATATATATATATATATTTTTTTGTTATAAATTATATTTAATTATATATATATATATATTTTTGTTATGAATTATATTAATTATATATATAATAAATAAATAAAAAAACTGAATTTTTTTTGGGAAGTCGTCATTTGGAATGCGGGCTTTCTTAAGGAAGTCAGCCACCATTCTAAGTAACTGATTTTAAAAGTAGGGCATTTTGAAAAATAGTTTTCAAAATGGGACAATTTGACAATTTTTTAAAAAAAGAGGTTATTCAAAAAAAAAATCCTTAATAATGTGGTGGGTCTTTGATGGTCAAAATTTATTATTTAAAAATTTGACATAAAAGTTAGACTAAAAAAGTTGACATAAAGATTAATATGATATACAGTAGTGATTATTAATTTAGTTCTTGAATTTGTAGGGTCAAGACAATTTGATTTTTGAAATATAAAAATTCTAAAATGATTTTGAAGTTGTAAAATTGGCCACTACATCAATTCATTTGAAAAGTTTTTTTTTCTCGAAAGCTAAATTGACCAAGAATTAAATCCGAGTTAAAAGAATTAACGCCATCTATGATTTTCAATTTTAAAAATTATTTAAAAAATTTCTTTATTTTAGGATCAAATTTAGCCCCTCTTCAAATTTATTGGGATGAAAACCATATAATCCCCTAATTTCGCATCTAGAGTTTAGATCAAACAATTTCTACACACAAGTTCCATCTCATTTCTAATTCTTGTTACCATGTAAGAAAATTTTTAAGAAATAAAAAAAAGAAGAAAATTGCATATACAAAATATATAAAAATGAAGAGAAAATGTAGGCATTAATAAAAGGAAAGAAGTCCCATAACTTCATTTGAGATGATAAAGAAAAAAAAAGAAGGAAAGAAGCAAAACCTTAAAGAATTGGAAGAACAAGTCATTGAAAAGAGCCACAGGAACATGAAAAGCTTCAGCTTGAACTTGAACTGCCATTCTTATTTCATCTGCATTCTCAATTAATCTCCTTATTCTCCAACCATATTCACACACCAAAAACTCAAAATTTTGCTTCATATTTCCACTATCATTCTCAATCTCCAACCTAACTTTCTGATCACCAAAATATAATTGTTGTGAACTATTTGTGTTGCTGCTGCAGCATTGTGAACCACTCCAAGCTTCTCTTCTAACTTGGTAGCATGCATTTTTTGGTCTTGTTCTAACACTATACCCCAAATTTGAACATATAATTAGTTTATAACAAGTATTGGTGTTGCTTGCTATTAAATTAGCCATTTATAAACCAAATTGAAAAATGGCAAAGTTAGGCTGCATAGCCTAGTGTGGTAACGCTCAGACTCAGTTTCTACTTAGATATTTTTTTTATTATCAGAAAATCCATTACAGGATTTAAAGTGCGACCATTATATTTGTGTGGCCTCTTTTTTAGTTGGTTACCAATTATATTTATCTTTTTAGAATCCACGTGTAGTCATGTCAACCAAAGAACTTTTATTTTCGGTTGGTTATTACTTTCAAGCCAGTTAAAACCGGACTGAATCGATTGGGCCAGAAACTGGACCTGTCTTTGGTTCAATTCATAACAATTAGAAAATTAGTTTTTGTACCCCTAATTTGTTTTGTACCCCCCATTTTAAATTTTTTAAGTGAAAGTACTAAAATAACCCTCAAATTTCAGTAAAATTCATACACTTTCTTCATACCCCCTCATTCTGAAATTTTCAAAAAAGTGAGTATGGGTTTTTAAATTTTTTCACCGGAAATTTCAAATTCATTGAAAAATCCGGTACACAAAATGCATACTGGAAATTTCATTTTTGAAATTTTCGAGAGTTGTATCCAGAAATTTAAAAAATTCCGTAGTTTGTTTTCAATACCGAAAATTTCAAAATTACGGGTACAACTCCCGAAAATTTAAAAATTGAAATTTCCGGTATTGACTCATAATTACAGGAAATTTAAAATTTTCGGTATTAAAATTAATTAAATTATTTAAAAAATAAAAATACTAATAATAAATTAAAATAAAATACATTAATAAATTATAAATTAATTTTATATTTTAATTACTATTATTATAATTATAATTATAAATGATTAAAACTAAAATAATTAAATTAAAATGATTAAATTATATTATAAATTTTAATAATAATAATAATAATAATAATAAAAACAAAATTATATTAATAAAATAAAATAAAAATACATTAAATTAAATTGAAGAAACAAGATGCTGTTGGCTAAATTTGCCTAAACAACCAACGTGTTATATTTTTTTAACAACTCTCTCCTATTTTGTAGATAAATTTTAATTATTTTAACAACTGTCTCCAGGCAGATAAATATAATAAATAAAAATTAATAATTATAATAATAATAATAAAATCAAATAAAATACATTAAACTTAGAACGGTTGACTATGCCAAAACAAATAACGTATTTCTAATATTTTGCAAATAAAATAGCAACACAATTTTATTTTGTTACCAACTCCCTCCTATTTTTATTCCGATCTAATAAATAATAATAACAAAAATAAATATTGTTAATTTAATTTACAAAATAATAATAATAAAAAAAAAAAACAAACCGGATTTTTGAAATTTCCGGTCAAGAAAAAGTAACTACATGAAATTTAAAAATTTTGAAATTTTTTGGTAGAATAAATAACGTACCGGAAATTTGTTGGAGAAATTTCCAGTAGTACAATTTATTAACCGAAAATTTCTCAGTTTTGAAATTTCCCGTAGTTATAAATTGTGTACCTGATTTTTTGGGGAAAATAATTACGTACAGGAATTTTGGTTGAGGGGGTGAGATTTTAGAGTAATTTTTTTTTACCATTTACTGAATGAAAATAAAGGGGTAATTTTGGGTTTTTAAGAAATTGTGGAGGTATAAAATTAAATTAGGGGTACAAAAACCAATTTTCTAACACTTATTAAAGGTCAAACCATTTTTTTTTCTTGATGATTTTACCATATACCCCCCACATTTAATCTTTACCCCACAAAGATAAGGAAATGACCTTTTTTCCCTTCTATAAATGTTAAAATTTGTAATTTTTCACTATTCCATCATTTGACATTTTCGGTAATAAGTGAGTGAATTTTTTTCCTATTTTATCGGAAATCGTTTTTCAAGTTTTCCGGTGAAGAAATTTCACTCCGAAAAACTTCAAAAAAACTTTTTTCCGTTCATATGCCATTTCCGAAAATCTTATTTCAAGTTTTCTAGTACTACCGGAATACTTTTTTTTTTTAATTTTTCTGGAGTACAACACACTACCGGAATACTTGTTTTAACTTTTCCGGTAGTTAACAAAAAACTTGAAAAACAAAATTTTTGGAAATGTTTGTTATCTTTTTATTTTTTTTAAATATATTTAATTAAGATTTTTTAACTAATTAGAGCTAATTTTTTTGTTAATTTTTCAGTGGGCGCTGGTGCACGAGGAAGAGACAGCAAAATAATATGAAGATCACGTGACACTGATACTTCATCATTCATGATGGATCATCTGGAGAGGATTCGACTGACAACATCCAGGAGGAGAAGACAGATGATAGTGGAAGATGATGACTTGGGAGAGCAGGATCATCTGTTTATCCCGGAGGCTGATATTACTATACACCAGCATGAGGAGTCTCCTATAGTACATGAGGAGCATCCTATAATACATGAGGAGCATGAGGCTGATATTACTATACATTAGCAGGAGGAGCCTCCTATAGTACATGAGGAGGAGGAGGCTGCAGTACACGAGGGGAACATATGCAAGAGGCACCTGAGGGACTTGGTGAGTTGACATAGTATCTTGGAGGACCATATGATTTGTCCGTCCTTACACGATACCGACACTATGTTTCTGCTAGATTGTGGTTTGGTCAGATATGTTAAATTAATTATTATTTATGGTGCATTAAAAATATTTAAATTCGCTATTATTTTTGTTCTATATTTAATTTTAATGTCATATATTTTCTTTGTATACAGGAGCTACCAATGCTTAAAATTGTTGCTCATGAAAAGAAACTGCAACAATTTATCCCGCAGGTACTCCCGCGAATCATAGAGAACTGAGTGAATTTGTCGGGATTGGCCCCATTACAACGGGGTAGCTTGAAGTTGATTGACAACCTGATTTCTGTATTTGTGGAAATATGGCATTCTGAGACATCGTCATTTCACATAATGTATAGTAACTTTTTTAGAGCTTTATATTTAACGTGTCATAACAATAGTCAGTAGTTATTTTCTTTTTTGTGATGAACATCGTTTTTGTAATATTGTTATATCATTAACTCTACTTTTATTTGTCATGAACATCGTTAATGTTATTTTAATTTAATTTTATTATTTTACATTACTGTTATATCATTAACTTTACTTTTATTTGTGATGAAATATAACGAAAGTAGTAACTAAATTGAACTAATAAATAACTTTACTTTTATATAAGTTTTAAAATATTGTAGTTCATACAAAATCAGTCTTCATCTAGTGACATGTCATCTATGGGTTGTGCATTTTGTGTAACACGTCCTATATGGCCTAATAAATATCTCCACTATTGTAGACATCCCGTACATGCTATTGCCCAAGAAGTTGCCTCCTCGGTGCTATATTGCTTCCAACCTGGTGCAATGTCTGACATTGGAAATCCACCTTTCATCTTTAACCGCAAAATAGATTGAAGATATTATTTATTTGAAATCCATCTTACTATTTAAATAGAAGTATTATTTAAGAAAATAATATCATTTTATCGGAACCCAATGACTTGCTTCAACAAAACCAATACATATAATACGATCATTTGTTGTCGATCTTGAATATGAACCCTTCATAGGAAAGAAAGTCATGGAAAATGTCTGACCAAACGTGACGAGAATAATATAATATGTTGTTGCTATCACGTAACCCATATCAGGTATGGACATCCATTTATATATGGTTTGAACACCTAAGTTTGTTATCTTCAACGAATCTCTTACTTCTCTAATGCGTCTTGGGAACAGTCTATCATATGGACTTATATGAGAAGCAATCTCCTGGTCCAAACAATGGCAGACCAAAGACCAAGACTCGTCATTGTGTCCAAGCAATGATGCAATAACGCGATAGCCACAATTTTCATCTGCTATCACATCAAATATGTCATCAATGTATGGTTGAATAACATCAGGAAATTGTCTCAAGAACAAATGTATCTTCTTTGATGATTGAGAGGGTTGTTTCTTTGATGAACGAGAATGTCTCTTTTTTGATGATTGAGATGGTTGGGAACTAGGATCTTCACAATATGTTGCATTAACATGCTCAAAGTAAGAAGGGTCTCAATATACATCATATCCATCCGACTTCTTACACGTACTCTTCTTCACCCGTCCTTTAGTTTTAACTTTTTAAGGTGGTGGACACATTGAACTTATAGTTGGAAAATCAAGTTCATGCACCTTACTCTTCAACACTCATTTTCCTATAAAATCAAGTGATCGAAAGCGTTTCCACAAAGCATTCATCTCATTAGACATATCTAACTATGATCCATCTTATGTGTCTTTGGTGAGTTCACATTCCATGCTTAATTTCCTCCATTGAATATGCACATAATCTAGAGGAATTGGTTCACCCATCAATATATTTTGTGCCAATTCACAAGCACAAGGTAACCCGTATGTTTTTCTAAGAGAGCACCCACATATACATTGTTCGGTACCCACCCACTCAACTTTCTCGTATTCTTCAGCAATACATATTTGAGCTTCTCTTGATACAAGTGTATTCAATCTCTGATAAAATGAATTGTTGTGTTCATGCTCTTGATCATAGAAACTTTTCTAAAATAAACCCTTGATTTTTTTATATTGCAACCTTATCATGTTTTTCATAGCCTCCCAACATTTACACATGTCACCCATGCTGTGTTCCAACTTTAACGTTAGTTTCCAATGAGCTTGCTCAACCCTATCATTACATGTAAATTGTCACCATGGAGCAATCCAACAATATATAGTAAAATTATAAAATTGAAGTTTTAGAGTGATATGACATACATGTTAGTTGTTGTGTTCCCTAAATGCATCACTCGATTTGTCCATGCTTCAACAAACCTCTGCTTATGAGAAGTCAACCAAGTTTCTTTCACATAATCAACAAACATTTGATTATCAACACATGATTGCTCAAACGTGTGCAAACGCATGATATACTCTTTTTCATCACTGCAATAAATAATGTCTTTCCACATATTCAATACTAAATCTTGTCTTTCCTTTAAGACATATTGCTTGCATTTTGCTCCAACATTTTTGTCGATATGAAATCGACTAAGCAAATTAACAACATGTGGAAATACAATATCAACTGCTTTCATTAAAGCAAGATCTCTGTCTATCACAATTACATGAGGAAATTTTTTGTGTGTAAAAACCATTTCTCTTAGCCTTTCTAATGCCCAACAAAAGTTTTCTTCCCGCTCACATTCCAAATAAGCAAATTCAACTACAAATGTCATATCTGTTGATGTCATACCAACAATTTCAAGTAATGACATTCTATATTTATTGGTTTTGTAGGTGCTGTCCATAATCAACATAGTAGAAAACAAATTCAACAACTTCACTGAATCTGGATGAGCCCAAAAAACATCTCTCATAACATCTGAGCCTTCCCGCTTTCTATTCCAACACATATTTTGTATTTTCAATTAACTTGAATAAATGTTGCATCTCTGTCTTATGACCTCTCACGTGCAATCGAATCATACTCCTCCATTTATATATTTGTGAGATCTTAGTAACATTGTTCTTATCATGGTCTTGCAATGAGAGTAATATGTGTCTCGGTGCAACATTATATTTTGTTAAGTCATGAACATGTTTTTTCTCTTCTTCATCTAAACGTCCAACAAATGCATGTCCCTCCAAAGTATCAGGTAATTCATGGTTGTGAACTCCACAAATTACTTTAATTGTCCATCCTGAACCATTTTTTAACGCTTTTGATCTAAGTTTGAAAGGACAACCACACTTTTTTGTTGAACTTCGAATTAAACTATCAATACACTTGTATTTTCCTCCATTGTCACAACATAATATTAATTTATTTCTCCTCCCTCTCTCTCATGTCTCTTTATCTGATCTTTTGATGATAACGATCACTTTATTTTTTATACCAATTTCTCTAGCCCAATTCACAACAGCTTCCCGTATATCAAATATCTGAAATAAAATATAAAATAAATTTTAATAATTAATCACAATAATAGATTTTTACAATATTAATATTAATTATAATTATTCATACCGGATTTGTATAAAAATGTTGGTAGTATCGACGCATGTTTTATCACATAATAGTAGTGGTTTATCTATATCTGTTAAAATAAATAAAATAAATTAAATAAATTAAAATGTTTTTTTTGGTGTGTGGTAAACCCCTTCTATATCAAAAAACTTTTTATAACTTGTTTTTCGATAATCCAGAAATGTTGGAATGGTAAAAGAAAAAGTGAATTTAAGTTGATAAAATAGTAAAAAAAAATCAATGATATATTTGACATTTTTAAAAATGTGTGGAGGTATAAGTAAAAATGTGGGGTATAGGGTGAAACCATCTTGGTTCTTTCTTTAAAAAATCTTTCGAAAGCGACATTGTTTGAGCTGAAGGAAACAATTGGGCCGCATAAACAGAGGCCCATGTTATGTTATGCCATAGTAACTATCGTAATTTGACATACAATCTTCAGTTTTATAGCTAGTGTTCTACACTAGTTACTGATCTATTTCAATGTGGACAAATAATGTTAACTTACAATTACAAATACAGTGATAGTGAGGGCATGTGCCTACCTTCCATAATGAATGGAAAGCTTTGGTAATTGGCACTGGCATGTTCTTAGCTAATTGTTATCTGATTATTATATAAAGTTTTGCTTCTTAAAATATAAAAATAAAAACTAAACCATCCACAAGTGTCCTGAATGTGAAGATTGTAATGACGAACAATGCAAGGGATACGATACGATCATGTTTTTGACTTTAGGGATAAAATAAGATCATAAATTCAAAATAGATTATAATTATCATCATTAAAAATTATAAACAAAATAAAAAACAAATAAATCAAATATAATAATAGATCTCCTTTTTTTTCTCACTTATCTTATCTAATTTTTAATAATATTTTTTTCAGGCTAGTTTTAATCACACTTTTTTCACAACTGAAATACTAAAAAGAGTTAGACAAATTAGTTTTTAATGTGTGAAGTCATGAATATTATGTTAATTTTTGTGTATTATTAGTTTGTATAAAAATAAAATTTTAAATATTTTATTAATATCAATTTGATGTCGGTCCAATCCTAGTCAGATCTTTAAACCTTGAACCTCTATCTATGAGTTTAATGTTCGGTTTGATTTTGATTACCTTGCTTTCATATCCTTATCAAATATATCACACAAATTTTAAGTTTTCTATGGACCAATGTTTAAAAGGCACTCGAAACACTAATGATGACCGACAATACTATTTAAAATATAAGTTAATGGTTCTCTCTATCTTTTACATTTGAGATAGTGACTTATTTATGTTGGTTTGACTAGTTGGGTTTTGTTACTGAAAAATTTGAAAAGTCTTTTGAAAAAAGACTTAAAGGTTCAACAAAGAAACAATGTTGAAAGTCAAGGAAAAGTCAAACATTTTAAAATTGTACGGCTATCATCAATATTGAAAGGGTCAAAAAGTGGAGAACATTGATGTAAAATGGGCACTCGACAAATGTATACTGAATATGGTAAAAACAAGATGTGTGTCTCCCTAAAGCGTGTATTTGACAATTCAACAAAAAGTAACTGCCACGACCATGACTTGTCACTAAAGTATTGGTTACTTATTTTACATTGTCTATAAATAAGAGAGCTTTTTCTTTCAAAAAAAAAGAAGAGAATTTTCGGGAGAAAAAAAAAGGTCGGATACTTAATTTCTAAAGTTTACTCCTAAACTAGAGCTTAAGAATGTCTTCTAAGTCTTTAAATTTCTTAACATTTTTATAACTTTTACCTTTCAAGCAATTTACTTTATTTCGACGTTTCAATATAATCTTTTGTTCTATTTATTTTTACTTGTAATTTTATATTCGAGTCATTTACTTATTTTCATCTTTAATTATGATCATTTTAAATTCACGCATTTCATTTAACGTCAATTCAAATTCTTGGTCTTTTACTCAATTGGCCTTTTTCTTTCAACAAACATTCCTTTCAAGTCAACAACCATTAATCTTTTTACCCAATTTAATCCTTAAACGCTTTTAAAATTACCATCTTCATGTAAGATTGCTTATTTACTTGTTTGTACTCACATAGTCGCTCTAGTTTAAAAATATATTTGTGTTTTAGATTTTGTTGACTTTTCCTGGATCAAAAATCACCGTAAATAGATTGGCACACCCAATGAGAAAAGTTTAGAATAACTTATATGTGAAAATTCTTTTCTTTCCACAATTATCGTGAGTTTGAATGCCTTTAAGAAGTGGAATAAATCGACAACCTGAAACCTCTAATATTAATTCTGGAACTGATTAAAACACTTAACCCTCAAAATACTATTGTTTTAAGTACTATAAATTCTACACCTGTGGTTAGTGTTGTCGAGAGTCTGCAAGTGACAATGCCAGTCCTCGTGGCAAAAAGCATTATTGTACCGCCTTCATCCGACACGTTGGACTCGTCTAACATGGATGAGAGAACTTTTCAGATTACTCATTTTCAATTTGCAGCCAACAATAAGTTAGGCTATGACACAAGTGATGGTGTGGTACAAACCAAAAATCCCCCATTTTCGCTTAGTGTCTGCCAGCCCATAATGAGGCCTAGCCTCAGAATGTTGTTGAACTTCATTAATCCATTGTTAGATATGCCATATGTCAAAAATCCATTTGGTCAGGGATTTACAAGCCCAAAGTTCCCAAAAACATCGAGAAAGACACCACAACACCCTATTGGTTTGATGCAAGATTCATTAACAAGTGTTCGACAATAGGTGGATGATAGCAACTATGAAATTGTAAACTTGTCTACTCAGAAAATAGGGCAGTCATCATGCCATTTGATTGAAAATAGGCATAAGGACTACATTGCCCAAGCCACTCAAATTAAAATTATCACCAAAATTGTCAACTATTGAGGTTGAACAAAGGCCTCTACAGTTGACCTCACATGACCTACATGGCCAGAAAACCCTGATGGATTAGAGGCATCAAACTGCGATTGCGTCAACCTCGCAGTCGTACGTGGTTTTTCTTCTTTTTCTCACTCTGGTGCTGGTCCTCAGTAGGCAAGGGCGAAGCTTAGTTATGATAGGGGGTTGCGGCCAGTAGAAACAAATATTTATAGGTACAATGACCAAAATACGCTTATTGAAATTAGAAAATAATAAACATACCTAAAACCCTAAAATCTATATCTTCTCAAATCTCTCTCACTCTCTTGACAATTTTAGAATCTAAAATCTCCCTTTCCCTTTCTTGTTTCCAGAATCGCCGTCGGCCGGCCCATTGCACACCGTTATCTATGCTCCTTAGTCCTCACTTCGTGTCTTTGTCTCTACTCGCCACTGCTCACTTTGTCTCCCTCCTCGGTTGGCCCTCGCACGAGGCGTGATCTCCACGACTCTGCCACTGCTGTCGCCCATCTTCCCAACGCCCCAAATTAGAGTATTTTGGTCACCACTGATGTGAGTCACTGATTTATAATACTCCTTTTGAGTTTGATAACTTGTTTCAATTGATAATAAATTGAGTTTGAATCTGATTATGTTTTTGCATAATTCTGAATCGTTGATTAGTGTCTTTGACTCTGATTTGTTGATAATAAATTTTTTATTTATGACAAATATATTTTTATTTGTGATTGTGACTCTGATTTGTGACTCCCTTTGTTTTTGCATTATTTTGACTGTGACTGAATTTCTAATTTGTTGATTTATTTAAATTTTTTATTTGTATAAGAGAAGTTTGTGAGAATGAAGAAGATTAAAAGATGTTGGAACCAAGTTGATTTGAAGAAATAAGCCCCTCACTTGTTTTGATGATAACCAAATCGTTTGTGGGAACAATTCTATGTTTGAGAAGGTTGTTGATGCTACGAATTCCAAGAAAGCTTGGAAGATTTTGGAGAAATCACTCTAAGGCATTGACAAAGTGAAGAAGATAATACTTCAATCTCTAAGGGGAGATTTTGAAGCTTTGAAGATGAAGGATTCCGAATCAGTTTTAGATTATTGCTCAAGGGTAAAGACAATTGTTAATCAAATAAATATATATGGAGACAAGATAGAAGATGTTCGTGCAGTGGAGAAAATTCTTCGTTCCTTGACTCATAAGTTCAATCATGTGGTTAGTGTTATTAAGGAATCAAAAGATCTTGACTCAATGTCCATTGAGCAATTAGAAGGTTCTTTGCAAGCTGAAGAAGAAATAATGACGAAAAGGCAAGAGGAGCCATTGGTGCAAGTTCTTAAGATCAAAGCTTCGTTGAGGGATGACAGAGGATTCAATAGTCAAAATGAACTTTGACGTGAATCAGGAAGAAGACGAGGATGTGGTCATGGCCAAGGAGGAAGAGGAAGATGCTTAAAAGGTGAATTAAACTACGAAGAAAGAAGGCACTCGTCACGAAGAATTCGCGGAAGAGTTAGAGGTTATTACTATTATCAAAATGAAAGGAGGTATGACAAATCTAAAGTTGAATGTTATAACTGTCATGAATTTGACCATTTTTCTTGGGAATTCCGTAATGCTCCTAATCAAGAGGAAGAAAAGGCTAATCTAGTTGACGAATATGAAGAGTCAACTTTGTTGCTAACAGTGAAGGCAGAAGAGTGAGATGCTAATAGTTCATGGTACTTGGACAATGGTGCAAGTAACCATATGTGTGGATGCAAAGAGAAATTTGTGGAGCTTAATGACAAGATAAATGGAAATGTTTCCTTTGGAGACTCATCAAAAGTGCAAATTGAAGGGAAATGTACTATTCTAATCTCTTCTAAAGATAGGAGCCATAAGTTGATTAGTGATGTTTACTAAGTGCCTAAATTAAAGAGTAATATTTTGAGTTTCCCTAAAGAAGCCACATCAAGAGCAACTAAAGCATTGCAACTTGTGCATATTGACTTGTGTGGGCCAATCAATCCGTCTTCATTTGGTAAGAGTAAATATTTCACTCTCTTTATTGATGATTTTAGTAGAAAAACTTGGATTTATTTCTTTAAGCAAAAAATAGAAGCTTTTGTTGCTTTCAAGAACTTTAAAACTCTTGTAGAGAAGGAGAGCAGTCATGAAATCAAAGCTTTGAGATCTGATCGAGGAGGTGAATGGAATGGAAGGATGCCTTGTGTTAATCACATGCGTGTCTTTAGGTGCATAGCATATGCACACGTGCCACAACAAGAAAGATCCAAGCTTGATGGTCGAAGCATCAAACATGTCTTTATTGGCTATGATCCGCATTCTAAAGTTTACAAGTTGTACAACCCGTGCAACAATAAGGTAGTGGTGAGTCGTGATGTTGAATTTGATGAAGATGCTACATGGAATTGGGAGGGTCAAGAAGAAACAAACTATAATTTCTTCCATATTTTGAAGAAGATAAAGACACCACAAAGCTAGTTCAAGATGCAACTCCACCTTCTTCACCTGCTCCTTTCCCTACTTCTCTAGATGAAAGTTTAAGCAAAAGACCAAGTAAGTAAGATGAAAGATATAGAAGACATTTAGGAAAGGTCAACTGTAGTTACCGTTGACCTTGTACAATTGTATTGTCTTTTGGCGGATAGGGATCCGTTAAATTATGAAGAAGCAGTCAAAGATAATAGGTGAAGACAAGCCATGGATGAGGAGATCAAATCAATTATGAAGAACAACACTTGGGAATTAGCAACTATTCCAAAAGGCCATGAAACAATTGGAGTCAAATGGGTGTACAAGGCTAAAAAGAATGCTAATGGAGAGGTTGAAAAATACAAAGCAAGACTTGTTGCCAAAAGCTACAAATAAAAACATGGAGTTGACTATGAAGAAGTTTTTGTACACTCAGATGAACACTATTTGTTTGCCAATCTCTATAGCAGCTCAAAATAAGTGGAAACTTTATCTACTTGATGTAAAATCGGCATTACTAAACGGCTATCTTGAAGAAGAGGTATATGTTGAGAAGCCAATGGGGTACACAATTAAAGGACATGAAGATAAAGTTTTGAGATTGAGGAGAGCATTGAATGGATTAAATCAAGCACCAAGAGCATGAAATAGTGGCATCGAAAAATACTTGCAAGACAATGGGTTTGCTCGTTGTCTTAATGAATATGCTCTTTATGTCAAAGTCCATGATAATGGAGATATTTTGATTGCTTGTCTCTATGTGGATGATCTTATATTCACTGGGAGCAATCCAAGTTTATTTGAAGAGTTCAAAAAGGCCACGACACTTGAGTTTGAGATTATTGATGTCGGGTTCATGTCATACTACTTAGGCCTAGAAGTAAAGCAATTGGAAGAAGGTATATTTATTTCTCAAGAAAACTTTGCGAAGGAAGTTTGGAAGAAATTTAAAATGTTTGATTGCAATCTGGTGAACACACCAATGGAGAGTGGATTGAAGTTGTCAAAGTTTGAAGATGGATAAAAAGAGGACCCTTCTTTTTTCAAAAGCCTTGTTGGAAGCCTAAGATACTGAACATGTACAAGGCCTAATATTCGTTTCATGGAAGATCCTACTACTACTACACACATGAAAGCTACTATGACGATACTCTACTACCTAAAAGGTACGCTTGATTATCAACTATTTTACTCTTCTTCAAATGATTTAAAACTATTTGGATTCTGTGATATCGACTTTGCGGGAGATATTGATGATAGAAAGAGTACTAGTTTAAATATGTGAAGACTCAAGATCAAGTTGCAGATATTTTTACAAAGCCGTTAAAATTTGAAGACTTTAAAAGGCTATGAGCTAGACTTGGAATGGAGAAGAAAACTTCAAATTAAGGGGGAGTAATGTTATTAATAATTTGAAATTAGATAAGTCTAGAACCATATAGAATTTATATGTAAGAATCTAGAGTTGCTTTAATTATAGAAAAATGTGGGATGTATCTAAAAGTAGGTATTAATTAGGAAGCTCCTACCTAGAAATGTGTCTAGAGTTATCTATTTGTACCTATAAATACCTCCTTGTACTTAACATTAAGCATCAAACAAATTGTGAGTTTTCTGTTAAAAATATTTTCCTTCCTCTAACAAAGTGTTCTCTCTTACTCTAATTATGTCATGAAAATGTTTGCAGAATAATTTCATCATTCCTAACTAAAATACTACCAAAATTTAAGTAATTTTGTAACAGCTGTAAAGAAGCAATACATTAACTTTTTGGATTAATGGCGGTTTTGGTTCCTTAATTTTCACCAATTCACGAAATTGGTCCAGTTATTTTAAAAGTCGATAGTTTTTGTCCATCATTCGGATTTTTGAACTAAAAAATGACGATGTGACATATTTTAAATGACATGATATACAATTCCATGATATAGAACCATCTAGATGCATTAATTATTCACATGTCATTGATTAAATTACAAATATGAAAAAAAAATTAAAGTTAAGTTTTTACGGTGTTTTATTATGATTTCATTGGTGTTACTCATTCTACATCACGGTATTATATGTCACATTATTTAAAACATGTCACATTGCCTTGTTTTAGTTAAAAAATCATAGGAAGGGACCAAAATTCTCGACTTTTAAAATAGAGTGATCAATTTCATGAATTACTAAAAATAAGAAGACTAAAATTGCAATCAAGCCTTTTTTTTAACTCCAAAATATTTAAACTCACTCCCAATAAATCAAAATCCATTCCAAATACTCTCCCTGAACTTTTTATTGAAATAAGTGTCAATTTCGAATTTTTCAATTGGGTAATCTTTACTTGATCACTCTAAACATAAATTTTCGTTCAAACTTTCAACATAAATTTTAATGTCACATAAAAATTATTTTAGTTATAAAAATAATTCCACCTTAAATAAAATCATAATAAATCTAAAAAGTACGAAAACATTGGTATATGAATTTCCAATTTTTTAAAGATTAAAATGTTCAAACATACAAAATTTCACAAAGATAAAAGACACGCTAACTTCAAATAGAACTACACTAGTTACTATAAAGGCACGAGTCTTTCAACATTTATCTATTATGAGCTAACTTATCCTTCATTCTCTACTTTTTTCCAAATAAAACTAAGTTTTCCAATTACAATTTTGACGTTGAAGTAGGTGTCATTGCTTAACTATTTTGATTTGGTTTGGTCAAAACAAGTTTAAATTAAAGAAAAGGAAAGTTCAAGTAGACATTCACTGCACTAACCTGACTTAATTATTGTTCATAATACATTTTTAATTGAACATTTCCTTTTTCTTTTGATACTTACATCATCTCTAAGAATAATATTCTTTGTATCTTTTTGAATGATCAATGATTAGAAGATTGACATTGGGTTGTTGTCTAATAATTACGAACCTTTTTGGATGATCTTATTAATCATGAAAGATGATCTTCAATGCTGTTATTCCCATTTTCTTCATCTTCTATTTCATCATTGTCATCATCTTCTACATTGTTTGTGAATCATAATCATCTCTAAATCAAAAATTTTTTTTTGAAGTATTGAAGAATATATCCAATGAGAATAGTGTCGTTGAGTATTTTGACACCTTGCAATAGTACAATGAACCATTTAGAGAGATGTACTATTCATGGTACTCTTCAAGATTGTATTATACTATTAAGAGTGATTATTCTTTCTTGACACTTTAACCAGAGGATCGTTTTGCATCTAGACGATTAAATGATTTCTCTATTGTTGACTTTGTGGTTGACTGATTCTTTGGAGGCATTGATTTTTTCCAAACGAAGACTTTACTAGAGGATTGTATCATTCAAATATCATTGAATTTCCTTCAAAGTATCATGATATGAGGATCATCAAATTCTTGACTAATAATTGAATTTTTTTAGACGCAGATGAATTGGTTGTGTTCTTTGCTTTGTGATGAGAAGATCATATGTTGACTTTTTACTAGCGGCTTCTAATTGTTGACTCATAATGTAAGCTATCAAACGCTAATTACAAAGCTCTTGTTCGCGTTACTTTAGTGGAGCATAAAGTATGACCAAATGAAGATTCACTTGATAATGTTTTCAAGGACTTTATTTATTAAACCTGTTTACACCTAAAAATAAATAACTTGCTAGTCGAGATTGACAAATAGTTGAATTTAGGGTTAGCTGAAATTCTCTAAGCCGAAGTAAGGCTAGACGAATGAAACACAATCGAATATGAGTCAATAGAATATTTCTCAAGTCTATAGAGGTCCACATAGGTTGCAAGGGCAGAAGAATGGGTCAAAGCTCGGCAAAACTTGATAATTTGGCAGTTACACTCGTTTTTCATGTTTTTAGTGCTACTAACTAGACTCGTTTGACACACAAATGCACCATCTGAAGAAAAAGCACACAATAATATTGACAATAGAACATTTCGTGGATATAGGAAGGACGATTCGATCGTAGGGTGCCACGTAGCGGGAAAAATCATGCACTACTTGCATAAATAGCCGAGCAAGGCTACATTTATGTAGGGCACAATTATGGCCAATAGGACTAACATTTTCCTATAAATACAAACATTTGTAAATTTTCAAGAAACACTCAATCAATCAAATAAGTTTTTTTTTTTTTTTTTATATTTTTTTTATGTATTTCATCTCTTTACCATTTTACTTTATGCATTTCTTTAATCAATAGCTCAAAAAATACTCACAGACCGTACTTCACTTTTTTTGGAGTAGTTAAGGAACCCATAACTGAGGGACAAAGTTTCTTCCACAGTGTAACTGTTTGAAGAAAAAGGACTAACAATTGAGAGCAATTAGCTTATACATCAGTTAATCTTATGTTCGGACAACAAATTTGACACGCCCAATGGGACAACTATAGTAATAACCGTTGAAAAGTTCAGTTCACTAGGTCAAAATTTTGTTTACCGAATGCACTTGCGTTTTGGTAAAATTCTTAGTAGTATGGGTCAACCATCTTCATCATCATCAAAGAGGTCATGTCAAGAAAGACCCCAACCCTCCACCAACATTGGGTTTGCTAACTTCCCCATATGCCCGAACGCTCCTAGAGACGTGACAATTGATGCATCAGAAGAAACAATGGTTATGACCATATGTTTCATTAGAAAAAAAATTTACATAGGGATACATGATATCATGTATCAGGTCTCACAACAACTTGTTGCCATTGTTAAACCCATTGTTCATAATGAGGTTCAACAAGCCAAATATTTGGAGGCCAAACGAGCCAACTCAGGTGACAATTTTGTCACCTCCACAATCCAAGGGATACACGGCAACCAATTTTAGATAGACATTGTAACTCAAAGTCAGCTGATCATTGGAATGGTAGGTCCTTCACAGGTTCTACCAAGTCATATGCAACAGGTACATTTTTTTTCCTTATAATTCTTAGCTTAGTACTTTTTCCACGGTTAGCCGTGGGGAGCACCTACTGGAAAATGATACATGTAATTAGGCTAAGAAACGTAAATAATAAGAAAAATTGGTTAAAATTAAATACTTTTAAATTTCAAACATATCATACAACTTGTAAAGAGTATAAGTTAATCTTTTCCAAAACTTCTAATTATAAAATTACCTTGAAACCCCTTGCCATTTGGTCAGAGCCTAATGTAACTAGAATGTAAGGACTTATAGTCCTTAGCACTTGACATCACATTGCGAGAACTTTGAGAAGATCCGTACACCGTAGGACCTTTGAAAAATGTTGGTCTCTATAGTCAGAATCACAACGCAATCATATAAAACATATAAAATGAGTATAACAGACACCCAATCAACATACAACATTATTTTATCTATTACCAATTATTATTAGCATTCAATGCGATTAATTTATTATCAAGCATATATATTACATATCATCATTATATTAAAAAAAAATATATAACAACAATGCCCAGATAACACATATCCTAATGACTCCACAAATTAAAGTACACATAAGATGCAATGCTACCTAATCACCAACTAACTTTGACACGTGGATCCAACTACTCTTGGTAAGTGCAAGCAAAGAAGCCATCTCTTGTCTAGTGAACTAGAGAGTCTAGTCAATTAGGTGTTAATATACAAATAGAATGTCTTAGTGATGTTGATTCCTCTTTCACGTAAGACCTTCATGCCAACATCCCTAAGACCTCAATTCAGCCTTTTGCTCTAATTCTATGACGACCCTAACCTTCCAACTACCATTAGAAGATACTTAACCCATACTACGACTCGTGTGTCATAATCGTTTAATTTAACATCAACATCATCAACATATATATCATACAAACATTGATACGTCATACATCATCAAACATATAACATTCACATTATCATTTCATCATTATTAGATATTATTCTAATACGTTAAGTTATTAGCCATATATTACTATTCATTAATAGTTATCTTTATACATCATCTTCATCAACTCATTAAGTTATTATGAATTACTAAGTAATTAAATAATCTTTATTAATAATTAATGAACTTTTATTAATTATCTAATAACTTCAACACTATAGCATAAGTAATTAATAAACTAATATTAGTTAAACTCTCACCTAATAATTAATAAATTATAACTATAGTCTAATTAATTATTTTACTATACTACCATCAATCATCATCATGGATTACCTAATTAATTTCTAAATCCATTAACAATAGCTAATTAAATTTAATAATTCATCACTTATTGATTACTAAGACATTTTAACTTCTGATCACCTAAAAATTTATTTGTTATATCCTTAATATTAATTTTACTATACCTAGAGAAACAATTTATATCTCAGCAGAAACATACAACATACAACAATCATCATATACCACATAACAACCCCACTTATATAAAATATTACTCAATTGTCATGAATAAAAAGTATTAGACACACAATTTAATACATTAATAACAAGCAATACATAAAGTTATAAATCAATACAGATATCATGCAATCACACACTTACCATTTAACACTATTAGCCACACGTTATATATATATATATATATATATAGTTTTGATCTCCCATAGTAAACCTCGTACCTGATAATTGGATTTTAATCACGAAAACTACTTTACAAATCAATGAATCCTACATTGATCATGGGTCTTCAAGTCGATAACGATCAATCACGATCAAGGAAGAAAGAGAATGATCACTTCAAATTTGGACCTTAAACAATAAATTAAGAACTAGAACAATGGTCAAGGCAAAGTTATTGAGAAACAATTAAAAACCAGAACAAAAATCATGTTCTTATGAGTTAAGAATGAATTATGAACAATGAGTAAGACACAAGATTATAACTCTTAATAATACGATTGTGCAGCAGCAAAGGGAATTTAATTTGGATAACAAATGAAAAACTTATGAGCATTTTAGTGTTTCTCTCAAATTTCACCAATATTGATCACCAAAGCAAGGTACACGAATTTGGCCTCTAATTGCGTTTAAAAAGTGGTTCCAGGTTAGTTAGGTCGAGTTTGTTGAGCTAAACAATGATCCAAGTCGTTTAGATATGTTTGGGACAAATTAAAAACTGAAAAACCACGAAAATGTCCTTTTTTTTACTGCTTCACTATTTGAAATGCATTGAAGTCTTTGACGATGCATAAAGGCTACAATTTGTGTTTTTTTGCTTCTGAAAAGGGTATCTAGAGTTATAAATATCAGATTGGTGTAATAATCATCACCATGTATCTAGAATATGACAATAATTCCTACATGTTAATGTTTTCAGAAACAATCACATAAATATAATATAGAGTCTGCAAACATCCTTTGATGTACCAAAATATAAAATAAATTACAAATTAAAGAAAATCTAGCTACAACACTTTATCCTCTAATGCCCGAATCTCAGCCTTAAGCCCTCATATTAGCTATAATATATAAAATTAGGGGGGGGGGGTGAGATAATAATCTTAGTGAATTCTATAAAAACGAGGGAAGGGAAGTTCAAAGAACTTTCCTTAGATGCAATATTAAGCATGCCATGAATATCAAATTTTATTTAAGAAATCAGTCCTTAATCTTTTCTTCCTTTTCCTAAAAGTATGGAAAAATGCATGTTACTTTCTTTTCTTTAAAGGATGAAAAAACCTCCTAAATTATCTGGACGTGGGTCACCAAGATAATTGAGAACCTCTTGATAAAGTTGGTTTGACTATGACCCCAACCTACGTCTCAGTTGTTATTCCTTTACCTATGTTTCATGCGTGAAACAATCCTCAATGTCCCACCGTAACTGATTAAGACCATGCATGTCATGACATTATGTATGTAATGTATACCTCATTATCGCATCAATTGCAAGTAATTAACTAATTTTAATATCATAAACATGCAAAATAGAAAGTATAAATTAGTCTCAGGTCAAACATCAGAGGGAAATTACAATTAGAGGGACTTTCTAGTTAGAGGGAGTCCAAATCAGTGGAGAATTACAATCAGAGGAAGTCCGATCAGAGGAAAGACTTGATCAGAGGAAGAGCTGGATCATAGGAAGAAATTGATCAAAGGCAGCTCGATTCGAGGAAGAAGTGGATTAGAAGAAGTCTAATTAGAGGAAGAACTGGATATGTTAACACAAATAATACACTAGTTAGGCGACTAACATCTCATCCTCATTCATTCAATCCTTAACATATTATAAAAGTTCACACACAAATATGAAGAATGTATAAATTTTGAAGAGCAGAATGCAATTATCAACGATTCCTACATGCAAAACCTCACAGTTTTCGTCACTCTCAGTTTTAAAGGTCCCATTTTTTCAAACCCAGAAAATGAATTCCTAACAATAAATGAATTTAAAATCAACCCTAGAAACCCTCATGCAATTGTGAAAACTTGTTCTAGGGAAAGAACTTATACTTTTGACAACGAGAATTTCCTTTAGAATCGAGCTAGGTTGTGGAAGTTGGCTAGTTTTTTAGCTTTCAACAGTTCTACCTCGGTTGCAATGGTTCAATTATGAGATTCCCAATATGCTCTTTGTCTTCTTTTAGTGCTGTTTTGGACGGTAAATGACACTTAAGAGGAAGGGATGCACATGCATGAGGTTGGATTGAAGGAAGAGAACTTCAGATGATTGTTGCCTTTGAAAGATCTTGGAAGGAAAACGAAATGTGAGAGATTATGATGATGAACAATAACAAATTGTGATGTTGTGTTAGGGTGGAAGGAGAAGTGTAGTTGGTGATGAAAGAAATGAAAGTCAGAATGGTTTTTGTGTACCTGTGAGTGAGAGAGAAAAAACAAAAATAGGGTGTTTCCTTCTTTTAACACTTGTACTTATTAATACTACCATTTTCCTATCCTAACCTTGAACATAAAACAAGTTATTACTAAAAATGTACAATGTCTAAAAATTCTAATAATCAAATTACTATCTTAATCTTGTAATTATTTCTAAGGCAGTGAAAAAGCTATTACATTATGTGCCCTTTAGAAAAATTTTGTCCTCGAAATTTGAAAGCTTACCTATTGAAAGAGGTAGGGGTAATCATTCATTATGTCAAATTTAATTTCCCATGTTACTTGCTCTGGTGATGATCCTCCCCAAATAACCTTTACTAAGGGAATTGTCTTATTCCTTGATGTCTTTATACTTCTATCTACCGTTTGAATTGGCTTAAGATTGTAGGTAAGATTTGGTTTCAATTGGAGAGACTCATGACTCAAAATTTGATAAGGGTCAGGAACGCACTTCTTAAGTTGAAAGACATGGAAGACATCGTGGAAACTTGACAAGTAGGATGGTAATGCTAACTTGTAGGCTAAAGGGCCTATTCTTTGCATAATTTGGAAAGGTCATTCAAAACGAGGACTTAGCTTCTTAACCTTTAACACCATTCCAACACCAACAGTGAGGGTTGAAGTAGCAATATCAATCATAAGGAAGAGGGGTTTGAATTGGGATCCCTTTTTGATGATGTTAATTTCTACTCTTACTTTTAAAAATTAACTCATGATCAATCTTGGTTACACAAAAAATCTAGAATGTTCTTGGTTAGTTAAAAAAATGAAACCTATTATTTATATGTGATCAATGATAATGAGTAAGAAATAATAAAGGATAAAGATAAGAAAATCATACAATGATGTATCCTAGTTCACCCTAGGTGGGCTACGTCCAATCCTCACAATTTGTGAGTTTTTCCACTAATGTGCTTCACACAAGAACGTTCTTGTTTTCAAACAATCATTCTTGATCACTCTTAATAAGCTACAACTTTCACCTTTCAATCTTGAAAGGATTTTTACATTCTCCTTTCGGTCCAGAAGAGGATGTTGCACCTTAAGAGGAAATATTTCTCTCAGAAAGATTCCAAGCAGTCTAATAGAGGAAGGACTGGATATTTTGACAAGAAAAACATTATCTGCTATGAATCCAATGAACTTGGACATATAAAGTCAGCATGTCCGAATCTGGAGAAAGGGCAACACCAGAGAATAGATTCCAGACCCAAGAAGAAAAGTCAGATGGCTACATGAGGTGATTTTGATGAATCCTCTGACGACGAACAAGCGGTTTTGGCTCTAATGGCTCATACCAACTCCGCCTCTAGATCCAACATAGATTCTAACTATGGAAGTGAATCAACAGATAAAGAAATTGAAGTATTTTCTGCCTTTACTCGATCTAATTTAATTAATACTATAAATGATTTTTTAAATAAGAATCACAAATTGTCTTTAAAACTGAAAACAATTAGAAAAGAAAATGCAAACCTAACTGAAAAAGTTAATGTGTTAAAGAATTAGAGTGTTGAATTTAAAATAGAAAATGCAACTCTGAAAACTGATAAGCATGAACAAGTATTTCAAGATTTTCTTGCTAATGGTATGGAAAGAAGCAAATATGCTTATAAGATTTATACAGTTAGTAGAAATGGTAAAAGAGGTATAGGATTGGAAGAAACTGTAACTGAACCTAAACCTATTCCCTCCGATATCTTGTGTATTGTTTGCTCTTAGAAAGGTCACTCAAAATTATCTTGTCCCATGTTAAATACAAGGAAAGACAAGAAACCTTTCAAGACAGCAAACCAGGACAATCAAGATGTCCTCAGCAATCAAGTTAAAACACCAATCATGGTACCTGAACAATGGATGCTCGTGACATATGATGGGAGAAAAGTCTATGTTGCAAGAATTAGCAAAAAGGCCAGATTATCGGTCAAGGTATAGTTGGTAATGGTACTTCCCCTTCTATTAAATATGTTTTTTGTTAAAGGTCTTAAGCATAATTTATTAAGTATTAGTCAGTTAAGTGATAATAATTATGATATTATATTCAATCAAAAAACATGCAAGATAATTAATCAAAAAGATGGATCTGTACTCTTTACAGGTTAAAGAAAAACAACATTTATAAGATAAATCTGTTTAGTCTAGATAAACAAGAGGTTAAGTGTCTTATGTCAATAAATGAAGAGAAATAATTTGGCACAAAAGATTTGGTCATGCAAACCTTAGATTAATTTCAAAATTGAATAAACTTCAACTAGTTAGAGGTCTACCTAAGCTTAGTTACAAAACTGAAATTATGTGTGAAGCTTGTCAAAAAGGAAAATAAACAAAGAACTCTTTTACTCCTAAGAACTCAGTCTCTACCTCAAAGCCCCTTGAGCTCTTAGACATAGATTTCTTTGGGCCAGTGAAAACAACCTCTCTAAGTGGAAAGAAATATGGCTTTCTTATAGTAGATGATTACACTAAGTGGACTTGGGTAAATTTCTTAAGAAGTAAGGATGAATCCTACAAAGTGTTTATCACATTTTGCAAACAAATAATGAATGAAAATGGCCTTAAGATTGTAACAATTAGAAGTGATCATGGAGGAGAATTTGAAAACAAGTTCTTTGAAAGTTTTTGTGATGAGAATGGAATCTCTCACAACTTCTCCTCTCTTAGAACACCCAAACAAAATGGAGTTGTAGAAGGAAAGAATAGATCACTCCTCGAAATGGCCATAACCATGTTAAATGATATGAATGATGCAAAACACTTTTGGCCTGAAGCAATTAATATTGCAAGTTATATTCAAAATAGAGTCTTAATTAGATCTATATTGAATAAAACACCATATGAATTGTGGAAAGGTAAAACACCTAACATCTCTTATTTTAAACAATTTGGTTGTACTTGTTATATGTTGAACACTAAAGATAACCTTGGTAAATTTGATTCTAGATCTCAAAAGTGTACATTCATTGGATACTCTGAAAGATCTAAGGCTTATAGAGTGTTTAATAAGGAAACTTATATTGTGGAAGAATCCATACATGTTAAATTTGATGACAAACAGCTTGACCTTAAAACGTCAAAGCAAGATGATGATAGTGCAACTTTACCGGAACCAGAGGAAGCAGATGCAGACAAACTAGAAGAACTTGCAAAGTTATAGGATACAAGCACATTAGAAGAATTTGATAAATCTTCAAAGGATTAATCTGATCAAGTTTGAAACAGTCAAGATAAGTCAGAAGGAAGAACTGGATGGAAGTACAAGTCATCTCATTTTGAAACTCTAATCATTGGAAGTGTTAGTGATCCTTTGAGAACCAGATCATCACTAAAAGATATCACTTTGTTTGGCTTAATCTCATCAATTGAGCCTACCTCTATTGATGATGCATTCGAAGATGATGGATGGATTCTTGCAATGAAAGAAGAGTTAAATTAATTTAAGAGGAATGAAGTTTGGGATCTAGTACCTAGGCCAAAGAAGAACATTATTGGAACCAAATGGGTTTTTAGAAACAAGCTAAATGAAAAAGGTGAAGTGGTCAGAAACAAGCCAAGACTTGTCGCACAAGGCTATAGTCAACAAGAGGGCCTTGATTACACTGAGACATTTGCTCCAAATCTATGTTAAAAGTGCTTTTCTAAATGGTTATATAAGTGAAGAAGTCTATATTAAACAACCCTCTGGTTTTGAAAGTTCTAAATTTCCAAATCATGTTTTTAATCTTAGGAAATCTCTGTATGGTCTAAAACAAGCACCTAGGGCATGGTATGATAGACTTAGTAACTTCTTGCTTAAAAACAACTTTGAAAGAGGACTCGTAGATAATACACTTTTTAGAAAATCAATAGGAGATGACATTCTTATTATTCAAATTGATGTTGATAACATTATTTTTGGATATACTAATCGCACTCTTTGCCATTAATTTTCTAAATGGATGCAGCTTGAATTTCAAATGAGTATGATGGAAGAACTTAAGTTCTTATTAGGGATACCAATTCAGTAAAGTCAAAAAGGTATATACATTAATGAAACTAAATATACAAAAGAGTTTCTTAAGAAGTTTAAGATGAGTGATTGCAAACCTATGGCTACACCAATGCACCCCATTTGTTCTTTTGAAAAAGATGATTCAGGCGAAAAAGTTGACCAAATAAACCTATAGAGGAATGATAGGATCTCGACTTTACCTTACTACTTTCAGACCTAACATCATGTTTAGTGTATGTGTATGTGCAAGATTTCAAGCTGATTCTAGGGAATCACATTTACTGCTGTAAAGAGAATCCATATATACCTAAAAGGCACTACCTACCTTTCCTTGTTTTACAAGAAATCTCATAAGTACAAACTGAGTGGATATTGTGATTCTGATTATGCTGGAGGTAAACTTGAGAGAAAGAGCACTAGTTGCAACTTTACTTTTTTAGGTGACAACTTAATATCTTGGTCAAGTAAGAGACAAAACACCATTGCCATGTCAACAGCAGAGGCTGAGTACATTTCAGGAGCTAGCTGCAGTTCTCAACTACTTTGGATGAAACATCAACTTGAAGACTACCAAAATCCTAAAATCAAACATTCCCATCTATTGTGATAACACTTCTACCATTTGTCTAAAAAAACACTATATTACTTTCTAGAGCTAAACACATAGAAATCAAACACCACTTCATTAGGGACTTTGTTCAAAAAGGGGTACTAAACATTCAATTTGTAGACACTTAACACCAATGGGCTAACATATTCACCATACCACTATTGAAGATAGGTTTGACTTCATCAAGAAAAACCTAAACCTTACCTTCATACCTGACTGATGTTGTGATAACTTCAAAGTAGCTTAGTTTTACATTAGTTTTTATATTTTCTTACAATATGTTATATTCATGTTATTCAAAAAATAAAATAAAAAAATAATGAAAAAAGAAAGTTTCATTTTTAAGTCTTTTTGTCTGATGACAAAAGGGGGAGAAAGATATTTGATAAAGTGGGGAGAAAATGATACTTAGACTTAGGGGGATCCCTAAGTTAGGGGGAGTCAAAGAAATACAAAGAAAAGTTGTTATTAAAAATACAAGTTTTGTCATCATAAAAAATTGGGAGATTGTTGGAACCAAGTTCATTTTATACTTAGAGCTTTTATGATAATAAAAATATTTTATGAAAACAATATATTTCACTGCAAAGAGTATGAAAAAAGATATGGTCAAGATTTGTAGAAGATTTGATCAAGATTTATCTACAACAAAATATGAACATAATCAATCTGAGGAGTTTACAAACGCAATATGAACAAAATACGAACATAATCGATCTGAATAATTTACAATCTCAACCTAAACAAAATCGGAACGTAATCAATTTGAAGAATTTACAAACGCAATCAGAACAAAATACAATTCAAAGTTAAACAAGGATTAAATTGAAGTCTAAATTTTAACTATAAATAGATATTCAAGGCTGAAGAAGAAAACCATAGAAAAGTAGAAAATAGTAGTCTTAGTGTTCAAAGAGAGAAACACTTGTTCGAATGAGAAATATTCTCTCAGTGTTCTTTTCTTAGAGTGTGAGAGTTATTATTATTATCAGCTTTTTTTACAAGTAACTACTCAAGTTCCAGTCTTTTGTATCGAACCTGATAGTTGTTTAGTTCTTTCTTCAATATGAGGTTGTCAATTTGTTAGGAGAAAACTTGGCTTTTAGGGTCAAGGTGGTTAGTTCCTCAAAAGATTGGGGTTGTCAGGCTGTTTGGGAAGACTAACTCGGAGGGTCAGGTGCTTTGTAATTCAAGGTATTTGAATTAGTGGATTAAAGCCTTTCTCAATGAGGAGACTGGATGTATCCAAATTAGTGGTGAACCAGGATAAATTTACGTGTCAAATTATTTATGCTTTCATTGCTTGCTGCTTGTGAATGCGATTGCTTCTACTCCAAGTAAGTCACCAAAACCGAACTAGTTTTTAATTTATTTATAAATTATCAAAAAGTTATCAACTTTTACAAACACAATTCAACCCGCCTTCTCATGTACCTTCATCATCTACATATGTAATTAATATGATAGTTAGTTGATATTCACCCTTGTTTTGAAAGGCTTAACATCCTAGGAATATGTGAATTTGATTGAAAAGATTTATTAAGATTATGATAGAATTTTGTGTCATGATTGTTTGCTTATTTTTGTGTTTTTTTTCTTCTATTTTTAACGTTCATTTTATTTACTTTTATGTGTATCTAAAATATGAAATAACTTAATAAGTTTGAAATTCTTAGAAATCGTGTTGATCATATTTAGGGGGAATCTCAGAATATTGATTTAAAACATATTCTTAAAGACGTTCAAAGGATTATTAAGATAAACCATGTTTGAGTACTTCACTTAGGGGGAATACTTTTTAAAATTTTATTTTGTGAAGAAAAATTGTTCATTAATTGTATAGTTGTTTTGTCATCATAAAAAAAGGGGAAATTGTTAGGGAAAAAGTTATTTTAACTACTATTCTTTGATTGATGTTTCATAATGAAAAAAACAGTAAGAACAATTATCCCCTAACTATATTTGCTAGTGTGCATAATAAGTTAGAAGATAAGATTTATATTAATGAGTATCTATTTTAAGGTAACATAATTTATGAGTAAGTTAGATATAATAATATGAGTGTTAATTAACACGAATAATATTATTACCTAATCCATGAGTAATTATGTTTACTAATAGAGTAAGTCATGATCTAACAATCAGAAGTATTGCAACGAGAATTTGATCATCTACACACCGAGTCAAAGATCTAAAGACAACGAAATATAAGTCAACAAATATTCCTCTTATTGAAAAGGAAAATAGTGCTATAATGATCGTCTGTCTCAAAGAAAAGTCAGCTATGAGTCAAGACTTTTGTTGATCATCTGATTCAATAAAAAGACTAATATCTGAATCGAACCTCTGAGAAAGTCAACAAATTGAAATAAGTCAAACCCTCTAATGAATAAAATGACTTTAAAAATTCTATGAAACATTGTTTTCTTCGATAAAGTTATCATCTTAAAATGTCAATCCCTTTGGTCAACAAGTCAACATTGAAGATTGACCTTGTGTTAGTATTAGTTTGAAGACAAAATTCAAAGAGAAAGGATTTTGGCACTAGAACATGAAAATGATTTATATCCTCTACTTAGTACATTACAGTTGTCCATGTAGTACAACAATCCAAAATAGTACTATGAATAGTACAAATCTTATAATGGTTCAGTGTCCTATTGCTACTTTCAAGATCTCCAACAATACTATTCCCAACGGATATATTCTTTAGTACTTAAATAGACACATTTTAAAATTGAAGAAGATTTTGATGAAGTCAAGATTGATGAAATATGTTTGATGAAATTCATTTTGATGATGTTGGATATTATGAAGAACGATAATCAATAAAGTTGAATTTGTGATGATAATGATAATCTCAATGATCTTCAACATTCAAAAGAAATCATCCAATCATGAACATTTTAAGGATGAGAATTTGATACGAGAAAGAACATTTCAAAATGATTGATGTATACAAAAAAGGAAATTTTCAAATATTTTTTTTTGAAAAATCCATGAACACATCAAAAGAAAAATATGAAAAATCTTCTCTGTTGAGAGTTATTAGAAATTGATGTAAATCAATCAAGTTATTTTTATACACTTGAATTGATATGCATTATCTTTTTAATGAGAGTTTAGCATCCGAAGAAAGATGACGTGTCAACTAAAACGCATACTTGAATGAATCTACCCAAGCCACTAATTCAACAACTTGAATTACAAAGCACATGACTCTTCAAGTTAGTCTTCTCAAAAATAATTCTGAGTTGTATCTTTATTCCAGCTTGGTCAACAAATATTTCTTCTAAATATAATTCTGAAAGATATATTTTGATAAAATGACCCTTAGCCAATTCTTTATTTTCAAATCTGATCTGAGTAATTCTTTTAGAATGATATGATGCGTATTTTCTTCAGATTGCATTTGGAAATTATTTAGCTGAATCTTTCTTCATACGCTTGATTTGATTTTGGTGGGAACAATTACTGGGCTGTGTTCTTGAACCTTCAGAATATTTTATACGGCTAAGTAAAATTTATCATTTTTTAAAAATTATTGAATTTCCACCATAGGCATTGACTTTTCTTCTTCAGAGTATAACTTGATTGTTGGAGTCGAATGTTGTATTCTTTGTTTTCTTGATAGTCATAGGCAAACTGCATGACTTAGAATTAGAATTAGTGGCTTGGAAAAATCACATTTGTTTCCTTATCAGATTTAGAGAAACTTTAGCGTGTATTGTGTATCAGAGGCAACACTTTAGAACGTGTTGTAGTCAGCAGAACATCAGCTTCAGAGGCAGACTTGAAGATTGGCTTCAGACTTCAAAGGATACTGAAATTATTGTTCATCAAAGGCATGCAAGTACTGTGCATCAGAGCATGCATAAGTACTATTCATGAGAACATGTAGAAATACTGTTCATCAGGGCAAGCAGAAATACTGTTCATTAGAGCATGTAGAAATAATGTTCATCAAAGCATGCAAAAATACTGTGTTGGAACCAAGTTGATTTTATACTTAGGATTTTGATGATAACAAAAGTATTTTATGAGAACAATATATTTGACTTCAAAGAGTATGAAGGAAGATTCATGCTTTTGAAGAAAATCTAAAATAAGATCTGATTTAAATTTATAATTGAAGAAAATCTAAAAAAAAGATTTGATTCAAATTTATAATTGAAGAAAAATATAAGATTTGATTCAGATTTATCAACTTTGTCAAACACAATTCAACACCCCCTTCTCGTGTTTGCACTTTCATACTGGTCATTAGAGCATGTAGAAATAGTGTTCATCATAACATGTAGAAATACTCTAAGCTTCCAGAAGAGCGTTGTGTTTTCAGAGGCAGATGAATTCTTTAGAGGCAGTCTTCAGACTGAAACTTTAGAGGCAAACATCAGAGGCAGATGCTTGTTCTGAGGATTTCGTTGACTGTTTTGATTTCATTTCCTCTAACCTTTTAACTTCCTCTGGTCATTTCCTCTAGTGATATCCTTTGGTGGGTTCCTCTGATTTTCTTCTTCCAATTTTTCATACTTAATGAAGTACTTTTGTTGTTCTCATAAAATACTTTTGTTAACATCAAAACTCTAAGTATAAAACCAACTTGGTTCCAATAGTAGCAACAATTGTTGTGAACTAATATAAAAATACTTGTGTCTCTTTTATTTCTTAACCTTGTTATATGACTTAAGTTCTTTATAATTCCACTTTATTTTACTCAAAATGATTTAGAATTATAAGTTCAATATTTTGATAAAAAAAATACATCTTTCTATTTAGTAATTAAATTTGATTTTTGCAAATGGTCAACACAGTTCAAATCCCCATTTCATGTGTTTTCAACACCTTCAAATAAACCTCTTTATTTTTTTCCAAAGCTCTAATTGCCAGGTTGTCTTGAGATTTATTTTTTAAAAATCAGTAAACATTAGAAATTATGTGATATATATAATTTACAAGTCTCCTTTAGAATTAATTATATATAAGTCACATTATTTATTTTTCTTCGTGAACTAACACTCTTATTAAACAAACCTTGTAGCTTAGTAGCATAAATGCAATGTCTTAGATATCAAATCAAACACGATAGTTGTATTTACAATTTTACTTTACATAGTTTTAATTGTAAATACCATCTCAAAATAATATTAGTTAATTAGATGTATGAATTATAGGGAATAGAGTCGACAATAAGGTGCTATTCATGTCATAAAATAATAACTTGAAAAAACATTAAAAGTGACATTAGTATATATGAAATTTACAAGGCAACTAATGAAATTAAAAAATGGTTGAATGATTTGAATTGATAGTAGTAATTATCTTTCTCTCTACTGTAAGAGGCTAGCTTCACTAAAATGTTAGAACTAAAACAAATGTATAACATAAGTGCAGCCTAAAGAGTACATAAATTAAATTCAATTGTAAAAATACAATGTTGGAATCAGGTTGGTTCTAGGAACAATTCCTTCATCATGCTTTGCTGCTAACAAAGGTATTTTGTGAGAAAATTTTATTGCACTAATGATTTCATTGAGTGTGTAGTAAATAGAACCAGGAAACGATATCAGAGGAAGATATTAGAGGAAACAAAGATGTTAGAGGAAACAAAGACATCAGAGTTAAGTGAAGTCAATGCAACATTCATACTCTGGCTATTACATGTGTTGTTGTGTGTGCCCATCTACATCTAAAGATTTGCCTCTAAAGTGTCTGTCTAGTGTGCCTCTAAAGCTTATGCGCGACTGCCTCTGAAGACTGAAGCATGCCTCTGAAGCGCCTACTACAATAACTTTGAAGCTTCTATTCAAGTTGCCTCTGAAGCTCATGTTTTGGTCGCTCTAAACACTACAACTTGTTCCAAGATGTTGCCTCTGATATGCAACATGCTCTGAAGATGCAACAAGGTGACGTTGTCCATGCCACTAATTATAAGTCATGTAGTTCTGCATCTGGCTACCTTGATCAAGCAACACAACATCTAACTCTGATTATCAAGTTATGTTACGATGAAGAAAATCAACGAATCTGATGGAAAATCAACGTTGTGATGGTGACTGAGTTGTTTCATGATTCTGAATGTCCAAGTACATATTATGATCTATTCTCGCTACTCTTAAACAAGCATATGAAAGAAGACTCAAGGTGAATTATTTTCAAGCGCTATCTAGACATTCTCGCACAGAATCATTCTAGAAGATTTGGTTGAAGGTTCATTTTGAAATTAACCAAGCTTCAACAGTCATATTCCCAAATAATATCTATCAAGATTTATTTTTTTGTGAAGATCTCTGTTGACCTCGCACAAGGAAGATACGCTCAGAAGATTCAAGGTAAATTATTTTCAAGCGCTGTTTAGACATTCTCACACAGAATCTTTCTAGAAGATTTGGTTGAAGATTCGTTTTGGAATTAATAAATTTTCAACGGTCATATTCCCAAACCGTATCTATCAAGGTTTATTTTTTGTGAAGATCTCTATTGACCTCGCGCAAGGAAGATACGCTTAGAATTTGTTTGGGACAGTATTGAAACCCTAATTCATGTTATATAAAGCGATCAATTCTAAAGAAGAATACAAACACGACAACTTAGAAAACTTTACGAACTCAATATTCGCATTCAAAATTCAAGGTTTTTCAGTTTTAGCAAAGACACTCATTCATCTTTATATTACTCGTTCAATCCGATAGTGGCTATTTTGCCTCAATGACTTGTAGGTTTTTCAAGTTGGAAGTTGAGAAGATTGACTTATAGGGTCAGGTGTTGTAAATCAGGTTATGAATTAGTGGAGAAATCCTTCAGTGTGATGGAATTGGACATAATTTCCACATTGGTAGTGAACCAGTATAAATCTTGGTGTTTTTCCCTCTGCCTTGATACTTTGTTTTGTTTTCACCTCTATTCTTTATATTTGTTCTAGTATCCTGAATCAGATTTTTGAAAAGAAGTTTTTAATAAGGAAAAACACAATTCAACCCCCTTCTCTTGTTTTTGGACCTTTAATTAGTATTAGAGCTCGATCTCAAGGCTGAGAACTTTACAGTGTTTGAGAAAAGATCCACTTTTCAACATGTTTGGTTTTGGTGATGAAGCCTCATGAGGAAATATCAATAGGCACCTTGTGCTTGATGGAGAGCACTTTGAGTACTGGAAGGACAAACTCATAATTTTCTTTATTTTACAAGATCCTAAGCTTTGGGATTTGGCGGAAGATGGGCACAATGCTCATACCAACGAGGATGGTACTGAAGTTTCCAGAAAGGAGATGAATGCTAATCAGAAGAAGTAGTATAAGATGCATCAATAGGCCATAACATTTATGATAAATGAAATCACATTCAAGAAGTTTGACAAGTGCACCAACAAGGAGATGACTAAGAGCATCTATGATGCTCTGGTTCTGACCTATGAAGGAAGCAAGCCGGTTCAAGAGGAAAAAGCTAATCTTCTAGTCCGAAAGTATGAGTTTTTCAGATGCAGGAAGATGAAGACACTAAGACTGTGTTTTCCAAGTTTCAAGCTCTAGTTTCAAGGTTAAAAGTGCTTCAAAAGAGCTACACAACTGTAGATCATGTCAAGAAGATTCTCAAGAGTCTGCCTAGCAAGTGCAAACTCAAGATCACAACTATTCAAGAAACAAAAGACCCGAGCAAGTCTTCGTTTGGAAGAGTTAATCAACTTTCTCAGGTCTCTAGAGATTGAGCTTGCAAAGGATGAGCCCAAGAAGAAGCAGAAGACTCTGGCTCTTAGATCCAAGGATAAGAAAGCTCTATAACTAGCAGCAGATTAGAGGATTAGAATGAAGACTAAGAGAATAAGGAGATTGAATACATCTCTATAATGATTCAGAGAATGTGGCACAACAAGAAGATTGTGGTACAATCAAGCTGTTGAGCGATGCAACAACTATTAAGGATTCACCATTCCCATCTAACTTGTAGGGTACAGTCAAGCTATTGATACTATGCCACCCCACGAGTGTTGATAGCGCTGTTGGTCATCTTCCCATCTAACTTGTATCGATCGCGGATAATAGCGGTTTGTTCAAATTCCACTATGGTACAATGTTATAGCGCTGTTACGAAATCTATTTGGCAACACTTTGTACTAAATGATGTATTGGGGAATGATTGTGGTGTGTTAAAATTCCACTACGCTATAATGCCGCTATTTGACAATGCTGTTATATATATCAATGATTATAAATTTTGTAGGATTTTACAATCCATATTATGATATGATTTTTACTTCCCTCCCTGATGGTAAATAAAATCTTTATTTTGACTACTGTAGTTGTTCTAGCAAAATACAAAACATGAAAGCTGCAGTAAGCGCTAATAACATGCTCTGGCAGAATATAACTGTTTGCACTTGTAAATAATGGATATGTATTTAGTCTTGAGTGAATTCTCTGTATTTGAAATGTTTTATCTTTCTTACTTGCAAAATTGATGTTTCAGGTGACCGCCAAAGGCTACTTTGCGTAGGCTAACTCAATCATTGCCTGAAATTTTGCCACTATTATACACTGTATGTCTCAGCCCCAAACCTCATTGCAAGTTATTTGTTAAGCATTGTTATCGTGAATGTTGTGATGCTTGTGGCAGTTACTTGAAAGACACTTTACAGAATTACAGCTGCATTAAATGAACCTGGTAGAAAACATATTGACACTGCAAAAATGTTTTTAGTAAGCAATGACTTCTACTGCTTTTCTTTCTTTCTATATTTTACTTCTCCAACTTCTGGAATGTACAGTTTAGCTTTAGCATAGGGGTTATCAGTAAATTTCTGCAGTGTGTACATAGTAGAAGTTCTCAATTTTTGGTAGTAATTGTTCGATAACATATTAAGACTTGAGGATTCCCACTTTCCATGAGTGTATAGATTTGCTATTAGAGATGAGATTAGGTCAAATCGATCAATAGAGGCCAATGACTTAATTTACATCAAACCTATGTCTGATTAGACTTTTTTTAAATAGACAAAATCAAAACTTTATTAAAAGTCTATTTAGCTAATAAGCCAGACTACATGCCACAGAAAAGACCTTAAAAATAGGCCTGTGACATGTTATTGACTAGATTTAGGTTTGATATTTTTCAAAGTAGGTCAGAATTAGGCTGTGCAAAGTCTATCAAATTTATTCCCACCCTACCTGCTATGTTTCTTGGTGGTTGGTAGAATATAATATATCTATTTTTCTATCAATACTATTTTATAAAATTTAACGTATTCTGTTTCCGCCGTGCTGTGAGACCACGCAGCTCAGCCAATGCTCCCGAGTCCAATGTTCATGATGGGGAAGTTGTAGGGTTGGCAGCCATTATCTGATTTTATTTTGAGCTCACGGAAAGGTTTTGTGTACAGGAGTGAGAGCTCATATTGAGAAGATTTGGATATTTATTATTTTCTACAAACATGGTGCTAAACCCTGCTACCTTGACAAATGAGAAATTGGGTGGGAGTTCAAATATTTGCATGTCCTTCCTCTGCTCTTAGCAACAAGTGAATCAGTTATACAGTATGCATCGCAGATATTTCTTTTTATATGTTAGTATATAAAGTTTAATTAAGCGTAGTAGAACTAGAACCAAAATTTTCAAGTGTTCAGTTCAGACTCTTCAGACCTTTGTAGTTTAAATTTCAATCGATTTTTTTTTAGAATAAAGTTGGACTGTGATTATGACCTTGCATCCCCCTATGAAGTATTTTATATACCAGAGTAAACCTTCAATTTCATCTTTAAATTATTATTTTTTATTATTTCATCCGTCTCATTAGTTCTTGTGGATAGTCAGAGCGGTTCAAAGAGTGTTATTTGCATAGTTAGCATGTTGAACAATCACCCTCCCTCCTGCGTGTAATCTAAATCGTCCTTTATACATAGGCTGATTAATGTGTTAATTGTGCATTTCACCGTTTTCAAACTACTCTGACCAATTGCAGGGTAATGTGATGGATAAGGGGTTAAGGACTCAGATCCAAATTGTTGTTAAAAACGGGGATCAATCAGTCACTAAACCAAGATGTTCTTGGTTTCTATAAAGAAAACGCAGAATGATTGAAAATGAAACGAAGATTGATCAGATTTAAAACGGAGAACGTTCTCCGTTTTCTAACTAACAGAAATAAAGCTTTCTTTGTTAAAATGAACACACACATTGTTTAACCCAGTTCATAGATGAACTCCTACGTCTAGAGGATTGGATCCGACTTCGAATTATCACTAATAATGAGATGAAAATGATTACAAATGTTTCTGCACTTGTGTGCTGCAGTTTTCTGCCTAATTTGCCAAATTGCAGTTTTGCATTTTATCTATTCTCTCTTTTTCTCTCTGTCTATTTTACCAGTCTTGCTTACTTTGGCTTATATACAGGTTGTTTACAATTTGCGAGTAATAAACGAAAGTAGTTACAACTAACTAACTGAAACTAACTACCAAAACATATTTTATCTCAAAGACTTCTTAATTGAGTACCACTTTTAACAACTCTCCACCTTGGTACCAAATGAGAAGTTTCAACCTGTGATTCTTCAAATTAGATCCTCTTAGTCCTTGATCTCAGTTTTTAGATTTGATTTGCAACATATCCAAACAGTGTTTAAATTTGTCAAGTGTGACAGATTTTGTAAACATGTCTGCATGATTATCACTTGTGTGCCCCTTTGCCATATGTATCTCATCCCTTTCAATGACATCTCTAATGAAATGAAATCTAATGTCTATATGCTTGGTTTTTTCACGATACATTTGATTTTTACTCAAGTGAATGACACTTTGGTTGTCTCTATTTATGCAAACAGATTCTTGCTCGACTCCAAGTTTTGTGAACAATCCTTTTAGCCAAATTCCTTCTTTCACTGCTTTAGCAATAACAACATATTCTGCTTCTATCGTTGATAATGCCACTATGTGTTGGAGATTGACTTTCCAACTAACAGTGTTGTTGAACATCGTGAACACATATCCTGTAAGAGATCTTCTTTTATCTAACTCACTAGCAAAATCAGAGTCTACAAATCCTTGGATCGATTTTGATGGTTCTGAACTTTTGCTGTATACCAAACACATGCTTTGGGTTCCCTTTATTAGAATCCATTTGACTGCTTGCCAATGGCTCATTCCTGGATTTCCCATAAACCTGCTTGTGACACTTACATCATGAGAAATGTCTGGCCTTGAGCAGACCATAGCATACATAATACTCCCTATGGCACTTGCATATGGTATACTTTTCATGTCTTCTGTTTCTTGGTTTTTGTTTGGTGACATGGCTGAAGACCTTTCCAATGTAGCTCTCTTGAGAAATTATCAATTTTTCTTCCTCTCTAATTCTAATGATTTCCATTCTTAGGATCCTCTTGGCTGGCCCCAAGTCCTTCATCTTGAATTCTTTCTTCAGTTGGCTCTTTAATTTCTCTATTTCTTTCATACTTTTAGATGCTATTAGCATGTCATCCACATATAGCAGTAGGTAAATGTATGAGTTCCCAAGTGTTGTTCTTCTCCAGTGATTTCAGCTCCTCGGTCATAGATAAAATCCATGTGTCTTTATCTTGAGACCTGACAACTTCATTGTAGTTCCTGGGATCTTCTTGTATGATCTCTTCAGCAGCATGTAATGCATAGCTGATCATGTCTGCATAACCATATCATTGAGTGGGCTTTGATGTCCTTTTTTCTGTCCCTGATGAGGTTATAATCATCTAATTCCTGTTCTGGAAACATAGCACGTTCTGTTGGGTTTGGATCAATCTTGTCTTGCTGAGCCTGCTGTTGGTTTGAAACCAAGAACGTTCTCCGTTTTTCTGCAACTTTCTCCACCTCAAGATCAAACTTCTCAATTATGTCTTGTTGATTCTGCTGTTGTTCCAAGAATGTTCTCCGTTTCTCTCCAGCTTTCTCCACCTCAAAATCAAACCTCTCATCTCCAATATTATGCGAGCTTTTATTCACAACATTGTTTAAAGACTTATATAGCTCAACCTCATGAAACTTAACATCCCTACTAATGATACATTTCCTACTTTTAGGACACCGTATTCTATAACCTTTTACACCACTTGGATATCCAACAAAGTACCCTTTCTTGGCTCGAGGGGATAGCTTCCCTTCATTTGCATAATAGTATGCAGCACACCCAAATACCTTTAGATGATTGTAGTTTGCAGCATGCCCAGTCCACATTTCTTGAGGGGTTTTGAGTTCAATTACAGTTGAAGGACTCATATTTATCAAATAACAAGCTGTATGGACAACTTCTCCCTAAAACTGTGCAGGCATCCCTGCATTTGACAAAATGCATCTCATTCTTTCAAGCAAGGTTCTATTCATTCTTTCCGCTAGTCCATTTTGCCGAGATGTGCTCATTACAGTCCTTTTCCTGTTCACACCATGAGCTTTGCAAAAACTAGTGAATTCCTCACTACAGAATTCAAGACCATTGTCTGTCCTTAGAGTTTTAATCCTTTTGTCAGTCTTATTTTCAACCATAGACTTCCAATCTTTAAAGGTTTTAAATGCTCCATCCTTACTTTTCAACAACTAAATCCATACTTTTCTACTATAATCATCAAGAAATGTAATGAAATATTTGTTACCTCCATGTGAAGCAATCTTTGCAGGGCCCCATAGATCACTGTGAACATATTCCATGATTCCCTTTGCGTAATGTTTCCTTGTAGAGAACTTAACCCTATGCATGTTTCCATACACACAATGCTCACAAAATTCAAGATCACTAATCTTGTCCCCACCTAGCATGTCTTGCCTGTCCAGAACTTGCATTCCTCTTGGACTTACATGTCCCAGTCTTTGATGCCACAGGCTGGCTTTGCTTGATGCTTGGACTGCCACTGTTGCCATTCATGTCACTGCTTGACCATTGACAAGGTAGATACCATGATCCCTTATTCCCTTCATGATTACCAATGATCCTTTTATGACTTTTAGAGTGCCTTTCTCTGCTTTGTATGAACAGCTAGCTTCTTCCAACATTCTTAGAGAAATTAAGTTCCTCTTCAGCTTTGGAACATGTTTGACTTTTGACAAAATCTTCATGGTTCCATCTTCCAGCTTTAGCTTGATTGAACTAATTTCAACTACCTTATAGGCTGATTTGTTCCCCATAATCACCTTGCCTCCATCAGTTTCTTTGTAGTCAAGAAACCAATCTCTATTCGAGGTCATGGGAAATGAACACCCTGAGTCAAGCACCCAGTCATCATCCATGATTTCAGTTGAATTTTCCATAAGAACTTATGTGCTTTCATATCCTTCAAAGTCTATAGATTCATTTCCATAATCATCATTACTATTTGATCCTTTTTTCCTTTCCAATCTAGGCATTCTTTCTTGAAATGCCCCTCTTTCTTGCATATGAAACACTTCATTTTAGACTTGTCCTTTTCTTTATTCTTGAACTTATTCTTCTTTTTTTGATTCTTCTTCCGTGCCTTAGCCTAGACAAACAATCCCTCACTACTACTTTCTTCTTTCCCATCTAACTTCCTCTTTAATTCTTTGGAGATTAGTGCAGCTTGTACTTCTTCTAATGACAAAGAATCTCTACCATAAAGAAGTGTATCACACAAATTTTCAAGAGAGCTTGGCAATGAGTTTATCAACAATAGGGCCTGATCCTCATCATCCAATTTTACATTAATATTTTCAAGATCTAAAACAATCTTATTAAACTCATCCATATGATCTTCAATTGGCTTCCCATGTTGCATCTTGAAAGTATATATCTTTTGTTTTAAGTATAAATGATTCGCTAATGATTTTGTCATGTATAAAGATTCTAATTTGAGCCAAATACTTGATGTAGAGGTCTCATTTGACATTTTCCTCAGAACCTTGTCTCCAAGACTCAAGATAAAAGCACTATGAGCCTTGTTCATGATATCCTTCTTCTCCTTTTCTGGTAGTGTGGATGCCATGTCTTTCTCTCCTCCCAGTGCTTCTGCCAAACCTTGATGAACCAACAACGCTTTCATCTTGAGATGCCATAACCCAAAATCATTCTTATTATCGAATTTTTCAAGTACATACTTTGTTGATGCCATCTTTTCTTTGAATCTAATACACCCGTGCTCTGATACTAGTTGTTGTTAAAAACGGAGATTAATCAGTGACTAAACCAAGAATGTTGTTGGTTTCTGTAAAGAAAACGCAGAGTGATTGAAAATGAAACGGAGATTGATCAGATTTAAAATGGAGAACATTCTCCATTTTCTGACTAACAAAATGAAAGCTTTCTTTGCTAAAATGAACACACACAATTGTTAACCCAGTTCAGAGATGAACTCCTACATCTGGGGGACTGGATCCGACTTCGAATTATCACTAATAATGAGATAAAAATGATTACAAATGTTTCTGCATTTGTGTGCTGCAGTTTTCTGCCTAATTTGCCAAACTGCAGCTTTGCATTTTATCTATTCTCTCTTTTTCTCTCTGTCTATTTTACCAGCCTTGCTTGTTTTGGCTTATATACAGATTGTTTACAATTTGTTAAACAAACTAAAGTAGTTACAACTAACTAAAACTAACTACCCAAAACAGATTCTATCTCATAGGCTTTTTAGTTGAGTACCACTTTTAACACAAATCAATTAAAAAAAACTACAAACCAATCCAAAATAATCAAAAACCGAATTATTTTTGGTTTTTGGTTCTCAACTAAGAAAGCAAACCAAATCGCAATATTAAAATAACATGTACTGGCAGTATTTATTTTACTCTTTCATGTTATATTTGCTTTTATATTGGGACCATGCTTGAGTTTTATCAGTTGTGCTTCATAAGTAACCTTGACCATATTGCTTGATTAGGTTTTATTAGATTTGGAAGTTGGGACTTGTTATAATATGAATTATCTGGTTGAAAATATTGAACAACATAGTCATAGTTTGTGGCTTTGTAATATTTGGAATTTGTAATAAAATGATTTTTATAATTAAATTTTGAATCAACCGAAAATTGATCCATTTTAAATTGTATAAAATTATATTAGATTTTTTTTTAAATATCATCCCAAACCACAAAAAATTATATATTAGATATAATTATATTTTACTTCATAATGAATTCAAACTCTACCGCAAACACCTTTAATTAAGAAATAAGAATTCAATAATATGGAGGTAATTCCTACCCTCAAATACTTTTGCACTTTTTTCATTTTATATTGAGCTTGTTTCAACCAAAATGATCTTTGAGTTGGATTTAGTGGATAGTATAAACAATAATTGTAGAAATCCTGTTTTAAGAGGAAAACCAACGTAGTTGTTTGCTCATATCTTTGATAGGGGTGTATAAATATATAACTCGTGTGTCACACCGGACATATAATGGTCTTGATAAATATATTATTTTTTTGTGTAGATAAAACTTAAAACAAATATATATATATATATATATATATATATATATTAATTAGTTTATATATATATATTTTGTGTGTAGATAATATATATAATAAACATATTAGAAATTCAATGTAATAAAATTGAACGATATAAGAGAAATTCATTATATGTGTATGTGCTACAAACGAGTTATAGACTACTCCGATACTCCCTCAATCTCATTACGAGTGTCACTTTAGTAAAAAAAATGTTTCAAAATTAATCTTATTTACAATTTTTAATGCAATTTTAATTTTTTTTCCTATACTACTTTTTAAGATCACTATATACACAACTTTCAAAATATTATTATACTTTGCATTGATAATAGTGAAAAATTCATCGATAGTTAAGATATGTAATTTGATAAAATGACACATCTCTTTCTTTTTATTATTGCATTTTTTAATATGTGTGTAAAATTCTTAAACAATATTATAAATTATAAGACGCAGAAGTAAAAAGGAAAAGAGAAGACAAATAAATTAATATGTCCAGTATTTCACCATACACCGGGAGAAAAAATCAATATAATCAATTGATTTCACTTTAGAGTATATTAGTACTACTATCAACTTTGAGCTTACTCAAAACTTCTTTAGTATCTTGAAGGCTTTGAGAAATACATAATATCTACCGGTCAAAATATAATTTTCAAACACGAGAGAATGAAAATCAGGTTAACTCAATTACAAGGAAAAACTTTCAACAAAAAGAAAAAGAACTTTGAAGAGACTTTCGCATAATATTTATCGTTTTCTTGGTCATTACAAAATTAATATACTCATTGTGAATATTTTTATGACACCCAATTTGTTATCACTAGCAATCACATGTATCATGCATTTTATTTGTGACACTCAATTCTGTTATTTTCAACAAAGCCAATTTAGCAAATCTTAAATTGATGAATGGCTATAAGAGAGTGTGTGATATTGAGCTTAAGATGAGATGATAATAGATTAGCGAAGCTGAGTTTGGTTTTGTATCGTATCAATCAATCATAAGATACTTTCCACGCTTTTTCTCCGACTTTTTTTCTCTTCCTCTCTAATAATCAAACAAATATCTTCAACTATTTCCCCTCCATTTTCTCTTTCTCTTTCTCATTTGCTTTTCCATCAGTATAATAATAATAATAATAATAATAATAATAATAATAATAATAATAATAATAATAATAATAATAATAATAATAATAATAATAATAATAATAATAATAATAATAATAATAATAATAATAATAATAATAATAATAATAATAATAATAATAATAATAATAATAATAATAATAATAATAATAATAATAATAATAATAATAATAATAATAATAATAATAATAATAATAATAATAATAATAATAATAATAATAATAATAATAATAATAATAATAATAATAATAATAATAATATAACATCTCTCTGTTCTGTTCTGTTTTCGTTTTTTGGATTTCTAGCTTTTTTTCCATTGTCTAATATAAACGTGCTTCCAATTCGCGAGGAACTCGAACACGAGTTTGGTTCCTTTGCTTTCTCTGTTATCATCACATGTGCTTTTGCTCTTCCAAATATTTCATTAGCATCTTAATATGCAAAACGTTTTGGTAAGCATTTAATTTACGTTTCTACATTTATAGGGTGTTTTTTAACACGTGGATTCATCTTCTAGTTCGTTAATAATCTTTTGATGTTGGAGTTTACATATATGGATTTGGTTTGAAATTGAAGTTGGAGTTTACATATAATTAATTATGAATTTTGATTTATTGGAAATTAAAAGTGGTCAAGAAAATGTCCTGAAGTCCTAGCTCAACTAACAAATGTCGATATTGTTAGGTTGAACGTCTTGTCCTGGATTCAAATCCTGGTTGAGGGATGCAACTACAATTGGACTAGTTTACAAAACAATAAGTTGAAGTGTTTTGTCAACACCTAACAAAACAAGGATTAAGAGGTTTGCAATAAATCAGCATGTATCACCATTAAACCTTGTCCAAAATTATCTTTGTAATTGATTTTGTGTATCTTGATATAGAGACAGAGAGAGCAGATGATATCATCATCAGAGTATGTCACATAGATCTTCAGACAAATAACAGATTCAGGGTGTTGAGTAGAGGATGTACACGTTTGTCTTCTTCAGAGCGTTTACTTTTTAGGGCGTTGACTTTTCATAGAGCATTGACTATATAGAGTGTTGACTGTTTATCAGAGGCAGACAATCACTTGCTTGTCACACTTATTAGAGGCATAGTGATCAAATACTTGTTTTAGTCATCAGAGCCAAACTAATCAGTGCATGTTGCATTAACAAAATCACCAGAGGTGCGATTTAGAGCGCATTTATCAAATCCAGACTACAGATTTCAGAGCGGAGTCTTAATGTTCCTTTTAACTTAAGATCAAACATCAGATGATGCAACATAAACTCATATAGAATAACCTGATATGCACAATTAAACAGAATATTAGTGCTTTAAATTGTTCCCACAAAATAATTTGTTATCATCAAACAAGTAAGGGGCATAGTTCTTCAGTTCTAACACTGTGAACGTGTGATTCCATTGGTGAATAGTGGATTAAATGCTTATGTGTGAAGGGACTTGGCGTAGCTACCATGTTGGTGGTGAACTAGGATAAATTGACTTGTGCTTCTTCTCTTATATCTTTACTTATTGATTTACCCGTTCCTGTTTTCAACATCACTGTTTTTAAATTAAGCTTTTTGAAACAAAACCCAATTCAAACCCCCATTTCTTGTGTTTTACTCTCTACATGTAATAACCTTCAAAGAGTTTTATAAATGCAGCAACAAGGATACAACAAAAATTATTTATGATGCTCTATGCCTCAACTAAGAAAGAAACAAAAGCATGTTCAGGATTCTAGAGAAAATGTATTGGTAAAACAATATGAGTTGTTCTAGATGGAAGAAGATGAAGACATTGAAAAGATGTTTTGCAGATTTCAAACCTTAGTCTCAAGGTTGAAAGTAGTTAACAAAAGTTGCACAACAATTGATCATGTGAAAAGGATCCTAAGAAATCTACCAAGAAAATTGAAACCTAAAGTTATAGTTATTCAAGAAGCAAATGATCTCAACATTTTTCCATTAGAAGAACTTGTTAGTTCATTTTGATCCTATGAGATTGAGCTAAATGAAGATGAACCAAAGAGGAAGTCAAAGTCTATTTCCTTATAAGAAGAGCCAGAAGAAAGTGAATCTAGTGACCAAAGTAAAAGTTCAGACTATGACAAGCTGTCACTCATCTCCAAAAGAGTTCAGCGTTTGTGGAGTAGAAGAAAGAAAAAGTTTCCCAAGAAAGACATCAAACATTCTTGATATTTAAGGAATAGAAATGAGAACTCAGAGAAAAAGAAATTAATTTGTTATGAATGCAAAGAACCTAGACACTTCAAATTTGAATGTCCAAAGCTTGAGAGAAAAAAACCTAAGAAAAAAGCATTTAGAGGGAAAAAAAAAGTCTCATGAAAACATGGGATGATTCTAACACTTCGTTTGATGAAGATGAAGAACAGGCTAACATGGCTCTAATGGCCAATGTTCACACTGATTTTGATAATGAATCACTAGACAAAGATGAAATTGATGTATTTTCTGAACTTACTTGTGATGACCTTATTTCCACCTTAAATGAATTCCTTAGTAAGACTCGTTGAATGTCTGCTAAATACAAAAAATTGAAAAAGGTATATTCTTAGGGGAATACAAATCTCTTGAAAAAGGCTATGAAACTTTAAAAAAGGAAAATTAGCTTGTTAATAGTGATGCTTTAAAATTACCAAAAGACACTCAATTTAACTCTATTAAATATGAAAAGTCTTTCAATAATTTCTTGCAAACAAGCTTATATGATCTATGGAGTCAGCAAAAATAATAAACATGGCATTGGTTTCCTGAAATAGAGAAAAATCCTAATGTTAGCAATTTGAATGCTTTATGTTATTTTTGTTTGAAGAAAGGTCACGATAGAAGAACTTGTCTTATGATTAAAACATGCAAAGACAAAAAACCTTCTGAAACTAACAAGTCAGAACCTAAATAGTTTTTGGTACCTAAAGTTAAAATAATATATGTTGCATATGTGTTTAGCAACAAGGTTGAAACACTGGTCATGGTACTTGGATAGTGAATAGGCATGACACGTGATAGGAGAAAGACGTATGTTCCAAAATATAAACCTCAAAAAGGGTTGGTACATAAGATTTGGAATAAACCAAAAAGGTAAGATCGTTGGAACTTGAATAGTAGGTAATGGTTCACTACCTTCACTTGAAAATGTTTTACTTGTTAAGGGACTAATGCATAGCCTATTGAGCATAAGTCAATTAAGTGATATTGGTTATGATGTTGTATTCAACCAAGAAACATGTAAGACAATAAGTCAAACAGACAGATCCATACTATTCAAGGGATAGAGGAAAAATAATATTTACAAAATTAAACTTTCTAGTTTAGAAAAACAATAGGTAAAATGTCTTATATCAGTGAATGACGAACAATGGGTCTTACAAAGATGATTGGGTAATAGTCCTCCTCTGCAGAGAAATTTTAGCTTAGTACAGTTGATGACTTAATTCACTATAAATCCAATAGCATATATGTATTCTTTACTCTACTTCTCCAAGCTTCAAGTAGTCTTTCATCTCTTCAAGTACCTCTTTTGAATAACAGAGTAATCTAATGACTTAAACTCAACATAACAAGTAAGTCATAAAGATTATTCATGTCTAGTGGCTTAAATTGTTTCAAAGATTTGAGGCTAGAGGTAAAAGAGGTACATGAGTATAGCTTACGAAGAAATAATATTTTATTAAATTGATGTATAGTTTGTCGGGAGGATTTTCCATACTTAGCACATCAGCATGGCTGAGAAACATCTATAATTGTTTTTATAAGATCTATGTTACTGAGTTTTATGCTCACTATGTTGAGGGTGAAGTTTACTAGATAATTGGTAAACGTTGAAAGTCTGATGAGTGTAGGGATTGTTCACTAGTCCTTCAATGTCATGAGTCAGAGTCGAATCACATCTTGAATCTAGAGTAGAGTTATAGTTTAATTAAGTCTCACTTGAAAATTGTTTTAAATTTTGTATGTATTTTAGCATTCAAAGTTATTTCAAGAATTTACACAAGAATTTCTATTTATTTGCAAGCACTTAAATATTTTTGAATTGAAAATTTCAGTTTCATCTGCATTGTGTACAATTTTTTTTCCTTCTATATTCATAGTTATATTTTAGCCGTTACAAATATGTTAATACAAGCTCACTCTGATAAAAGCGTCAAGACAACACTCTGACAAAGTCAACACTCTAATAAAAAGTCAACTTTGAAAAAGTCTACATCTCTACATCCTCTAATCGTTAACTTGGACTTTTCACATATCTGGAGAAGTGCATGACATCCTCTGAATATGTCATCCTCTGATCTTCCTGCCATTTCTATCAAGATACATTAAATCAATTATGAAGACGGATTTGAACAAGTTTTTAATGCTGATTCAAGATCTCTGAAGATTTGATACCAATCATTGTTTCATGTGTTAATTTAATGCAATCACTATAACAATCAAAAACCCTAATGGACTCAAAGGCTCTCCATTAAAAGACTCATGATCGTCACTGCAAAATATACAAGAGAAAAAGCTAATGTCGTCACAAATTGAAACTCGTTAAAACTCTTGTAACTTAGCCCAGTAGTGGGTGCTACCCTCAGCGCCTTGACTGTACTAAGCTAGGAGGGTTAGAAGACTTGAACACAGTCAAATTGACTAGTAGGTGTTTAGTGGATGCATGTTACTATTGGTGAAAATTGGATTAAATTTTTTAGTGTGAAAGGACTGGACATAGCTACTGTGTTGGTGGTGAACCAACATAAATTGGCTTATGCTCCTCTCTTTATCTCCTTATTTATTCCTACTTTTAGCATCACTAGTTTATAATTTGTTTTTAATTAAGGTTTTGGAAACTAATTACAATTCAAACTCCCTTTTTTTGTATTTTTCTCTCTACACTTGGCAGTAATGAGCCTTATTTTTATGACATTGTGGATGTTGAACACTGGTGTAGAGGAGGATATCATGTGCTCATCCTTAACTTCTCCTCTTACTTTCTCTAGTGCTTTATTGAGAAGAATCCTCATTAGCACATGTGTGAATAAGTCTTGAGTAGGGAATTGTCTTGATGTTTCCTGATATGGAATTAACGATGTAGGATCTCATGTGCTCAAGTACCAAGTTTGGAAGATTAGATTTTTGGGAGATGTTCCACATCAATCCCTTGTAGTCTATATTGACGTGGTCAACAAAGCCACCTATTGACACTACCCACCCAATTAGAATCTTGAAGAACACCCTGTATCTAGGCTTTAGATGCATCGACTTGGAGTTAACCTTGGGATATTCAAACAGTTCCTTATGGATTTTAGAATAGCCAACCCTTGATTCATATCAATTCCCCATTATCATGCCTTCATCCAAGCATCTGGTAATAGCTGCAATGGTTTGTTGAGTTATCTTGATAGGAAGCCCTAAAATTGCACTTGAAACTTCTCCAGCTTTGTTTACATCTATAAACCTCCATAATTCTTTATCTAAAATATCTAAAGCAGAGAGTTGGTCTATGTTAAAGTATTCATATCATCCAATACTAGCAAAATCATCGATGAATTTGAACCCATTCTCAGCAAGATTAGTGAAATCAATTTGAAGTTTGTTAAGAACATCTAGTTGGTCCATATAGCATGCCATAGTTAGGTGCAGAAATAGCGTTATCGATAGTAGAAAAAGAAGTGGAACTTGAAGCCATCAGAGAATCCGAAAGAGTTTTAGTGAGGTTTCGAAAGGTTTTAGAAACGTGTAGGAAATACGTGAGAGTAGTGAGTGACTTGAGTGTTGGTGTTTTTGATAAAACATTTGAATTATTAAAAGTGAAAAGTAATAACTACCACACATGTTTTAAGAGAAAAAAGACAACACGTGAACATTTAAGGAATAAATAGAATTTAAATCGACTAGAAGCATCTGACAAATTCAATTCATCAGAGGCAGACCATATATATTTAACCAATATGTTTGTTTAACCAGAGGGATTACATCATTCTTTTATTAATTGAATATTTAAATTGTTCATTTAAAATTAAATCTATCTTTTGCAAGGGGTTTTGTACTTATATTTTCCCATTGATGATTAGTATCAACAAATTTAATGTCTAAAATACTCTTCTAAACATAATCTTTTAAAAAGTGATGTTCAATCTCTATAGGTTTTGCCCTTGAATGTAAAATAGGATTTTTGACTAAACATATATCAGAAGTATTATCACAAAGCCAGGAGATTGTGAAACATACACTTCTTCATTATCTTTAAAGCCATAAGGTTGTTTAACATACATTTCTTCATTTGTATAACCATCAAGGAATGAACTTTTCACATCCAATTGATATAATATAAATTTATTAACAGTTGCAAATGAAAGTAAAATTTTGATTGCTTCTAACCTTGCCACACGGGCAAAAGTTTCAGTGTAATCAATACCTTCCTACTCACTATAGCCTTGGGATACAAGTCTACATTTATTTGTTACCACTTCACCTTTCTCATTCAACTTGTTTTTGAAAACCCATTTAGTTCCAATTGGCTTATTTTCTTTGGGTTTGGGTACGAGTTCCCATACATCATTTCTCTTGAATTGTTTTAGTTCTTTTTGCATGGCCACGATCCATTCATCATCTTTTAGATCTTCATCTATTGTTGCAGGTTCAATTTTGGAAAAAATTCCAAACATTGATGTTTCTTTCAAAGCAGACCTGGTCTTTAAAAGATCATTTATATTTCCTATAATCAAAGAGTCTAGATATGATGATTTGTATTTCCATTCAAGTTTAGGTTCCTGGTGACTTTGACTAGTAGATGGTTCATTATTACTTGACATTGTATTGTTAAGTTTATATTTTAGTTATTTCGAGAGAGATTTTGTCGATTCCTCTTATCTTTTTAGTTCCTCTAATATCGGTAAATCTGCATCTAGCTTTGACTTTTTACGGTCAAGCTTTGTGTGATCAAATTTGATATGGATTGATTCTTCAACAATCACAATCTCTTTATTATATACTTTGTAGGGTTTAGACCTTCCAAAGTATATCAGAAAGGTGAACTTTTGAGATCGTACATCAAACTTGCCAAGATTCCTTTTGGTGTTCAAAATATAACATATAAAATCAAATTGATGAAAATACGAAATGTTGGATTTTATTCCTTTGCACAGTTCATTAGGATTCTTATTGAGAATAAGTCTTATATGTATTCTATTATGAACATAACATGCAGTGTTCACTACCTTTGCCCAAAAGTGCTTGGCAACATTCAATTCGTGAACCACGGTGCGTGCCATTTTCTAAAGAGATCTATTTTTCCTTTCTACAACGCCATTTTTCTGGGGTGTTCTAGGAGAAAACAAGCTATGTAGAATTCCATTCTCTTCACAGAAGTTTTCAAAAGGTTTATTTTCAAATTCACCACCATGATCATTACGGATTATTGTAATACAAAAACATTTTTCATTTTGCACTTGTTTGTAGAAGGTAGTGAAAACTTTATGTGACTCATCCTTTTGTTTAAGGAACTTTATCCATGTCCATCTGGAATAGTCATCAACATTAACGAGTCCATAGTTTTTACCACTAATAGAGGCAGTTTTAACAGCCATAAATAAATCAATGTGCAAAAGTTCAAGTGGTATAGAAGTGGAAACAACATTTTTGGAAGCAAATGAGGATTTGGTTTGTTTCCCTTTCTGACATGCCTCACAAAAAGAGCATTTGATTCAAATTTTAGATTTGGAAAACCTCTTACTAGGTTGAGTATTTTCAACATTGAGATTAATTTTTTGTGCAAGATCAATTGTTCTTCATTCACTAACATGAGACACTTGTTTTTCTAAATCTGAAAGAATTTATTTTGTAAATATTGTTTTTCCTCTAGCTAGTAAATAGGATGGATCTATCTATTTGACTAATTGCCTTACAAGACTTTTAATTTAAGACAACATCATAACCAATGTCACTTAATTGCCTTATACTTAATAGGTTATGCATTAGTCCTTTTACAAGTTGAACATTTTTAATAAATAGAAGATAACCATTACCTATTGTGTCACCGCCCATGATCTTACCTTTCTGATTTTCTCCAAATCGAACAAAAACCTCCTACCTTGAAGGTCAAGTTTTGGAACATAGACTGTTCTCTTGTGATGCATTGTGTGTATCCATTGTACAGGTACCATGATTGGTGTTTCAACTTTGTTGCTAAAGACATCTGCAAGATAGATTATTTTGTTCTTCGATCCCCATATTATATTGGGTTCTGGTTTGTTAGTTCTAAAAGGTGTCTTGTCTTTCCATGTTTTCCATATAGGACAAGTTCTTTTATCATGACCTTTCTTTAAGCGATAGGAGCAAACAATTTCAGGTATGTTAAATTTTAAATTTTCCTCTGGTTCCTCAAATTCAAAACATTTTCTGTTGTTTCTGTTGCATCTGTCTGTACCATTTTCAAGAAACTCTTGAAAGGTTTTTTCATACTTAATAAAATTACATACATTTTTCTCTAAGAATTTTGAAACATTATCCTTCAAAGGTTAATTTTCCCTTTTTATATTTTCAAAATATTTTCCAAGGGATTCATACTTATCTATTAAGATGGAATGAGCTTTTTGTGAGAACAAAATTGGTTTAAAATACAAAAGACCCTAATTGGTTTGATGATAACAAAATTAGTTTGTGGGAACAATTTTAGGCATTAAGGTTTTATTTAAAGTGTGCAGTTCCAAGACCACAAAATTATGAAGGATATTAGAATATATCATCTAATAATTGGTCACTAACGTATGGAAAATTCCGCATTCAAAACTGGTGAAAAAGCACCTCTAGTAAATTGGCTTTGATGATACAAGCATTAGACTACCTATGCCTCTGATGGTACAAGAAGGATTTGCCAAGACTTCCTTTATTCCTGATTCAATTCTGCTCTCAGTGCAACTGTTGAAGCCTGCCTCTGATGAAGGAAAATAGACTTTGGGAAAGTCTGCCTCTGATGAAGCAAAACAAAGTCTGCCTCTAATGAAGCAATCAAGCTTCTAGTCAAACTACCTCTAACCAGTTGCCTCTGATAATTTTCCTCTAGAGATGAAGCAAGCATTTGAGTTCCATTGCCTCTGATACACAAACATAACAAGAATTCTTCTATCCATGACTCTGACTAGCATAACAAGAATACTTATGCCTCTGCCGCTAATAATCTCATCAAGCGTTTGACTATAAACTATTATGTATCCTCTATGAATGTCAAGACTCTGTAAAAAATCAACACAAAGAAAAAATCAAGATTATGAAAAAGTCAATGCATTAGAAAAGTCAATGTTTTGAAAGTCAATGTTTTGGAAGAGTCAATCTCCAGGAAAAGTCAACGTTTGAAAAAAGTCAATGCCTATGGTAAAAGTCAACGCTTTGACAAAGTCAATGCTTTTAGTCGCTCATTGCTTCTAGTTCAACAATTTTGCTTCTGATGTTCTTGCACCTGGTCAAGTAAACCGGTTTCTGGTACTCGTGCTTTTGATCAAGAAATCATGATTCTGGTGTTCCTGCCTCTGGTCAAGAAATCATGCTTTTGATGTTCTTGTATTTGGTCAAGAAATCATGATTCTGGTGTTCTTGCCTCTGGTTAAGAACTTATGCTTCTCATTAAGAAATTATGCTTCTGCTTATTTTGTGCCTTTGATCAAGAACTTTTTTTTTCCAGAAAAAACTAAAATCAAAATACTTAGAAAAATTCTAAGTTTCAATTTTATGCTCAACGGTAAGAATTGAACTCAACAAATCTATTTTTGAAGACATTGAAGCACCATACTAAAGGACAACAAGACCATACCATGAAGGACACAAGCCCATTCCATGAAGGACAAAGGCAATGCTGTAAATGCTTCTATAAATGGCACCCGATTCTAAGTTCAAGAAAATAGAATAAGAGACAACAGAAACACAACAACTTACAACGTTCTTTCAAGAGAAACACTCACAAAATATCAAGCCAACACTGAGTAAGAAATTGTTCAAATTTATATAAGTGTTGAGAAAGAAAATTCTGAGAGCTTATCTTATAAACATCCACTAGTTAGAGAGAAAATTCCTCAAAACCACAAACACTTATTCTGTTGTAACCAAGCCTAGTTGTGGCTGATTCTGTTCCTCAACGGCTTCACGACACTAAGCTGAAAGTTGAGAAAACTTGTTAGAACTTGTAAACTTAATCCGGCAGTGACTGCCGTTTCCTCAACAACTTGACAGTGCAAAGATGGAGGTGAGAAGATTGAACACAATCATTGTTACTAACCAATTATTCAAGTGTAAGTTCTAATTATAGTGGATTAAATCTTTCGTAGGAAGGGACTGGACGTAGCTATTGAGTTAGTATTGAAAGATGAATTGTTGAGTTATTTATTTTATCATTTCAGTTTTATCACTTAAGTTCTTAAGCCATTCGAAATATTTTTCCAAACAGTAAACATAATTCAACCCCCCTTTCTTGTGTTTCTTGACCAACAAGTGGTATCAGAGCACGATCTCAAAGCTGAAGCTATTAACCATATTTTGACTAAAGATCTGATTTTTTTTTTTTATGGATAACTGTGGTGAAGAAAGTTCATGAGGTAATGTAAACAGGCCTCCCTTGTTTGATGGGAAAAGGTTTGAGTACTAGAAAGACAAACACATAACTTTCTACTTCTCTCATAATCCTGAAATTTGGGACATGGTAGAGGATGGTTATGTTGCTCCAAAAAACGCTTAAGGTGTTGCTTCTGGTTAAGAAATCATGATTCTGGTGTTTCTGCCTCTTGTCATGAAATCATGCTTCTGATGTTCTTGCCATTGGTCAATAAATAATGATTCAAGAGTTCTTTCCTATGGTTAAGAAATTATGCTTATGATTGTTTTGTGCCTCCGATAAAGAACATTATGCTTCAGCCAAACCCAAATCAAAATACTTAGAAAATTCTAAGTTTCAGTTTTATGTTCAACGATTAGAATTGATCTCAACGGATCTATTTTTGAAGACATTGAAACACCATGCTGATTGACAACAAGACCATACCATGAAAGACACAAGGCCATTGCATGAAGGACACTCAACCATACCTTGTAGAACAAAGGAAGTATTGTAATTGCTTCTACAAACAACACTTGATTATGAGTTCAAGAAAATAGAACAAGAGACAACAAAAACACAAAAGCTTACAACATTCTTTCAAAGAGACACTCACAAAAAAGCAAGCCAACACTGAGTTATAAATTGTTCAAATTTTTCTGAGTGTTGAGAAAGAAAACATGAGAGCTTATCTTATAAACATCCTCTAGTTAGAAAGAAAATTATGCAAAACCAAAAACACTTATTCTGTTATAACTAAGCCCATGAGTGGCTGATTGTGTTCCTCAGCGGCTTGACGGCACTAAGCTGAAAGTTAAGAAGACTTGTTTGAACTTGTAAACTCAGTCCGGTAGTGGCTGCCATTTCCTCAACAACTTGACGTTACAAAGTTGAAGGTCATAAGATTGAACACAATACTTGTGACTAACTAAGTGTTCAAGTGTAAGTTCTAATTATAGTGGATTAAGTCATTCGAATGAAGGGATTGGACTTTTCTTCATCTAAGTCTTGAAGATTCATCATACTTTTCTTTTTTTGGCTGAAGTATTTCATTTGAGAGTTACCCTTCTCAAGCTTAGGACACTATGATTTGCAACTTCTTGGCTATTTGCATTGATAACAGATGGTTTTCTTATTTTATGATTTTTCTTTTCTTTCTCTATTATTTATGGATCATCTAAATTCTTTTATGGGAAATGATTTATTCCTGTTGTCCCACATGCACTGGATTTTCTTTTGAGATGAAGGATAATTCTTCATCATCTAAGTCTTCACTCCGAGTCCTCTAATTCATTTGAAATTTGCTTTTTTTTTCCTTTGGATTTGAGACCCAAAGACTCTAACTTCTTCTTTGGTTCATCTTCAACTAGTTCATTGCAATAGGATTTGAGTGAACTCATCAGCTCTTCCAAAGGCAGTTTGTTAAGGTCTTTAGCCTTTTGAATTCCTGTTACTTTTGGTCTCTACATGATAGCTAGATTTCTAAGATTCTTCTTAACATGAAAAGTTGTAGTATAACTCGTTTGGAGAATCTTTAATCCATATACTAAGGTTTGGAATCTAGGAACATTTTCTCAATGTGTTCATCCTTTTCCATTTGAAAAAGTTCATACTTTCTAACAAAGCATATTTTCCCTAGCTTCCTTCACTTGTTTACTTTCTTCATAGTTGAGGACAAAGGTGTCAAATATTTTTTTTTGCTATTTTTTATTGTTGCACTTGTTGAACTCTTTGAAGGTGATAATGTTCATCATAAAGCTTATAGCTTTATGATGCATTTGTATTGTTTTTTTTTTTAATCAGCGTTGAGTTCTTTTCTAGGTACCTTCATTACAAGCGTTAGTCATAATAGAGAAAAAATAAGATCTTTACTCAAACACGATTAAGTGCTCAGCCTTGAGATCGAGCTCTAATGCGAATTGAAGAGAGAGAAACACAAGAAAGGGGGTTGAATTGTGTTTTGAAGGTTTAAAACTTTTTGAAAACGAATGATAAAATAAAGATATAATGAAGCAGAAGCAAATAACGAGATAACGAAAAGAAATACAAGCCATCTTATCCTGATTCACCACCAATATGGTAGCTTCCTCACGTCTCGTCTCTTTACCCTAAAGGATTTAAACCAATAATCACTAAAAGTATCACACGTACTGAACAACAACTAGTCAATCTGACTGTGTTCAAGTCTTCTCAACCTTATAGCTTAATACAGTTACGCTATTGGGAGTAGTACCCACTACTCGCCTAAGTTAGAAACAAGGGTTAAGATGGTTTTCTAAAAAACTCTTAAAAGAAAATGTATATAAGACATTATTTTAGGTTTCTCAACACTCATGACTAATACAATAAATTTCACGAGTTGCTATCTATGAATAAAATATTCGTTTCATATGTATATTTTGCAATGAAGATCACAAGCCCTTTTATATAGAGACTTCAAGACCATTAGGGTTTCTGACTGTTAATGTGATTTCATGAAATAAACATGTAAAATAATAACTCGTATGGAATTCTTTAGAGATCTTGAATCCGCATTTAAGATATCCTCCAAATCCTTCTTCATAATTGATTCAACATATCTTGATAGAAACGAAAGGAGAGGCAAATAATGACATTTTTAGAAGATGTCATGCATTTCTTCGGTTAGATGATAAGTCCAAATTTAATGAACATATGATGTTGAGATGTTGACTTATTCAAAGTTTAGGGCTCTATCGTTTGACTAAACAAAGTTCACTTTTTAACATGGTGTTGACCTTGATTCATTGACCAAACAGTCATCTGGTTTTCTAGAATTAACATAGTGAGCTTCTACTATTAGATTCAACAAAGGCACGTTGAGAGTGCGTTTAACAGAGGATTAAGCGTTTCATATTGCCTTGATTTCCTCATTTATTTTCTCTATTCACCAGAGGATACAGCGTAAAATGTATAATGTTCATTGAAAGGATATACACAATTAAATAAATTCAGCGCAATAAATTATTTCCACAACATAATTTTTGCTATCATCAAAATAATTAAGGGTCATTATTTTTTCAAACCAACTTGGTTCTAACATATTTACAAGTAGCATGTCAATATGGTAGCCCAATAGATGACTTTTACGTGAGATGTAGATTGCGTCAAGGTGATCCTATGTCGGCTTTTCTCTTCTTGATAGCTTCAACAAAATTAAGCGTTTTGGTTTGTTACATAGGGGAGTTTGGTATCTTCAAGGAGTTCAAAATGAATGATGAACTCAGTTACTACATTCTATACTTTGCATATGACAATTTTTTGATGGGAGAAGGAACACAGGAAAATATTTGGAGTATTAAATCTATTATATGTTGCTTTGAACTTTTATCTGGCTTGAGAGTCAATTTTTCAAGAGCAAATTCTATGGTATCAATGTAGAGCACAGGTTCCTTCAAGCCCACTTCTAATTTATTATCGTGTTGTATGGGTTCAATTCCTTTTAAATTTGTCGGATTATTGGTGGGCTCAAATACTAAAAGATATGCGACATGGAATACAGTCATTGAAATTTTACATAAATGTTTGTCCAATTGAAAAGGGCATAATTAGTTAATTGGTGGATGAGTAGTCTTGCTGAGTTTTGTACTCAATAACGTACCTTTATATTATCTCTCGTTTTACAAAGCTCTAAAGAAAGTGTTCAAAGCAATTACAAAAATTCAATGCTATTTTTTTGGGGAGGTATTGAGGAAAATAGAAAGATATGTTGGGTATGGTGGGAGAACGCATGTAAACCACGAGAAGAAGGTCACCGTAGAGTGAAGAATGTTGAAGAATTCAATTTTGCATTGTTATGTAAGTGGAAATGGAGAACGCTAATATCTTAAATATTGAAAGTATGATGATTATCTCTAACTAAATGTGCACAAATACAAGAAAGGGGGATGAATTTGTATTTGCCTAATTTGAAATTCTTTTCTTGAGTCTAGTTCTGATTTGGTGAGTTAAAAACTTTTACTAGTTAAAGGCAGCAGTAAGATAGATAACACATATGTAAAAACAACACATAGGATTTTATCCTGATTCACCACCAACTTGGTAGCTACATCTAGAAGGATTTATCCATTAATTCAAAACCTTGAATTACACATCACCTGATCCTACAAGTTAGTCTTCTCAAAACAACCCGTACCTACAGACTTTTGAAGGCAAACCACACCATGACCCTACAAGTCAAGTTTTCTCACACAACTTGACACCTACAGATTGTTAAGAGGCAAGTTAAAGCCACTACTGGGCTGAGTTACAAAAGGGTAACACTGTTTCTGTTTTGCTTCTTCTAAGTAGATTTGTTACAATGATTACACACTTACAATGAATCACTAAATAATATAAGATGAATGAGTGATTTTCTTAGAACATAAAACCTTAAACTCTAAATACTTAGAGAAAATTGAGCTCTTGAGGTTTTCTGAATAACTTTGGTGTTTAGGATTTCAGAGTTTGGGTGTTCGTGTTGTTCATACTTCTTCAGCCTTGATCCACTATTTATATATCAAAATTAAGGTTCGTGAATTTATTGCTGAGTTTCTAAACTGTATCTCAAATCTACCTTGGTGAACAAAGATTTCTAAAATAATTCATTGATACAATCTTGATATTTTGGACTTTTAGGAAATTTTTTATTTCCCAATTTGATTTGATACAATCTTGATTCATTTGTGTCTTCCTTCATACGCTTGATTGGATTTGGGCGGGACCAAATCTAACCTTGTCCTTGGATCTTCAGAAGTAAAAATAAGGCTAAGTCCAATTCAATGTGTTTCTCAATCTATCAGAGCCTTTGACCTTCCATTAGAGTTGTTTACTATTCTCCATCAAAATCATTTCATTTTATTATTGATAGTTATTAACTTGATTATTGGGATCAAATGTTGTGATGCTTGAACAACCATAGTCATAGGCAAAAAAAAAGTTGTGTGACTTAGAATTAGTGGCATTGGCAACTTCACCTTGGTTGCATTATCAAAGTCAGTGCAACTTTAGAGTGTGCTGGAACGAGTTGCAATCTTCAAAATCAGCAGAATATATGCTTCAAATGTAGACTTGAATAGTGGCTACAAACATTAGAGGCATCCTCAAAAATATTCTTAATTAGAGGCATGCGCAATTTATTGTTCATCAAAGACATGCTAAGTTACTGTTCATCTTAGGCATGCTAAAGTCACTGTTCATCAGAGACATGCTAAAGTCAATGTTCATCAAAGCCATCCTAAATTTATTGTTTATCATAGACATGCTAAAGTTATTGTTTATCAGAGGCATCCTACATGTATTGTTCATTAGAGGCATTCTTTAGTTACTCTTCATCATAGGCATAAAAACTCCAAAGGAGCGTTGAATCTTCAGAGACATAATGGATCTTTGGAGGCAGACGCGCAAACTCATGGGAGGCATGCTAACCAGAAGCATGTGAAGGTGAAAACATGAGAAACGGGTTGAATTGTGTTTGACTAAGTTGATAATTTTTTTCATTAGTTGATTAAACTAGTTCATACTTCATGATTTACTTGAAGTAGAAGCAATAACAAAACTAAGGAGTGCATGAATAAAGTGACACAAGTAATTTATTCTAGTTCACCACTAACTTGGCTACATCCAGTCCATTCACTCAAAAGGATTTAATCTACTAATTCAAAAACTTGACCTACAAAGCATCTGACCCTCATAGTCAGTCTTCTCAAACAACCTGACAACCCCAGATTGTTGAAGGCACACTAACACCACTATCGGGTTTGAATACAAAGGTTTGGAACTTGAGTATTTTCTTCTAACAAGCTGATTATAACAATGACTATCACACTCTAAGAAAAACACAAAGAAAATATTTCTCATTCGGACAAGTGTTTCTCTCTTTGAACTCTAAGATGAATTTGGAATTTTGAGATTGAGTTATTCTACTCTTTTATGATTTTTCGATGATCTTCTTCATCATTTAGTATCTATTTATAAATAAAATTAGGGTTTCAATTTAGTCCTTGTTTAATTCGGAGTTGTACCCTCATTCATAGCTTGGTTAACAATGATCTTATTCAAAAATAATTATGAACAAACTCCTTTTTGATAATATGTTATTTAGCCAATTCTTTATTTCTGAATCCAATTTGAGCAATTCTTCTAGATTGATTATGTTTGTATTTTGTTTAGATTGAGTTTGTAAATTCTATAGATTGATTATGTTCGTATTTTTTTCAGATTGAGTTTGTAAAAATTCTTCAGATGAAACTTCTTTCTATTGCTTGTTTTGATCTAGCCGGGAACATAGTGTTAGACCGGTTCTTGAACTTTCACTAGTAGGAATATGACTAAGTCCAATTTAGTAATTTGTCCTTTGTCAAAATCTGAATCATATCGTTGCAAATAATAAATGTATCTTCTTGTGAGTATTTCCTCTTGTAAATAATTCATATCTTCTTGTGATAAATCTTGATCAAATCCTCTTGTAAATAGTTCATATCTACTTGTAGATAAATCTTGATCAAATCTTATTGTAAATAATTCATATCTTCTTTTGATAAATATTCAATGAATCTTCTTGTAAATAATTCATATCTTCTAATGATAAATCTTGATCAAATCTTTTTGTAAATAATTCATATCTTCTTGTAGAAAAGACGTTGATCATACACTACCAGAAAATTTCAAATTTGCGACACATGGTTTGCGACGGTTGTAATAAAACCGCCCTCGCCCTAAGTTTAAGGTGGTTTATGCGACGAAAAAAATCAACCGCGACCGTGGTTTAAGATTCCTGAAAAGCACTTCTTTTCCCAAAACCTCTCGTGTTGTTGTTTGGCTCCAATATCCCATATTTTGCAAACCTCTCAAAAATTAAAAATCTCCCAAAAACTTTCATTTTCTATTATTCAGTCTGATTATTCCCAAAATCCCTCAATCTCTCAAATTTCCAAACCTTTGAAATCGAGACGTTGTTTTTTCTCAGTCTCTAAATCTGCTAAACAACGACCAAAGCTCTCAATCTCTCAAGCTGCCAAGCATTCAAAGCAAAAGAAGAACCAATCTCAGCACCACTCTCTGGCTCGGCGCTGCTTCGTGCCTCTCTCTGGTGACGGCCCTGATTCCTACCTCTCTCCAGTGACGGTGCAATGCAACACTTCTCCATCGACGGCGTCGTAACACATACCATTTGTAAGTAATGCTAAAGCTAAAACCGTAGTTGTTGACTACCACCCTAAAACTAACATATTGTCGTTGATGATGGTGGGGATGATATTGTTGACCAAAACTTGTGTTTGTTGTTTATTTCTCTGGGTTTACTTGCTTTTTCTTGCATTTTTTTCTTCAATTTTTCTTGCTTATATTTGGAGGTAAAATATAACTTCAATTGATAACTTTGGTTGATGCAAATTATCTTTAGATAGGATTGAATTTTGATGACTTCTGATGTTGTAATTTATCTTTAGATAGGATTGAATTTTGGTAGAATTTTGATGACTTTTGTTGCTGCAAATTGTATTCAATGATAGAAGTAATTTAGCATATTGTATTTTGGGTAAACCACCAAATTCGTCCCTCACTTTGTAGAGCACTCGCAAATAAATCCTTGATTCCTTGATTTTTCGTTGGTTATAAGGTCGTCGTTATTGTTCAAGGTTGTAATTTGATTGTGTTTATGTTTAGCCATTTGACATATATGACCCTTATTGTATGAAATTGAGTGTGCTTGATGAATATGTGATATGTTTATAACTCATGTACTATTGTAACAACTCTCAATTTCAGTCTCTCTCACTTTACATTTCATCTATTATTGTGTTTGTCCTTTTTATAGCAACAACTGTTGTTGGAACATTAACAACAATTGATAAACTATGGCAAATTAATCATTCACTAGGATACCCTAGTAAAAGTATTACAACTTTTGTGTCACTAGTGAGTATATGGAACTATCTAGGATGAGTTTGCAATCAATGCAAAAAAATTGGATTGAAATACTACTCAACTTTGTACAATTTTGGAGTTATTGCAAGTCTTGTGAGATCTTATATATTAAATGTGAGAGTGACTAGTTATTTATATGATAAATAAGCTTTGAAACAGTTGGAGTGTAATGGACTAAAAAGACAAGAATAGAAGAACTTAACTTATGTTGGTGTAGAGTGTTACAAGATGGATTTTATTATTATCACAACATCAACATTAATTGGATGTTTTGTTTCTTTTATTTTGGTGCTTAAGACAAGAAAATTTTACAAATAAGTTGTATTTAGAAAGTACAGACAAATCTTGAAGCAATTGAGACTGAAATGACGATTGTGAAAATTAGTGATAGTTTGTTTGAAAGTGAAGACATTCGAAACAACGTAACCTTAAGTTTTGTTGGGGATACCCATAGTCCTCCATAGTAATTAAAGACGTGTTAGAGTCTAAAGAATTGATCGGATCAAAATTTAAGATAAAAGTTAAAGACATGTATAAATCTATCTCAATATCTTCATCACCTATAAATCAAAATAGAAAGTTAAAGACTTAATGTTTAGTTATAAATATAGAATTGATGTTTGGCCTTGTTATAAATTGTGCTTTCTTGAATGATTAGTTTAATTTGCTATGTGTAACTATAAATATAGTTACTTGTGAGTTTGTGACGATTGAATTAGTGTAATTTTAAATGGTATTCAAAATATATAAAAAAAAAATGTTTCATAAATTTTAAATATAATTGATATTTGTTATTTTGTAATGTTAATTTTTAGTATATTAGAATATTGTAAGTTATATAAATTAATGTTATTTAGCGTGTAATACCATCCTCTTATCCTTATTTTGATTTTAGATTAAACTCTATTTTGTTTTTCTCGCAGTTGAAATGGTGAAAAAGAATTTCAGTTGTGGTTCTCATCGTCGTTTTCTTGATCAGAGAAAATAGATTTAGATTGAGCAAGGTCCTTTTTGATGGTCAAAACATTAATGTCACATTTGGTAGAAAGCCAGAGAAAAAAGGGTCAGGTAAAAGAACACGTGGTAGACGATCTACACAAGGTGGCAATCAATAATGGAAAAAGAAAAGCATATTCTTTGAGCTTCGATATTGACATGCAAGAAAAGACCTTAAAGCTATGGGCATATCTTCTGCGCCATATCTTAACATGATGCATATTGAGAAAAATGTGTACAATAATATCATATTTACTTTGCTAAATGATAGGACAAAAAGTAAATATCATCTTAATGCAAGAAAAGACCTTAAAGCTATGGGCATAAGACCTGACCTTTGGCCCAATGAAAATGGAAGAATTTCTCGAGTCGTCTTTACTCTGACTACTAAAGGTAAGAAATGATTTTTAACAACTTTAAAGAATATCATTGTGCCTAATAGTTATTCGAGCAACATTTCTAGATGCATTGACTTGGAAAATCTTAAGTTGAATGGAATGTTGAATAGTCATGATTGTCACATATTGCTGGAACAACTTCTATCGTTAGCCATTCGAACAACATTACCTGATGATGTTTCAACTAAATTGATTGAGTTTCCCTCATTCTTTAGACAATTATGTAGTAAAGTATTGAATGTTGATGATTTGGAAAAATTGCAAAACCAGATGGTCCTCACTTTGTGCCACATGGAAATGATATTTCCTCCCTCATTCTTCACTGTTATGGTTCACTTGGTTAATCACCTTGTTGAGGAAGTTAAACTTGGAGGTCTTGTTCATTATCGATGGATGTATTATGTTGAAAGTTAAATATGCATGATTTTTTTCCTTTAATAATTTAGTAGTTGACAATTTTTTCTAACTAATATTATTGTGGTTCAATAATAAGTACTTAGACAACCTTACACCAATTGAAAAGTAACAGGCTCATAGACACGTTTTAACAAACTGCATCATAGTTGACTACTATCTAAGGTAAGTAATTTTATTCTATTTGTATTATTTACCACTAAGTTTTTTTTATACATCTAATTTGAAATAACCAAATAGGCAATATAGAAGTATTACTCGAAGCCAGATGAGGAGTGGTGCAAGGAGTGCTTCTGAGGTAGACAAAAAGGTTCATAGAGAGTTTCCTCATTGGTTATGCAATCTTGTTAGTATTCATGACAAAATTGGTGATTGAGTTGCTTTGGTTTTTAATAAGAATGTGACGAATTGTATATTTTATGGTGTTTAGATTTGCTACAATCTCGACAACATTAGTGGATCAGATAAAAATGTTCTCATTAGTCTTGCTCTAGGTCCTTTTGATTAAGTTAGAAGGTTCACTGCATATAATGTCAATGGATTCAAATTTTGAACATTGGCACGAGACAATATATTATAAACTCAAAATAGTCGAGTTTTTGGCATGTTCGAAACACGAAGTTACTCAAGCAATAGTGATGCCCAAATGATATTTAGAGGGGTGCCTTACTATGGAAGATTGATAGGTGTCATTGAGATTTCCTATGATGGCTTCAAAGTGCCCATGTTTAAATGCAAATTGGCGAACACCACAAATCCAAGAGGCATTAAGACAAAGTTGGGTTTTATCTCTATAAATTTTGCAAGACTAACACATACTGGAGAACATGAAGATGATGAGCCATACATTAAAGCGCCAGAAGCTCAAATGGTTTATTATGTGGATGATGAAAAGGAACAAGGATGGATAATAACTATTCATTTGAAGCAAAGGGACTTGTATGACATGGGTGGAGATGATGAAATTTTGGCACCCATTGAACCGTACACATCTCAAAATTTGGAACAATTTTTTTCTAATGAGACCACACATATACAATTGGCAAGAATGGCTACAAATGATGATCCTAAAACTTCAACTTTTAATTATGATTTTGATGACAATAATCATGATACGAATTTATGATTGTTAATAGCTCTAGTTTTTAATTTTGGATACAAATATCGCTCATTATATCAAATAATTCTTTTTTAGATGTGTTGTAATTATCAGAAATCACTTGGTATGGTACTCTTCAATCTATGTTATATATTTACAACTATTTTTATTGTTGCATTGTGTTTCATGTGCTCGTTTTTGTTATTGTGTTCGTTTTTGTGTTAGATATAATTATGATTGACATCTTTGAAAATCCTATATGTTTAGCTATTTGCATCAGTCTAACTTAGTTGTCATCAATGTTTGCAGTGTAAGTGTGTTTGGAGTCTCAATCTTGTGAACAAAATGGAATCATCATATGAGGATATTCGGCGCAAAACAATGGAAGAGAATAAAACAAATGGATGGAGGCCCTCAATTTGACTCATCTTTCTCAATCCCTTCACAAATCTTCTTCTACCATTTCAAAACCATCACTGGTTAGTAATAACTCATAACATTTTGTTTGCCTCAATCATAAATTTTTTACCTTGTTAAGAGTAAAAGTATTAACAATATAACATGTTTCTTATTCGTATTCTCTGCTGACTTTTATTTATTTACATGGATAATAAATTATTGTAGCGTTTCACGAAGGGTCGCTCGAAGCTTATACTACTTGGAGATCTTGAAGTAGCCAAAATGAAGCACCTGCGAAGACATGGTTTACAACCAACAGTCCAAACGACAGCTCTACCACCTACCCAGGTGACAACACCACCAGGAATGCAAGCGATAGAACCACTACCTTCTCTAGTGACAACACCACCAACTGTAGTACAACCGACAAAACCACCACCTTCTCAGGTGACAACACCACCAGCAGTGCAAACGATAGAACCACGTCCTTCTCCAGTGACAACACCACCAACTGCAGTGAAGATGTGGTGGAATATGAGCCATAAATTGCTCAAAAAAGGAATTCTACATATTGGGATGTAGAAGTTATTAGTATGTTATCTAATGTCTAATTATATTTATATAATTTAATTGTTTTACATGGTTGAGGTATGATATATTTTGTTGAATTATGTGTTAGATAAGGCGGGACATATTTCAAAGACACACTTAAGGTATCAATGATAAACAACTGAATATTTTTTATTTGTTGTTTTGATTGTTTACTAACTTTTTTTTATGATTATGTTAGTAAAAATTTGTTGTTGATGATGGAGACAACAAAAAATATTTCCTTACGAGCGTTGGAAAGAAATGGCGAGATGCACGATGTAGGTTGTTTAAGAAACTTTATAAGTGGGATCTTTCCTTGGAGGAAAACCTACAAAATTATCCGCGTTTTATTAACCAAGACCATTGGACTATTTTTGTCCAATATAGGCGTAAGGAAAAAACAATGGTAACCATTCTTTTGTTGCGTTGTCATTTGTTTTCTACTATTATGTTTTGCCGATGTCATTTGCTATCACTACAGGAGAAGGCTGATAAAAATGTTGCAAATAGAGAAAAGTTAACGATCCTTCATACATTAGGCTCTAAGACGCTTGCAAGGAAGAGAGATGAGTTGGTAGGATTCACTCAATCTACTATTGATTGCATACTTAATTGAACAAGTACTTATTATATATGTTTACTTGTAAGAACTGAGAGATGGTCGAAAATATAATATGGGTGAAATTTATTCAATTTGTCATAAAAAATCTGATGGGTCATTTGTCAATGACAAGACCAAGGAAAAATATGTGAGTGTAAAGAATAGAAATTTTATGTGATTGTAAGTATTTCTTGTTGACCACTTTATAAATCAAAGATGCAACTATTAGTTTTGGTGATAGTGAGTTGCAAAGCTATAACATTACTTATTTTATTGGTAATAGTGAGTTTCAAAGTTATAAAAATATAACATTACTTATATGGGAATAGATGTAGTTAGTTTAGTTCCAATTTTGTCATTAAATTCCTTGGTTGTATTGGTGTGCTTGATCCAATATTACAGAGGCTTGGTTTAGTGCATTATGGTTGGATGTAGTTAGTTTTGGTGCTTGTACCAATATAGTTCATTTATTTACTGTCTTAGATGATATCAAATAGATTGTTATTTTGCAAGAAATACTTAAATGTACTACATGGTGTATTTCTGTTGAAATGGTTGAGTATTTCAGACCTTTCTGTTACAAAGAGGAATTTAGTTTGCTTCATTTGCCTGTGCAAGAACAATTGCAAGCTGAAATTGGGAAGACTCATTCTAAAAAATGAAGCATTTGTGAATGTTTTTGGAAAAGAACATCCTGGATATGTTCGTTGTACGGGACTTGGAATAACACCGTCTCAAATCACTAGATCTACTTCTCACTCTGTAAGATCAATGTCTTCCTCCGAAGCTAATGAGAAGATGGAGAAAATGCAAGCTGAAATTGATAGGCTTAAGAAAAGGGATTCTGAATATGATATGTTGAAGGAGAAAATTGCTTTCTTGTTGCAAATGTAAAATTCTAGAGAAAAATAGGTAAATTGTTTTCTTAGCAAACCTGTTTAAAAAATCCTGTAGGAACTGTTTCTCCTTGGTTAAAAATATCAATTGTGTAATGATTTCTTCTAGCTATATGAGAGGTTTAGTTAATTGGTATTTGACAAAATTTATCAAGATTAATTGATGTTAATATTTTTTTTCCAGGCAAGAGACATAGATTCGCCAATAGATAGCAGATGTTCATCTGAGTCTAGCTACCAACCTGATGATCATGGAGCAACATCATTAGGGACTAATTAGATATTTTGATGATTTTCTATGTGTTGATGAAGTTGTTTTGTATGTTTAGCCATTCCACTAATGTTTTGAATATTTAAACTACTTTATTTATTGTTTTAGTTAAGTTCAATGAATGAATTGGTATTATTACTTTTGAAAACTTATATAAATTGGATTTAGTTACAATAGTTATATAAGTGTGTATTTAAATTATGTGGATGATATTTATGAATATTTTTATTTTAATTAATAAAAAATAGGAAAATATTATATAATAATTTTTTATTTTAAATTATTAGGCTTGTGACGGTTCAAACTGTCTCAAAATGAATATAGCAACGGTTGATAACTGTCGCAATTTTTTAGGAACAAATAAATTTGAGTGTGTTTAACGACGGTTCTAACTGTCCTAAAATATTTGCCGAGGCGGTTAGAATTGTCGCAAATGTTGTCAACTGTTGGAACGATGGTTTCCTGAACCGTCGCAAACTGGACTCTGCGACGTACCAATTTTTTTTGGCTTAAATGTAGTTTTAGTCCCCCTATTTTAACTGATTTGCAATTTTGGTCCTCCTATTTCTAATTTTCCAATTTCAGTCCCCCTATTTTAACTGATGCGTAATTTTGGTCTCTCTATTTCTAATTTGACAATTTTATTCACCCTATTTTAACAGATTCTTAATTTTGGTCCCTCTATTTTTAATAACATTAAAAAAACATTAGATATTTATTTAAAAAAATATTTTTTATTATAAAAAAATACTTAAAAAATAGTTTTTAATTATTTTAAAACTAATTAAACCTAAAAATGGTTTATTTATTGTTTTTTTAAAAACTGATTTCAAAATTTATTATTTTAAAAACTGTTTTTAAAATAATTTTTAATTATTATTGTTATTAATTCAAATATGTTTTTAAAATAACGATTAATAATTAATAAATTATGATATTTTTAAATAATGAGAAAAAAAAATTAAGCTCTATTT
>JBBPBP010009779.1:51645740-51729193 GCA_037974735.1 Cicer chorassanicum | reverse complement strand
TGTTTTTTGACACACTTATTTTTTTGTCACACTTACATCTATTCATGTCATTTATTATATGACATGATTAAAGTTTTCAATTTAATTTATAGAGGTCCGACCTATGTCTAGTATTTACAATTTGAAATATATTATTATGTTTTTAGTGACACAACCAAAATGTATAATTTAATGTTTGTTCTGATAAATAACAAATAGAAATATAAAGTGTGACAAATAAATAATATTATACATTTAATACATTTAATACATGTGAGTTGAGATAAATATATTTTGAAAACTAAAAAAAGTGTGAAAGTGATTTCAAGTGAAATAAATACAATTTACCTTATAAATAATGATACTAACAAGTGGCTTTAGTCAAATTATGGCTAAGATAATGATGATGGTTTAAAGCTGATTAAAACTTTAACATCCTTTTAGAAAATCCATGCTTCAAACAATTTGAAAATGACTCGAGCCAAAAGAAAAGTCAAATACAACAACTACAATTGTCATCAATATTCAAGTAATTTAAGCATGTAGTTAAAAAAGTATATCCGATGCTTCACACAAAGAAGAAAATTGGAAATTAAGATACAAGAGGTATAGGTAAATAATGTACAAGAGTGTTCCTTTCCACCCAATCACCCCCAACAATTAGGAAGGACCTAATGGTGTGCCAGAGATGCTGCCATATAAGATTCTAAATTTTTAAAGGCACACAAGTCTATCTATCTACGTATATAAAATATATTAGTATATACTTGATACTCAATAAATATATATAAATATATATGACTTATAAAAAGATTAAGACAATCGTTACATTCAGCTTTAACCTTAACAGAAGCTCTTTTTTCATGTGTAATATATATATACTAACACATTTGAACTAAAAAAAAGCATATTAGCATGCATATTTAAAAATATATAATCTCAAATTATATTTGAAGATTTTCAACGTATTATTCAATAAAAAGAAAAATTAATTGGTGCGTTTGTTTGAGCTTAAATAAAAATGATTTTTTGTTTAAAAAATTTAGAGATTATTTTATAGAGATTTGTTTAAAAATGATTTTTTTTTTTATTTTCGTTTGTTTACTATCATAAAAATGATTTTTTTTAAATGATTTTTAATCTGTTTATATACAATTTTATAAAAGTGATTTTTTAAACTACAAAATTACCATAAAAGACATGACTTTTATAATACATTAATCTGTCTCTTTCTCTTAGTCATATCTCTCTACGTCTCCGTTTTATCTACTACTTCCCTCCCTCTCACTTTTCCTCCCTTCGTATTTCAAAACTAATACCAACAACAAAATCAAACCTTTTAATTTACCAATTTAAATACCTTCAACGTTTTGCTACTAGAAAATACTTTATATAAAATATCTAAAATAATGGAGAATATTTATACGATAGAAAAAATTGACCATAAATTGAATTTAAAAAAGTAACATGTTATAACAAAAGTTGGAAATATTCATGAAAAAGTCATCTAAACAATTTGTGTGTTTGTGGTGGTTACATATATATATATATATATATATATATATATATATATATATATATATATATCAAATAGTAAAAATTATTACTAGTGTCGTTGTCTAACTTGTGTCGGAAATTGATCTCTAATAGTGTTTCTTATTTCTTCTATGTATCTGACATCAGCGGGTATTGGATCGTGCCATTCACCATAATTAGGTACACAATTATCATCATCTCCATCATTAAAATTTTGCTCATTGTTTTGTAGTCCACTAATGTTCTCTAAGCTTTCAAGAACATCCAAGTCACTTGAATCTGTTCTTCTTAAAAAACTATGGAGTACAAAACAAGCCCATATAATAGCCATTTGAGTTTGAAGCTTGAAATTGGGCATTTCCTGTAATATTTTCCATCTTGCTTTGGCAACACCAAAAGTTCTTCCAATCACACTTCTCAAACTAGAATGGTGAAAGTTAAATGCTTCATTTTTTGATCTGAATCTTGGAGCCAGTCTAAACTGTGAAAGATGATACCTCGTATTCGTGTATGGACCTAAGAAACCTTTAAGTGAGGGATATCCTGAATCAACAAGATAGTACTTACCTATGTATAAATAAAAAATATATTAGACAAAATTATAAAATAGCTATTATACATATAAAAATAGTTCCAGTTGTATAATACCGACCTTTAGGAGGATAAGGAAATCGAAAACTCGGATCATTTCCATCCACACAATGAAAATGTAAAACACATATTAAAATCACACACTACCATCACATTCGTACTAGTATACCCTTTCCTATTGAAAAAATGTGTCTGCTTATCTATTGGGACATGTATTTTAATATGTGTTCTGTCTATTGCCCCTATACAATCTTTAAAATAAGGCCAATATCGAGGATCATCTATAATATATTGAGAAGGTATGTCAATAGGATCAATAGGTCTAATGATATTTTTACCTAACTTGCATACAGCTTCTAAAACTTTATGAAAATGGGTATCAATGGTTTGACCTGAATGTTGAAATCGTTCTTGGGCAGTTCTGTATGATGAAGGTTGACCTATCATATATAAGAATGCAACAACACTTTTTTCTACTCCGATGTGTTTGGTAGGTGTCAACCCACAATTATTTGTTAACTCGCATACCAATTTCCGAAAGACTTGTTTCCTCATTGAAGTTGTTCAAAAAATTTGTTATCATTTCCTGTTACCAATTCTGTATACCACTTGTGACCTGAGAGAATTAAAGTAGTTTTCTTTTCTTTAACAACATATTTCAACACATGATTTGTAACCATAAAAGCAGCTACAACTTGTGCAATATGATATTGATGTCTAATATTGTGTTGGACTTCAATTTCCATTTCAGAAGTAGTATCACTCTCATCTGAATTGTCAGCCATCCTGTTACACAAAATATAAAATTTTCACAACACAACCAATATAATTAAATGTGAATCATGATATGAAATTGAATCATCATATTTCTCAAATTGCTTAATTCACTGAACTACTCAATAATGAAATTGGTACTAGTAATGTAACATATCCAACAACAACTAACTCATAATGGCAACATAAATCAGTCAATAGTTAAACTACTAAATATCATATTACATCAAACTTATTAAAACAAAATAGTTCAAACTACTAATATAATTGTCAAAGAAAAATTATATCTTAATGGTGAACGCGTGAATAGTCTTTTTCAGGAAAAGTGTGAAGCCAATCAATAGTTATATTCGAAGTGGTGGTATTCATGAAGTGTTGGCAATGACTCTTGTAGCTTTAAAGTGTAAATGTGATCCTTGTAGTATGGATGGAAGCTCAGCTAACATTGTCAAACATTTGGCATAACTAATATTGTCCTCTGGTCTTCCTTGGCTTTGTTCCATCCCATCAATGATACGGTCAAGAGATCGTTGAAGCTTCTCTGATGTCCCCATTTTATCTCTTTTCCCTATATTCCTCCTCTTTTTTTTAAAGAACTTGGTGTTGGGTTTGTTTGAGCTTTGTTCGATTATTCTCACGACCTTCTTCAAACTAAGATACCGATCCTTCAAAAGGTGGTTGCTCTTCATATGGCTTGTAAAGAGCAAATCCGATAGATATTGCACCACTGAAACATTTCTCAAACAAATCAATGAATTTAGGTCTTCTATTCTTCCATTTCATAATCTCTAGATCCTCCTAAAAAATAAACATATAAATAAATCATCACAAAAATATGTAAGTCATAAAATACTTTTATAGTACACCAAGACATAACCATACCTTACTCTTAGCCGTCCACCATTCATCGTCAGCCTGAACAGTTTGCTTATCATGATCCCATCCTACTCCAATATGATTTTTCACTAATTTCGCAAATGATGAAAACTATTTTTTCAACGCATCTCATCTATTTTTTCGTTGGGTGCGGTCATTAGCATAATTAGCTCTCTTTTGAAACTTCTCAGTAATATTCTTCCACCCTTCTTTACTGAAGTGGGTGCCTGACCTATTACCAGCCTCTATTTCTTCAATGCAAATTTTTAGAAATGGTTCAGTTTTACTGTCATCCCATCTTGCAACAATTCTTCCATCACTGTCAGAACTTTTCGCATCTTTTTTAGTTGTCATTCTTCGCCTTCCATTGATATGAAGAGAGGCTCCAATTGCCTATGTTGCTAAAATGCTTGTCTTGGTGATTGAGTTCTTGAAAATTTCCTAAGTGTATTCCAAATTCTTAACCGCCAACGCCAAAATTTATGGTCTTGTCATAGATGCAGTGCATATTACTTCTAGTTTATTCATTTGATGTAATCAGATAACTTAGATTTTAAAATAATGAATTAATAATTACATAGTGAAAATGAGGTGATTCGAATCTCTAATCGTTTTTCTCTTATTGAATTTTCTCTAATTATATTTACCTTTGTTCGAATTTATAAACCAACATATAAGCCTTTTGTTACCTAAGTGTTTACAACTCTGCTGTGACGAATAATTTAATAAAATAAATGAGGAGACGATTTTATTTATCACTTTATTACTTGAACAATTTGGTACATTTGGCAAAGAGTTGTCATGTCACTACAAAAAAAAAAGATCTACTGTGACACTCAACTTTTAGTGATATCTTTTTATTTGTCACTATACTTACTTTTAGCTACAGACAAAGTGTCACTTATTCTCATTAAATATAATAGGTTATGTTAACTTAAAAAAAACTAAAATATTGGCATCAAAACTAATTTATATATAATAACTAAAAAAAACTGAAATAAAATCGCATTTCACTCAGCATTTCAAGCAGCAACAATTCGCATTTCACTCACCCCTTCAAAAATCGCAACAACAAATTCATATTCAGATTTGTTCATCATTCGATTTCGTCTTCAGATTCAGATTTCTTCATCATTTTTTTGATTTCGTCTCTAGATTCAGATTTCTTCATCATTTTTTCATCATTCGATTTCGTCTTCATATTCAGATTTCTTGATCATTTTTCGATTTCGTCTTCAGATTCAGATTTCTTCATCATTTTTGTATGATCTAATTTCATTTCAATTTTACCACAAGGACATGATACTCAAACACAAGAAATGTATAACATCAATAATAAAACGCTACTATATAACATCACGCATAAATTTATTTATTTTTCGTTCCCAAAATTTTCTCAAAAACAAACATCATTCTCTCTATTTTCACAAACGGAGGTTAAAGAAAGAAGACAAAAAACCTTAAAGTTTTTCGAATTGTGTTTAATTGCTTCGATTTTAGTGTTTTCTAGGGTTTCGATGCAGTGAGTTTGCAAGATCTGCATTATCAAGCTTATCCTTAGCATTCACAACAACATAATCAAAATTCTTCACATGCTTCATTTCCTCTCTAGCAGTTCCAATTCTAACAAGCAACGACTCCGCCGTCTCCGTATTCCGATCAACCAACCTCTCCACCATAGCCACCTCACTCTCCGCCACCAAAAACACAAAAACAGCCGATTTCCCCAAAACCTTCCTCAAAGTCTGCGCACCTTGAATATCAACTCTCAAAACGACGTCGTATCCTTTCGCCATGAAATCCCTAATCTGCTGCTTCGGAACCCCCTTGTAATCGCCGTAAACCAAAGAGTACTCGAGAAGCTCGTCTTTAGCCACCATTTTTAAGAACTCGTCTTTTGAAACGAAGAGATAGTCTTTTCCGTCGGTTTCGGAGGGACGCCGGGGACGAGTGGTGGCGGTGACGACGAAGTGGATACCAGGACGGGAGTCACGGTGGCGGGAGATGAGAGCGTCTTTTCCGACGCCGCTGGGACCACTGATTACGATTATGAGAGGGTTAGGGTTAGGGTTTAGTGGTTCAGAACTGAAGGACGAACCTAAAGAAGCTTCTAGGGCACGGAGCAGTTCGGAGCGGTCGGCTTTGTTGAGAGATGGGATGGGAACCGGTGAGGGTCTGCGGGCATCACCCATGTGGGAGAAACTGTTATGGGTAGTTGAATTCAAAATGGGGAAGAAGAAGTTGAAGTTGTTTTTGGGTTTTGTTTTGAGTGGTGGTTGAAGAGATGAAATTGGAAGATGGGTGAGAGAAGAGTTGAAAACCCTTCGAATCATGGAGATTATTATTACTGTAAAAGTGTAGTAATTAAGATTGAATTGAATTTTGAAGATGAGGTTTGGTCAAAATTATACATCAACTACCTTGCGTGGTAGTATACTAGTATTTTGTATTTATACTCAATATCTGAACTTGACATATCTATTTGAATTTTCTGTTCATACTTCATAGTCTACATGTGAATATTTATCACATGTGCTTGATATTGCGTTTCTTTCTTGGAACTGCAGCAAGTTGAAAGTTGCCTATCAAGGGTTGAACAGTCACCTACTGAATCTAAGCAAAATGCACTCTCTCCATCATTGAAAGTATTAATTGCTAATAAACTTGTAAAGCATTCAGATGTTGATGTCAAAGTTGCAGCTGCCTCCTGCTTCAGTGAGATAACAAGAATCACTGCACCTGATGCTCCTTACGATGATGACCAAATGAAGGTGTGCTTGATTATTTTCTGTTCTAAATTAAAATTAATTGTATTCTATTCTACTGTCGTGCTTTTTACAAACTCTGTCTGTTGAGTTTAATGGTGTCATTTTCTTTCAGGAGGTCTTTAGATTAATTGTATCGTCATTTGAAAATCTACATGATAGCTCAAACCGATGGTACCAAAAGAGGATTTTAATCCTCGAAACAGTTGCAAAAGTCAGGTCATGTGTGGTAATGCTGGATCTTGAATGCAATGCCCTCATTTTGGAGATGTTTCAGCATTTCTTGAAGACAATAAGGTAAGAGCTGTTGTATATAAGTCCAGCATTATAGCTTCGGGATGTTTTGTAATGCATTTCTTAGATTTTATGCCGAACTTGACCACACAAAACCGACTTGTAAGGGTAGGATTATCAAGCCTTATACGCTGTGTTTAGGCTTATATCTCTAGGCGAAGTTGGACTTTTGCATTGTCATGAATATCAATTTTTTATCCTCATACATGATATATAATCTTTAGATGTTTGTATTGAGAAATTTGCTTTTGACTGAATGGTAGGGTTGGTGTTCCATTTGGTTCTGAACTTTAATGACGGATATCATTATCATTATTGGTTCTAAGTAGTAAGTATTAGATAATGATGTCAATGTTTCTCCTGTGGTATGCCTTCCTTTTTTTTGTGTGCAACTGAATGTGGACTTTTATTGCACTCAATCATTGTATGCTTTGCAAGGTGAATATATATATAGGGAGCATATCAATTAAGAGGAGTTTTACAATGAGAGGGTGAGAGAGTTAAATTTTGACCACACAATCATACATGGTTGGTCAAGATTAGAAGTAAAAGTCATGTGATTTTTTAAGTGATCATGTGCTACTTAAATAACTCTTAATCATGACCATCTATGTATAGTTGTATGGTCAAAATTTAACCCTCTCATTGTAAAACTCCTCATTTGATATGCTCCCTATATATATAAGATAAAAGAGGCAACTAATTTATTTCAACAGTAATTAAATATTAGATTCTGTAACATTTCTTCACACTAATACAAGCCAGATGAGATGAAATGATTTTGTCTATGGTTTGAATTGAATATGAAATTATTACTAGAAGCAGGAGTTGTAGTGTATTTCTGGTTTCTTTACCTAGTTGGATGCTAGATGCGTGAATATGGTTCTAAGCAGCTTTGTTTAAAACTTTCAGGGAACATCACCCAGGAAATGTTTTCTTGTCCATGGAAACCATAATGGTCCTTGTTCTTGAGGAAAGTGAAGATATATCTCTTGACTTACTCTCTCCAATCTTAGATAGTGTGAAGAAAGACAATGAGGTTGAAATTTTAATTTCGTTCATTTTAATAGATTGTGATTATGAAACTGAAACATATTTTATCATGAATTTCTTACTATTGTCTTGGTTGATGTCTTTATGATTCAGGAAGTTATGCCAATTGCTCGAAAGTTGGGGGAAAGAGTTCTTCAAAGTTGTGCAGCAAGGCTTAAACCTTATCTAGTGCAAGCTGTGAATACCTTGGGTATTTCTTTGGATGATTATAGTGATGTTCTTGCCTCAGTATGCAAAAATACATCAGATAACTTGGTGCTAAATGATGTATGTGCTACTAGTGATCATGTGGTGAATTTCATTCTTTTGGCTTGACAATTTTTCTTCATGAAATAGCTTATGATTTCGTTTGTTTTTGGTCCAGGTACATGACTGCAAATCAGCAGAAGAGCCTGTGGAGGAGTCGGCACAAGTGTGTCTGTTCTATCCATATGTTTTGTTTTTCATTTGGTTGTTCTATTTTTTACCCTCCAGCTTTGGGACACTGGAAGATGTCAATTTTTCTTGATCAGGTGGATAGCGAGATTACAAAAGAAGCCACACCACCTCAACAAGATAATGCTGCTGAGGACAGATCTCCCAAGTATGTAATGAGCAATGGCATTGCGCAGGCTGGAGAAGATGATGCTTTAATAGATTCAAAATCCCTAAAGAAGCAAGATGATACTGACTCTTCTGTTCTGTCAAAAGGTAATAATTTGTCGGATAATGATTTAGACATTGAAAAAGTTGACAATAAAGAACAAAAGCCGGAACAAAGTACAAAGAAGGAACAAAGTACAAAGAGGGGAGGTAGGAAATCGAGCTCTTCAAAATCGGCAAAGCCTTCTAAGAACTCAAGTGCTGTTAGTGAGAAGGAAGCCGAGGAAACAATTGACTCTAAAAGTCACATCAAAGAAGTTCCTAGTTCTCTTAACGAGGATGGTGTTGTTGAGGCTACTGGAACTTCAGAGAATGACAGAGAGATTAAAGTTAAGATTTCATCAACTAAAGCAGGTGACATTGAGTCTGATGCTGTTGTTTCTCCTTCACCAAGCGAGAGCAATCATGATGAGAATCGCTCAATGAAACGTGCACGGACAAAAAAGAAAGATATCTCTGTGAAAAAAGTGGCTGCAGAAGATGATTCAAAAAGGGTGTCTGAAGGAACATGTGATTCAGAAGTAAAACCAACAAAGCCATCAGCAAAAAAGGGACTTGGTCGTAGCTCTGACATGAAAATTACTACTTTTGTTGATGCTGTAAAAAAGGGTAGTGGAAAAGCAGAAGAAAGAACAAAGGGTGATGGTGGGTCATCCTCATGGAAGTCGGAGGAAAAGAAAAGGAAGGGACATGAGAAAGGTAAGGAGAAAGGTAACATAGAAAAGGGTCTAGCAAAATCTTCGTCTAAAGATGAGGATAAGGTACTTTTGTGCTTGCTGTTAGAACATTTCTTTGCTATAATTTATTCATTTCACTGCAACATGATATATTTTTGTATGATCTAATTTCATTTCAATCTTACCACAAGGATATGATATTATGTTAGGGCTATAATTAAAATGCTAGGAATGCAAAGTAACATGCATTTAATAGAATTAGTAAAATTAAATTATATTTTATTGTGTTTCAATGACATTTGTTAATAAAAATAAATTAGAAATTTAAATTTAATTTACTGGTATTAATAATTTAGAATTACAATTAAAGGGAGATAAAATAAATTTAATTTTAAAAACAATAATAAGTTTTAGTGACAGACGATACCATAGGAATAGATGAATTCTTTATTTATATTTTTTAGGTTTTAGTGACGGACAGTACCGTAGGCATAGATTAATTTTTTTTATATTTTTAGGTTTTAGTGACAGACAATACCGTAGGAATAGATCAATTCTTTACTTATATTTGTCTAGTTTTTAGTGACAATCGTCAAAACATGGAGTGACACTCCTCAAAGTGTAGCAGGACGCCCCCTTAAAATTGACACTTGATTTGAGTGTCACTCAAAGTATTATTGATCTTTACCTACAGTTTTTAACATTTAGTGACACACTTTGTGTGCCACGATAAGTCAATTTTTTTGTAGTGTGTTCTTTCTATATTGGTTTAACAAGTTCCTTATGGGTACTGGTTCTGTGGTGGTGGTCCTAGAGCTTTTAATATATGTTGCTATTTTGACCTCCAAAAGAAACATATATTGAGGCTCTCTCTTTCTTTCTTACCTATGCATCTCTTTACTCCCCATTTTAGATCGACTAATCAAGCCAAAAAATAAATAAAACAATTTGATTTCATCCGTTGTTGTTTCTTCTTTATTTCCCTAAATTTATTCTCTTATCCTTTAGTCCCCGTTTTGTCCGGGGGCACAATAGTATTTTGTGGACACAACTCATTTATTTTTGAGGTGATGACATTTGTGACTTTGAAGTGGCCAAACAGCTTCGTGAACTAACTTGTATTGTAGGTGACTGGACGCTTAACTTTGAGAAAGTATATGGTCATTCTTGAATTTTTAATACAATAGCTTTTAGGCTAACACCATTAGCTTAAGATGATGTAAACTTCCATTGGACTAGGGTATTAATAGAAAGGGACCTTTTGTTTGGTCTAAAGCTAAATATTAGGAACAACAAAAGCTCTAGCGATCCATACTTCACCCAATGTTTTTAATCGGAAGCCTTGATTAGTGAGATTGCATACTCCTAAGGCATCCTCTTCATATTCCTTTTCTAATGTGATGGGGATGAATAACATAGTGCTTCAAATATCTTCACTTCAGATGAAAAAGGATTATTATCAGCCTCCATTGTTTCCACCTTATCTCCCACCCAAAACATAAGTCTTTTATGGAGTGTGGATGGTACACATTCACTGATGTAGATCTAATCTCTATCCAAAATGATAGAGTATGAAGATTTTCCTTCTATAATAAAGAAGGATGACCTTACTACTTTTGGCCTATTATTCCATTATCTATTCAAACTTCTAGACTATTGGAAGCTACTACCATGAAACTAGCAATTTTCATGTTGGTTAGGACGAGGTCCTTCATTTTTTTTGCCTAAATGTTTTAAGATGATAAGTGGCATAACATTCAAGAAAAATCCCCCGTCAACAAAAACTTTGCTTAATATTGAAGATTTAATAAATAGAGGCTTGAAATGAATGATCATTTTTGAGGTAGTTTTCTCAAAGCATACCTTATATTTCTGTTGTTTCAGCCACTACAAGAAAATAGACATATACCTACAGAAGTTTATAGTGACAACATAAAAAACTGTAAGTATAGATAGCCTATACCTACAGACAAACTATTTGTTGTTGGTATAGGTGTCTTATACCTTCGGTTACATAAATTTGTCACTAATTGTTATAGTGACACACTTAAATATGTGGCTATAGACATAAAATTAAAAAAAAAAATTTAAAGAAGCCAAAATGTTAATTGTTTGTGAAAAAAATTTGTACAAATTTTTCATAATGAAAGCCAAAAAAATTTCAATGGAGGCAAAATTCTAATTTTTTCATTGTTGCCAATATCAATGGAGGTAAAATCTTAATTTTTCAATGGAGCCAAAAAAATTTCAATTGAGGCAAAATCAAAATATTTTCAATGGAGCCAAAACAAATTTTAATGGAGCCAAAATGTAAACTGAACCAAAACATTAGCTTTTGGCCAAAACACAAAACACATTAGCTTTTGTTCTCCCTTTACCCAAAACACAAAACACGTAAAATCCTTCTCCTCTTTCACCCAAAACCGACCGGTTTGCCACGCTCAATCCCTAAACTCTCAATCTCGAGCCCCAATATGTTGCCTTCACCTCGACGACAGCTTGGCCACCGTTCTCGCGCCACCGTTCTCGCACCACCGTTCTCGCACCACCGGTCTCGCATCACCGTTCTCGCACCACATCCACGACGAGAGTGTGACCACCGTTCTCGCATCATACTTGAGTTTCTGAGAGTTAGGGATTAACTTTATTTTTGCCTTGATTGCGTTGAATATGAAAATGTGCTTAACTTTTGGGCTGGTTATAGATGAGATTTGTTTAATGATGTTGATTGGTCTCAGAAGCATTTGACAGAATTTATTTAGAGTTTATTTTGCTTTATCACACAATATAAATACTTGGGTAAGTGTGTGAAAATACTTATGATACAAATAGCTTATGGTACATTATTCATAACTATTTTTTCGCTTATGAAGAACATGGAAATAAATCTATCTTGAAACTAATAGATTCTGTGGATGAATACATTTCTGATCCCGTGCGCCAGCTTGACAAGCCTTTGATCTTAATGCCAATAGAAGATGTTTTCTCTATTCAGGTAAGTAAAAGTTTTCTCTATTCAAGTAAGTAGAAATTTCATACCATAATATATGTATATCAAAATTATTCTCATTCATGATACAATGCCACATTCTGTTCTCTAATTACTGCAATGACTTGTTCATATTTACATTGGTTTATGTGAAGGGTCGTGGAACTATCGTCACCGGTCGTGTTGAACAAGGCACTGTCAAAGTTGGTGAAGAGGTTGAAATATTGGGACTAACAAAGGTACACATGGAATTTAAATGTGTATTATCATATCATATCCATGAGTTTTTTACTTTATGGTATATGTTTTTGTATTTATCAGTCTTTTGTGTGCAGGGTGAACCTTTGAAGACTATAAATGGTGTTGAAATGTTCAAGAAAATTTTGGATCGAGGACAAGTGAGTTAAATCATATAACCTTTTAATTTACATCATCTACTTTATTTTTCCTTGCAAATTGGATTGGTGGTTTATTGAATATTATGTGTCCATTTTCTAGGCTGGTGATAATGTCGGACTTCTTCTACGAGGTCTTAAGCGAGATGATGTACAGAGGGGAATGGTGAGTGAAACTGATTTTGATTCAAAGTGTTATGAAATATTAATGTATAAAATAAATAAATGCAGTTTACCATTTCATTTTATGAAAATTAACCTTTTTTTGATGAAAATGATAGATTATCACAAAGCCTGGTGCATTGAAAACATATAAGAAGTTTGAAGCAGAGATTTATGTCCTCTCAAAAGATGAAGGTGGCCGTCATACCGCATTTTTCTCTAACTATATGCCTTAGTTTTTGTAACTATATACATTATTTTTTTCCTGCATATTCATAAATGTAATTTTTGTTCGTACAATTACATCCTTGTTTAAGTTTATCCAGAGCATATATAGAGGTTGATACAAAGGCATACACTTCCACCTATTATGAGTTAGAGAATGCTACAAATGACTTCAATGTTGACAATAAGCTTTTGTTGGACTTGTTTATAAGGTGAATATTCTATGTGTTGAATTTATTTATTTTTATAATTATAATTATAGGTCATAGTAACTCAACTAATTAATTCTGCTACTTTAAAGTATATGCTAATGTTCGATTGGTTTAATGTCAATGTTCTGATACAAAGCATAACCTTCAATTGCCAATGTTTGATTGGTTTATTCCATTTTCTAATTTGTTATCAAAATGTGTTGAATTTTGACATTTGCTAGTTGCTATAATAATGAAAGAAAACACACAAGATTCATCATCTCATTCTCTTTGGGAAGGCTACAAAGAGTTTTGGTGTGACAGGTTTTCCTTTATGAACAACTATTCCACCTTCATCAAGCGTGATAAACCCCTCACCTCTTGGTCTAACTCTGATGTTGAGGAATTCATCGCTTCTGATCCTCTTCATGCACCCGTCGTATTCATTCTTTCCCTTTTTTTTAATCTCCATCTTGGTCTTTTTTATGTCGTTTTTGCATTTTGATCGAGTTATTTATGTGACTTTTGTTGTTCTCACTAACTGTTGTTATTGTTGCTTTTGCCTTCGCCAGAAATGAAATGAATTCAATTTCTTCTATGTTTTAATGTCGATTGTTTGCAACATATCACAAACTTCTACGTAATTTATTTATGCTCTGTATAATATTGTAGTTTTGGATGCTTATGTCGATGTTGTAGGCTATAGTTATTAGATAATTTGATAGGAAGAAATGCTCTGTCACGTGTGCTTGGTTAGTGTGAGATTTATAGTATATGCTGGCTAGGAACTTTGTTAGACTCTCTCATGTTTTTGATGTCTTTGAAGACATAATAATAATTTATGGCTAACAATTTCTTTTCATAACCATCATGATACCACTTATATAAGTTATATTACGGCTAATAGTGCTTCTAACCATTTCATTTGTTTTTTTTTTTTTGCTTGTAGGTGAAGATTTAAAATTAATTTGTCGTTGAAGAGAGAGTTTTGACAATTAAGTGGATGTTTAATTTTTTTTGAAATTGTTATATAAAACTTTGTATGCTTATTATTTTGTCAGTAAGTCATTTCTTGTATTATTAGTAAATACTTTAAACTTAACATGGTTTAGCTATTTTGATATGTTTGTAAGACTTTTTGTTAATTTATAATATATTTGATGAAGAACTTTTATTTCATGTTCATTCCTAAATATATTTATTATATTGTGCATTTTCTTTATAGTTTGATTATGTTTGTAAAATAAAATTCTAAATTTATATACAATCTATATTGAAATAAAATTATTTGCTATCAAAATCTATCTCCATGGAACAAACTATTGGTATAGTAATCGTAAAATTTTGTTGAGCTCTATACCAATGTGAAAAAGTCTGTAGCTAAATGTCGTGGTCATGTCCAACAGTCAAAAGTCTGTCACTATAACTTATAGTGACGGCAAAAAACCGTGGTCATTGATAATTTATATACCACGAAGTAAATTTACGTCGGTATAGGTTTTTTGGGCTATACCTACGGTTTTTAGACTTGTACCTACAGTTTTTTGCTGTTACTAAAAGTCAAATTTCTTGTAGTGAGCTAGACTAGTTGATTCAAGCAATTTAGGTTTCTATTATAGCCATGAGACCCATCTAGTTCTTCATTGAACTAGATGGCAAAAATTGAATCTTCTTTGAAGTTGGGTAAATTTTCAAATTTTGCATCTTCCAAATCAAGGAAAATAATCGGTGTTATCAAATTAGCATAGTCAATTACCACATTTAGTCCATTATTTTTTGCAGAAGGAACTTTATATACCATTTTTTTATTTGTTAAGGCAGAGGAAGCCTTGTACAAGGCTTCCAAAATCATGGGAGAATACATCTTCTATTTCTCATGATTTTGGATTTTAGATATCATCTATAACATTTAGTACATTTTCTTGACATAATTGATCCTTTGTTGCCTTCATTTTTGGGTCCTAGATAGTGAAGGTGCCCCTAAGGTTTTCTTCTAGTCCTCCTAAGTTAACACCAAAAAACTGAGTAGAGCATTAGTATGTGGCTTGATAATTTTTGTGATATTAACTCACGATCATTCTTAGTTATTATCTTCAAAGATGTCATCCAATCTTCCATGGTAATTCTGGCAACCCTCATTTTTTCTTTATGAGAACATGTTCTTCATCAATACAAGGTATAATGGCTGCAAGATTATGCCCCTAATTTTCTTGGAAGGGTGTTCCCTATTGGGTTTATGTTAGTGTAATATGTGTAATGGCGTACCAACTCTTGCGTCATTTTAACATAGGTACAAGGTTTTCCTTGTTTGCAAACTATGTCATTACGCCTACGTAGTTTTCCTAACCTCTCAAACATTTAATGTGTTTTACCTAGTCGATCTGTCATTTGTGACTCTAAAAGTTTGCTTCAAGTTATTTCTTCCTTTTGTTCTAATTCGCTCTAGTTTTGAAAAAGATATCATGGCCATAGTCATAAGTAGAAACGGGTCAGTATCAATTGTCATCTCTATGATCCTCTTATCTGCTAACTTGAACCATTCTTTCTTGATGGCTTGTTGGATGGCCTTGCTAAAGACTATACAGTTGGTTGTAGAGTGGTTTATAGGAGTTTCAGAGTGGTTTGGTTGATAATCAAATATCTTATTAGTGTTAGTGATGTAAAATGTGTACTAAGTTTTTCCATCAACAAATTTTGTATTATTTACGTTTTTCCCTTTTAGAGGCCTTAAGCCACGACATCAATAACTTTTCCCTTTAAGAATTTTGGCTACTATGATGTTTGTCGATGGATTGACTAATATGTCAACATTGGATTCCTCAGTGTTTACCATATAGACCAATTGGGGACCTCTAACATGTTCAATGTGTACTTCCTAGGAGGCCAACCTGTTCAGGTTAAAGAAAACATGTTCAATGTGTACTTCCTAGGAGGCCAACCTGTTCAGGTTAAAGAAAACATGTCCTATCAATTTTAGGTTAAAGCATGCCACTAATAGCCATTGCAACATACTTAGCCTTTCATGATTTGAATAGAACACTTCCTTGACACCTTTCTAAACCTCGAAATTAAGTTTGATGTCAATTCATCAACTTGTTGTTTTGAGTTCATGAGATCGAGTGAAGTAACTTTAGGATAAAGCACCAGAAAAATCTATCATGAAAACATATTTACATGTGTTACCTAGTTATGTACCAAATTAGAAGGTAGAGATAAGTATCAGGCGAAAAATGTCCATGCTCATGACAATGGGAATAATTGTAGTTTTGGAATTCATTTTGGTTCCCCTCGCCACATTGTGCATTGAATCTTCCAATATGATTCATACTTAATTTTCCATCCTCCCCAAAGAATGTAACGAAGTTAGGAGTTTTGTAGCCTCAAAGCAGAGGCACCATGTTATCTACATATTCAAGATAAGACATATTGTTCTCATGTATGGTATTACCAAAGGACAAAACCCGCGGCATACTAATTCATCCTACTTCTGCAAGTGGAATTCTAGACATATGTACCTTTCGAAATTTAAGATTAACCTTATTATAATTTTCCCTTAGAATTTTTTGTGGCAAAAGTACTAGGCTAAGAATTTAAAGGGATAAAATGTATATGTTGCGCATTCGACTAAACATTGGAAGGACCCGCCATAGCATAATTTGAATGTGCTTGCATTGAAATATATGCTTGACCTTAGCATCCTTGAACTCTTTTTACATTTAAGGTGAAAAATTATAACAAAAATTGGCTCTTAGCTTCCAAATCCCTGACATGTTGAACCTCGTTTTGAACCATGAGTTTAACGATGTCAGCAAGTTGTTGGAGACTTGATACATGATATCATGGATATCCATATCAATTTTTTTTTTTTTTTTCTGATGAAGGACATGATCATGACCACTAGTGTAACGCCTCGGATTTTTTGATCCAAAACGTTACTTGAAAATATATTGTTTAGAAAGATTTACGACAATTTTTTTTTCTAACTACCTTACATTTATTCTTGCAAATAATTAGTAACAACCACATTTATTTAATTCTATTAAGAAAATGTTTATTCAAGACTATAACAAGAAAACAATAATTCCTAACAGAAGGGAACCCGCTTCCGTATTTCTAGGATTAGTGCATTTTAGAAGTTGGTGACACAAGATTAAAAATAAACTTAGAAATATCGCGACAATTCTACCATTACAAAATTGTATTGAAAACCCATTTTTTATCCCCGTTCGCCGCACATTAATACTCATCAACTACTCTTGAATCTCCTCGAACTCATTAGTACCTAAAATGTTGTTGTAAGGGTCAGTTTTATCCATCATCCACATCAAATCAAAGTTAAACATATAGAAGAATAACACAAAATATATAAGAGTAAAAACTTCCAATTTAAAAGAAAAATACACAAATCAATAAATTGCATAACAAAAATATATACATGATGCATGCTCCTAAAACTATATGATCCGGATATACCTGCCACTAAGGCAACTTCCACACAGATCACCCATACCAATGGGGAAAAACCTGCCACTAAGGCAACGAAGATGCATATGCCATGACATGATATGATGATATATCATCAAAGAGATATATTTCCACACAGCCCACTAAGAATCATGTCATAAGCATTCAAATCACTTTTCAAAATCATCATCTTATTCACATATCACTAAGATCACATATCCAAAACAAATAATCATGAAAATCAAAACTTTCACCACATACACACAAAAATCAAGATTTGGTATCATACACACCATAAAGATTAACACGTTAACATATATACACTAATAGAAAATTGAGTTTTTAATACGGTGAGTTAAGTCGTTTACGTGCCACCAGACTTAACAAGTGAGGGGGAGGTATGTTTAAGTCGGTTGCCTATCCAAACGAGTTAACAAAATAAGGCGGTGTCAATTTTGTAAATAGATGAAACACGTTTAACACGGTTGTTAATACAACCGATTTAAGAGAGACGATAAAAATAAAAATAAAAAATTAATATATATCTCTTCCTCTATGTTTAACTCGGTTAGTTAATTAAACGACTCAATAAAATAAGGCGGTGGTAATTTTGTAAATATTGAAAACTTGTTTAACGCGGTTATATTGATAACCAATTTAAGGCAAATTTAAAAAATATAAAAAATACCCTTAGCGTTTTATCTTCTACTGCACTAACACTTAGCGTTTTATCTTCCACACCACTGTACTAACCACTGCACTCTAAACCTTCCTTATTCTCTAACTTCGTACACACCTGCAATTACAATTCCTAGTTTACTCTAACCCCACTTCACAACTACTTCACATCCAACTTCCTAGTTTACTCTAACCTCCACTTCACAACTACTTCACATCCATCACCCCGCCGTTTTATTGCCACCATTTCAAATGTTTATTGAATAATAAATCTTCCCTATTCTCTAATTTCGTGAACACTTGCAAGTGCACTTTCTAGTTTACTCTAACGTACACTTCACAACTATTTCACAGTCATCACAGTCGTTTTATTGCCACCATTTCAGATTTGGTTCTCAAGTTCTTGTTTATTGAATAATAAACTTTATTTACGTAGAGATATTATTGTAAGTAATTTTTTTAAATAATTTTCTACTATTATAATTGTTGATATATAATAATAATTTTGACATCTTACGTTACTAGAATGATTAATACGAAATATTGTATAATTGTTGATATTTAATACGAAATATTGTATATGTATGAATCAGCAGCATAAAAACAAATTGAGAAATTTATTAAAAAAAAATAATTATTTTAACTCTATCTATTAAGTCAGATGATCAAAAGATCCGACTTAAAAAGATGATTTATTGAACTGAATTTATGATGTTTAAGTCGGTTAAACTGAATCGACTTAACAAGACGAAGCTCTGTTAAGTCGGTTCATGAAACGAGGTAAAAAATAACATATTTTTTAAGTCGTTTGCTGTTAAATCGGACACGGAACCGACTTAAAATATGCATTTTAACTGACTTAAAAAGATAAAATTCTACTAGTGATAACAACAAGATTCAACTCCAACTCATACATCATCATAAAACTTTGTCACATATAACATACAAATTCAACTCTTCTTTCATATCCATTATAAAAATTAAAACTTTATTACATATAACATAAAATTCATAATTTACTTCTTAAAAATCATATATATAATAACTTAACACAAATCATTGGGGTTTCGTTATTTTAATTCATTAGTCTACATATTATTCCTTTCAAAAAGTAAGCAATCACAATTATTTATTTCATGTCATCCAACCAACGGTCTAACTATAATTTGTGTGGGGAAAAGCCCTTACCTTGGCCGCTTTCCTTCCTAGTACAAATCTCTAAGCCCTACGAAGTTGTTCACAAGAAAAAAGAAGTTCCAAGCTTTGATACATGAAGAAGGGGAGGTGATGGTGGCTAGAATTTTGGTATTCCTTACACAATCTTGTTTGTAAAGGGTTTGTGAAATAAGGTTTGTGATTGTGGCTAGGGTTTCAGTATTTCTTTCTATTTAAAGTGAATATTATTGGGTAGATAGTGTTGGGCTTGAATAAGGAACAGAAGAGAGAAAATATTATTACTATTATTATTATTATTATTATTATTATTATTATTATTATTATTATTATTATTATTATTATTATTATTATTATTATTATTATTATTATTATTATTATTATTATTATTTAACCTTTATCAAAAACAAGACACAGACTCTCAGCCCAACTTTCCACTTATGGATTGTGTGACACCAAGCCACAACCCTTAGCCCAAATTCCCCTTAGCCCAAATTCTTCTTGCCTTAGAGATAAAAATACATCTACTAAATAATTCTTACTAACAACTTTACTACAATAAGTCGAACAAGGCGAATAATTACCAACTTAATTTAATATTGGAAAATATATATTTATAGATCCAAATTATTTTAATTAATAATTTTAGAGGATATTACAACTAGTTGCTCAAAGAAATCCGTTAGAGGACCATTTGCGTTGTTTGGAGAAGCCACATTAGTTGGCATTCCCAATCTCTAAGGTGGTTCATTAGAACGTCTGGGATTAGGCCCTTTTGATGTTGACGGGGGGATCCATGATTTAATTTAGACTTATACTTGAGCGCAAATGCATACACCAATTCTGGTTGCGATATGGAGAACTAAACTTAGTAATTCTGCAAGTTGTGTTGTCCCACTAGGCATGCAAATTTAGTAGTTGAACTAGAAAGTTAGTCGAGAAGATCGACTTATAACTATCAATAGTGATTGCTATTTCTTCAAACTATTACTCCAAGAAAAGAACTTTGTTCCTTGCTATGAGTTCCTTAACTCCTCCAAAGAGTGTTAAGGGTGGCTAAGGTTGTTTTGCGAAATAAACGACTAATGAAAAATAAAGGATAAAAAGTAGAAAAGGTAAAACACAAAAATACGAGTAAAAAGCGTGTTTGATTGATTGTGTGTGTTGTATGGAATGTTACAAGCTTATTTGTAGACAAAAATCACAACATAAAACATCATTACCGACTAAGTTGGACTAACAAAGAACAAGTTCTAGTTGTTGTGACACAGTAGAATTTAGAGAAATGTGGTTGACATAATCATTATTTTGGTGTACATCACACTCCACAATTTGCGTTCACTTCATGTTACGTGGCTCTGACAATTATCATTGTGGTGCCCCTTTTTTCATTTAACCATGCCTCCTATATTTTAGTTGTGTTTCTTAGGCCTCAACTATAAACAAGGAAAACAAGCATGAGGTTTTTCTTGTAATTTTAAAACTCCTATAATCCGTTTTAGGTCCACTTTGAACCAAAAGAAACTCGACTTCGTCATTTTCAGTTGTTGCTAATTTGGCTAGATGCTTACTTGGCTGTAAAGGCATTAGCTTATCCTTTCCTCAACTGCAAATTGTCTCGGCTAACAACTTATTTTATTATTTTGGTGTAAACACATAAAATAATTTATTGCAAAAAAATTGTTTAAGTGATTCCCTAAGTACATATCATATGACATCTGCAAGGACATTTGATATGCTAAAATGTAGATTTCAACCTGAGATATCCCTCTTCTTCCATATTTAATATATATGGTTTTTACTGCTAGATACTTTAGAAAGAAAGAAAAAGTGTTTTAGCGAGTCCAATCTTTACATGCTTGATTTAACAACAGTTTATATCAAGCATATAAGACTTACATTTGACTGAATTATATAATTTAGCACAATCTCAAACTTTGATTTATTTAATTAATTGAACAAATAATCTTGATTAGTATTTAATAAATTGTATTTGATCAGCTCACATAGTTCAGTTCATTTATTTCTCTTAGTCAAAGAAAATATTCATTTTATTTTTAATCAACAATTCAATTCATTTCTAACATTATTTATAATGACTGATTTGACATTTAATCATTTTTGAATGAAATATAAACAAAAATTATATTTAAAAATATGATATACCTAGTTTTAAATTTCAACTTGAAACATCAACATTAAATATTAATCTTATATTTCATTTCATACGAAGTATTTATTACTACATTCGTCTCTATATGTAATACCCTTTTATAAAATTTTCTTGTTATTTTTTATAAAACTCTATACAAATTACAAAATACGTCAGTGATTTTTTCACAAAAATATCTCTAATTAAATAAAATAAATTAAAAGAAGAACTAATTATATCTCTTAAAATTTAATAATCAATTAAAAAAATATGTAGTAATAGACAGAGAAGAAAATAGTTGTGCCAGTTGGTTGCTTTATAATAATTAATATCCGATATGAAGTCGCTTTATGCAAGCAAAGATTAAGGAAAGGCAGTCCTCTACTTCAAAATTAGTCTTTAGCACGTAACATTTATCGATTCTAAAATGCTTGACATTTTGTTTTGCTGTTTGTCTTGATTCTAATTAATTCATTTTGGACTAAGTGAGAGAGGAGAATAAAAAGACGAAAAAATGTATCGTCGAATGAGACAGCGATGAAGAATAAACCAACAAACAAAGATGTGTGCCGGGTCCATTCTATGTGCGAAAAGACAAGAAAATAAAACCTTCCTATTTCTTTTAGCACTTGTGTTATTTAAACATTAAAATACAGATACAGTATATTACATCAAATATATTTATTTTTAACTTTATATAATATTTTTTAGATTTAATTATAGTTTTTATTTTTTTATTTTTATCAATTCGTAGAATTAGTTGTCTTATTTTAAAATTTGTTAATTTTGATTATTTTCTTAAATTTTTTTAATTCAAAAATAGTAATTTGACATATTTTAAATGACGTTGTATACAATCTTATAAATAAAATCATTTAGATACATTAATTTTTTATAAATTATTAATTTAATTAAAAAATAAATAATTTCAAAAATTAAAAATAAATTTTTTAGATTATTTTATTGTAATTTCATAAATATTAATCTTTTAAAATTATCTTATTATATATCATATTATTTAAAATATGTCGCATAATCAGATTTTAGTGATAAAAAATTAATAAAAAATAAAAATAGTTGAATTTTAGAAATACGCACAAAAATTAATAGACACCACATTGGACTTCAAATTTTCATTTGAAAAACTCATTTCTCTTTTTTAGAAAGACAGGTACACCATACAACTTAGTTATAATACAATATGTCTTCTCTTTGTTGCAGGCTACTGGCTTTGTTGTTAACGTTGCATTTTTCATAAAATGTTGAGATTATGATTCCGTGACAGGGTGTGTCCAGGAAATATATGAAGGTAGGTGTACGTGTCAATAGAATATACTACTTTGATATTGGGGTGTACGACGTGGTCCACCACCAACGGCTCCTGTGCCTCTCTTTATATTCTCAGTGACAGCTCTGTTACCTTTGTTAGGGACTCTTGCGTGTTCTTGTTTCATAGGAGTATAAACTCTGAATTTTACTATTTTAATTTTTGAATAAAATTATATTGCATACAATATTTCTTAATAATATCAATCAATTAAAAACATCACATTAAAAATGTTTAGTTTAAGTGTGATGGATAGATCTTATATTGATTATTAATAAATTAAATGGACATATATAAGAGTCAAGACTCATTTACTTAATACTTTAAGGTTTTTGATAGAAATCGAAAATCAAAGTTTCTTGTGTTCTTAAAATATTTGACATCTTGTTGCTGGTGCAGCCTAGGACTCCCAAAAAGTAGTATAAAAGTCTTGGTTTGGTTTGATTTGGTGGGAGAGTTTGAGTGAATCTCTAGTGACGTAGTCAAGAGGCGTATCCCATTGTTAATAAGTTGGTGCAAGTATAAGATGCTGAGAGATTCACACATGAGAGACAAAATGTTGAGATAAAGTGTGAGCGATTAGTCTTATATTGACTATGAATGTATTAAATATTGGATACATAAAAGTGAAGACGTATGTATATATATCTGTTACCTAAAGGTTTTAGATAGAGATTAGACAACAAAGTCTCTTGTAGTCCCGAAATATTTGACATTTTATTGCTCCTGAGTCCTCGGACTCCCAATAATAAAAACATTTAATTAATTATGATTTGCTGAGGGTAAAAAATATTTTCAACTGATATATCTTAAAATTAAATTGGTTAAAATGCACTTTTGGCTCTCAAAGTTTCACAATTCACCTATTTTGGTCCTCTAATTTAAAAATAACAATTTGACTCCTTAACTTTATTCTCTTTTATAATAATCAAACTTCATTAATTTTGACTCGGTCAATACTGATGTGGACTTATTTTTAGAAACCTATGCCCGATGTGGAATTTAATTAAAAATATAATATTACGTGGTTGTTGTCCAATAATATTTTGTCAACAAAATATAGATTTCATTGTGGAATTTCTACTTCCTATCGATAGAAATTCTTGATAGAAAAAAGAGTATTTTTTTTTAATTAAATTTTTACTACAGATGGACAAAATTCAATATAATTTTTTTATTTAATTAGAAATACACATTTGTGTACATATTTTTAAAAATAAGTCAACATTAGCGTTTAACTTATCAAAATAAATACACATCAATGTTATCTCAATTAAAATCATAGACGATAAACTTTTACAAAAAAGATAAACGTACGAGATTAAAATTTCTATTTTCAAAATAGAAAACTAAAAACGTCAATTTATGAAATTAGGAGTTAAAAGTGCATTTTAGTTGATTAAACTATGAAATATGTATTATTATTCTCTAAAGTATATTCAAATTTGTTTGGATAGTAGTTAAAATTTTGTCAATATATGAAAGTAAGGATTAATAAGATAGATATTGTTTTTTCCTCAAACAAATTTTTATTTCATTAAATGAAAGATAGATTTTTAAAGATAGATTTTTATGTATTTTAGATACTTTTTGTTATAATTACGCACTTTAAAGTTTAAGTATGAGAAATTTATCCAAAAATCCCAAAATTAAGTATGAGTATATTTTGGAAGATTTTTACCCAAAAAATCTATAAATTGAATTTATTAATTAATTGCGTGCACACCATTCCTACATTATGTTGTTCTAGTTTTCCTTTTGAGAACATCGTTCTCGTTTGTTTCCTCTTTTATTTGGTTATTGTACTGTCCAAATTGATAAGGACAACCAAATAGCAAAAATAATATGATTAGAGAATATTGAGATTTTTTTGAAAGGAATCACTAGGATTTCTTGTTTATAGTGATTCTCCATATATTTTTCTTACCAAGCTCAGATAATTTTAATAATGTAAATTTTTATAAATAGTTTAATAGTATTATATAAGTTACATTTACATAAATTCTTGCAAAAACATAGAATTTATGATAAATACGTAGAATAATACTTCATTCTCAGTACGCTTATGATTAGCCACGGTGGCTAACTAAGTCTTTAATCGTGGCTAAATATAGATTGTCATGCTTATCAAAAAATAAATAAAGGTTGTCCCCGATTTTCTTGTTCTTGGTGTAGTGAGGCATCGGAAAATATATTTATTTTTGCGGTCACGGTTAAATTTATTATGTTTTATTTAACTACGTGGTTAAAGAAAAACAGTCACCAATTGAAACAACATATATAATATTACCACAACATAAATATAATAATTATATTATATATATATATATGTAACAACATATATTGTTCGGTTCGTTAATTATTATTTAATAAGTTAATCATTTTAATTTGGAAACTTATGTGTCATTACCTTTTTTTATTACTTTTCAATTTAACACCATTAATATTCTTTAAATTCATCAATATTTATGAGTTTCAAGCGAATTTTTTTTATATAGAAGTGCACTTTTTTGGAACTGCCATCTAACTAGAATAGTTTTTTCATTGCTATAATTCAATGTGAAAGACATTTGTTCTGTAAATGAAACAAATTATTCTGTAAGTCTCAATCAGATAACTTAATACTCACATTGTAAGAATTCAAAAATTTCGTGTCAAAATAAATAATGATATAGACTAGAGTTCAACAGAAATAAATTTCCTAAAGTTGAGCACTGATACCCTAGAATTTCTAAAATTAAAAGAGATTCTTCATTTATCCTTCTGAAAACTCCCTCAGATGTGCAAGTAAATTGGAAGTGTCATCTATTCAAAAGTAAGGGTCATCTCCAACGTACTTACCAATAAATAAATAAAGATAGAAATATAATAGTACAATATTTACATAATTAATAACACTTATTTCACCCAAACGATCAGGAGGTACAATATATCAATTATCTTTATAAGACACTAAACGCATCTTAATCAAGATGTATACCAAAACATACTTTATTACTTAATCTATATGCCAATGTAATGATTCCAGAATATCGCCTCAAAATCCCCGCAAGGAGGGCTCCAACCAATTATGGACGCATCATACAATTATGAATGCATGCATGAATGTAGACACTTTTATAATAAATCATTAATATAATGCGAGGCTAACTTATTAACACACCCATATTTGCAACTTCAGAATTAACCGCAATACAACCATTATAAGAACGTATCATATAATGTCCATTGCCCAGCATTTGAACATGTTCAACACAACTATTATAACAACCTATCACACAATATTTATTTTCCACACTTTTAACATGTTCAACCAACCATTATAACAATATATCACACAACATTTATTTTGGCAATCTTGATGAAAAAGATATCTCAAAACCTCAATCTTGGTTTATGAACAACTTCTTCTTCTATAATTTGTTCTAGATTTCTGGGTATATGCATCAAATTGAGAAATTGAAATTCAAAATTGATTTAGTCCAAAAACCCATTTCAAACCTATAAATTGAAAGTATTTGTCATGGGTTTGTATGAAATATGTTGTTGTCATTATCTCTTCTCACACTATACTTTCAAAATGTGTTTTTGTTTGCAATAACTAGAATTAAATCCAGAAAAAGATTAAATGGGTTTTCAAATTCAATTTCTAGATTTGAAGCATATACCCAAGAATCCAAAGAGAATGAGAGAAATTTATCATTTTTTAACTATGATTTTTTTTTTCACCAATATTGTCAAAACTCCAATTTTCTCTTGAGCAATTTATGATTTTGAAAGCCCGAAACTCATGAATAGTGATAAGTTTGAAGAACACTAATGGAGTTGGATGGGAAAATGATAAAAAGGGTAACGTTGCAAACATTTACATATTAAAAGGGCTAACTTGTTACAAACAAACAAAAAACTTAAATGACCAATTTGAAAAACATAAATAATGTAAAGGATCAACAAATGCATTTAACCTATATATTAAATTATTTTAAACATATAAAGCCTTCATCACACCGTCCTAAGATTACCTCTTTTTCTCCCAACCACTGCACTACAAATTAATTACTCAACTCAATGCATCACATATTAATTTCTCAACTCAACACAATGCATTTCCAAATGCGATGACTATATGCCCATGCACATAATTCCATAATCAAGATATTTTCTTGTGGAGATTGGTCTACCTTAGAGCATTGTTCACTCTAGAACTATAACATTCAGCCTAGGATGTAGTCCACCGTAGGACATAGTTCACCCTAGATTTGACCTAAGACACATTGTTTATATATGCATGAATATGCTTCACCCATGTAACACCCTATTTTTTGTTGCCTTTGAATTTTGTGTTATGTGTGTATAAGTGATAATTGATACGTGTGTTATGAATAGAATAATTAGAATTGGTATTTATTTTTGATTTAATTAAGGAAAACTCAATCAAACCATTTTGACCATCTTCGCCATGTGATGTTTAATAGTTAGAATATTCAATGAATTTCTCTATGAAATAGTGGTTTCGCTGTGCAAAGCAAGGATAACATGTCAGTTGCATTAAACATTGCATAGTTGTGCGAGAAACGTCTCGTTTTGCAACATGCTCACAAATACCTCATTTTAATACGCCATTAACAGTAGAAATTAACATTCTCTTTGTGCAAGTACGCTAGTTAATGACTCGTTTTAATGTTGTCTTTGTGCAAAGGATCATTTCACCGTGCAAAGGTGATTAAAATCTATCTCTATAAATAGATGCTCAAACAAAATTTCTTGACATAGTTTTTCACTGTGTCAAGTTATGGGTCAAGTTATGAAACATATGTTTGTGCAATACGCTATTTTGCTCCAAAACACTCATATTTTTCTTTTCATATTATATTTCTCCTTCATTTCCATACCAATCATTGAGGTGTTTCTTTAACAATTGGTAAGTCTCATTTTGATTCATTATTCGTTTATTGATTGTTTCCTACTTCATTATGACTGAATTATTGTTGTTCAATAAACACCATTTTGAACATTATTATTTTTTTTGGAACAACTGTAGCGAACCGGTAAATCTCTTACACCAAGTTAGGGACATACGTAACTCTTTTCTACCCAAATTTTCCTACTTCGATTATCCATGTATGCATAGGTTTAATACGACCGAATCATGGGTATGAATGGAATAGGATGAACCAAAATGTGTTGTTTTTGAGCCATCCAAGGATGATGCCCTATTAAGAGTAATTAATATATTAAATATCACTTAAGTCGTTAGTACTTTAATGAGCTTATAAACATTTGTCGGTTGTTGTTGTTTTATTATTGTGCTATTATGATGTATATTATCGGTCAAACAAAATTTCTAGTATTGATTGTTATATATGACATGATTGTACTGTGTGATAAACAATTGTGATTATTTATGTTGATTATTGTGAATACGCTCTTGATGTACCACATAAACCGTGTGATAGTGATTGTTATATACATGCGAAATAATTGTGTTGTGATTTGATGTACTACATAAACCTGAATTTTTATGTGAACTTTGAAAATGTGTTATACTTAATATATGTTGATCATGATCTCCTTTGTATGTATACGGAGTGACATAGGACTACGAGGGGACGAAGATAATTGTTAGGGAATTGTATTCAATATTGCATATATAATTTAGCAATGTGATTTTTGATCTGGTGTTAGGGAATAATTGAACGATTTTGATAATGAAAGTCACAATTGAGCCTGCAAGGGTTTAGGGTTTAGGGGGAAAAACTTCGGTGATTAAACCTTGAATGATTGTTTGTCTACTTGTGTGATGATATAGTATTGCGTCTTCTCACAAAATACTTTGAAGTTTATTTGGTACCACGTCTCATTGAAGTGTCACATCCAATGAACATTCAATTCCATTGCATCGTCATTATTCATACATAACCTTTAAAATAACATATAATTTTATGCGACTATGTGCTACTTGTGATACATATGTTTGTTATATTCTTTTATACCATTATGTTATATCAACATACTAACCTTATATTCGTTCGTGTTTGGCATTGCGAAACCGTGTGATAGTGATTGTTATATACATGGAAAATAATTATGTTGGGATTTGATGTACTACATAAACCTGAATTTTTACGTGAACTTTGAAAATGTGTTATACTTAATCTATGTTGATCATGATCTCCTTTGTATGTATACGGAGTGACATAGGACTACGAGGGGACGAAGATAATTGTTAGGGAATTGTATCCAATATTGCATATATAATTTAGCAATGTGATGATTTTTGATCTGGTGTTAGGGAATAATTGAACGATTTTGATAATGAAGGTCACAATTGAGCCTGCAAGGGTTTAGGGTTTAGGGGGAAAAATTTCGGTGATTAAACCTTGAATGATTGTTTGTCTACTTGTGTGATGATATAGTATTGCGTCTTCTCACAAAATACTTTGAAGTTTATTTGGTACCACGTCTCATTGAAGTGTCACATCCAATGAACATTCAATTCCATTGCATCGTCATTATTCATACATAACCTTTAAAATAACATATAATTTTATGCGACTATGTGCTACTTGTGATACATATGTTTGTTATATTCTTTTATACCATTATGTTATATCAACATACTAACCTTATATTCGTTCGTGTTTGGCATTGCGAAACCGTGTGATAGTGATTGTTATATACATGGAAAATAATTATGTTGGGATTTGATGTACTACATAAACCTGAATTTTTACGTGAACTTTGAAAATGTGTTATACTTAATCTATGTTGATCATAGTCTCCTTTGTATGTATACGGAGTGACATAGGAGTACGAGGGGACGAAGATAATTGTTAGGGAATTGTATCCAATATTGCATTCATAATTTAGCAATGTGATGATTTTTGATCTGGTGTTAGGGAATAATTGAATGATTTTGATAATGAAGGTCACAATTGAGCCTGCAAGGGTTTAGGGTTTAAGGGGAAAAATTTCGGTGATTAAACCTTGAATGATTGTTTGTCTACTTGTGTGATGATATAATACTGCGTCTTCTCACAAAATATTTTGAAGTTTATTTGGTACCACGTCTCATTGAAGTGTCACATCCAATGAACATTCAATTTCATTCCGTCATCATTATTCATACATAACCTTTAAAATAACATATAATTTTATGTGACTATGTGCTACTTGTGATACATATGTTTGTTATATTCTTTTATACCATTATGTTATATCAACATACTAACCTTATGTTTGTTCGTGTTTGGCATGGCGAAGACGCATATGTTCTTGAGGACGCAAGTAATCAATAGAAGTTGGCGACATATTTGGACATATTTTACTTGATTTATGATGTATTTGTTTTATGGCGTGGTGTACGTAAAAAATCATTGGAATCCAGCTAAGAAAGGTGACATTGGGGTTGAGATATTTTTACAAAGATTATTTTGATGGATGGTTTATTTGGAATAATTACAAACACCGTAGTTTTTGTTTAATATTTATTTCCTTAATGATGTGATGAGTTTGTGGCTATGGTTATATCTTGTACTTTAAGATAGTTTAATTTAAAACAAATTTTATTTAACAATATTATATCTATTAAAAATAAACATAAATTTTTTTTGTAGTTTAGAGTGTCACATTTGTGGTATTAGAGTAGGCCTATCAAATAAGGACACTGTGTGCTAATGACTTGTTGTTGATTAACTAGATTGCAAAAGTTAGAATTCTCAGTCCATTTACACCTTATTTTGGGATGCTAATGGAAGGATGGGAAGATGATGTCGTTGCTGAAGTTATGGAAACAGTGGTAGGTGTACAACTCGAGAACTTCAAATGATGTCTAATGCACATACTTCTGCTCAAGTTGCTGCTAATATTTTTGTTGCCACCTCACGTGACATATTGAGGACTTAAGGAAGAAATGAGTTCAGATTGATGGTTCAGTTTTAAATGGCTAAACCTCTATCATTCAAATGGAATTATACTCTAGATAGTGCGAAGAAATGGCTTCAAGAAATTAAGAATATTTTCAGAGGAGTGGTCTCTGCAAAGGATCGGGTAGTTACATTTGGATAGATTCATGCTTACATAGGAGGCTGAATATTATGGGAATAATGCTCATCAACGATTTTAGATATAGGGTACTATTATCAAATGAGTCGTGTCTAGGAGAATATTTCTGATTAAGAATTTCACTAAAGACATTCATAATAGAAAAGAAATGATTTTTTTTTTGTTCATTTGGAGCAGGGTGTCATAAGTGTTGTAAACTAGACTTCCAAGTTTGAAGAGTTGTCCAAATAATACTCCTTCTATGTGGTAGAAGAAGGAGAGAAGTTCAAATGTTTCAAGTATGAAATGGTTTTGAGGACAAAGATTAATACTCATGTTAGCATGCAAGATATAGGTGATTTTCCTACATTGTTTAACATGAGAAAGATTTATGATGAGGACAATCGTGTTGAGATTGAACATTATATAAATGCCAAAGACAAAAAGTTTGCACAGTCAAATATGTAAAAGTCGTATTCCTATCATCTAGAGAAGTATGGGAGTCTTCCTCAATAGAATCAAACCAACACCATCATTGCGAAATGGAATATTGGCAGGGACAATTGTGGGAATGAGAGACGTAATCAGAGTAACCTTCGGAATTTGAGCGAGATCTATAGGAAGAGCTATGTTTCTAGAAACGATAAGGTTATAACATCCATGCCAATTAATGTGGCCAATTTGGTAGGAAAGGTCATGCAACAAATGAATGTGTAGACAAAGAGATTATTTATTTTAGGTTTAAATATGTTTTTGGTCCCTGCAAATATGAGTCATTTTGATTTTTATCCCTATAATATTTTATTTTTGAATAATACCTTTGCAAATTCTAAAATATTTTTTAAAAGTCTTTAATATGATTTTTTTATTAAAACATGTTGAAGTGACTAATTTTGAATGATGTGGCACATGCTGACTGTATAAATATTGTTGATTGAGTAGTAATTAATTATTAAAATATTATATCTATATATTTACCATATTATTATTTTTGTTTACAAAGTCACACTATTAACTTAAATAATAAAATTTATTACAAATATCACAGTTATAACATGTTCATTCACTAGTTATTCATCTTTTCAACTTCATAATCATCAATCTTCATCCACCCAACAACTTTTCAATCTCTAGAAACACAATTCCAGAACCCATCTTCAAAACCCAAAATTGTTATTTTGAGTAAAAAATTCCAAAATCCATCTTCCCAAAGTGTAGTAGAAAAAAAATTTGCAATAAATTTGAGATGGAGAACTACAAACTTAGAGAAGAAATCAAAAGAAGTTATGTTTGAGAGTTAATCCAAATGCACAAAGCAGAAGGGCACCACAGTAGCAACAAAAGTTTATGCATTAACATCAATAAATATACAATTAAATCACAAATTAAACCGATAAGAAATCAAAAGAAATAATGGTGAAGAAACCGGCAAATATTGTCGTTGTTCAATAGCTTCTCTGTCGTATACTAGAGACGGGATCGTGCACAAAGAAATGACGTCAGAGAAGGCGGCGGTGAAATCAATTTGGGGGTTAAGGTTCCGACATCATAGTCTTCCTTCAAGTTGGGGGTTAGGATTCTGACATCGTAATCTTTCTTCAATTTGGGGGTTAGGGTTTAGTTGAAGTCTTTGTTGAAGAGGGAAGAGTGAGCATAAGGAATGAAGAAGAGAAAAAAAAATAGAGAATGGAGAACAAAGTATAGTTGCAGGGCTACAATGCTTAGATGTATTTATTGGTTTGAGTTTTTGAAGATTGGTTGCTGGATGTAGGAAAATTTCTAGGATTTTAGGTTGACGATGAGTTTCTAGTTGTTAGTTTATTTATTTATTATTATTAATAATGATAATCAAATTTAATTTAATTTAATTAATATTTTACTAATTAACTGTAACCCGATCAACAACGTTTACAGAATCAGCATGTGCCACGTCAATCAAAATTAGCCACTTCAACATTTTTTAATTAAAAAATCACATTAAGGACTTTTTTAAAACATTTTAGAATTTGAAAGGGTGTTATTCAAAAACAAATTACAGGAATCAAAATCAAAATGACTCATATTGGTGGGGACCAAAAACACATTTAAGCCTTTATTTTAACTGTAATTATAAGGGACATATTTGTTCTGCATGCATGCAAACCAAGAAGGTTCGGCCACACGTAAAACAGAGTACTCCCACCATTCGACCAATGGCTAATGGAAGAGTCTTTACACTCAATGGAGTTGAGGCTCCCATCGAAGATAAATTGATTTGAGGTAAATGTTTCATTAATCGAACTGTTTTCATTGTAATATTTGATTCTGTTACAACTCATTTGTTTGTGTCATACGATTGTGTTAGATGTTTAGGATTGCTTATCTCTCTTGCAAATTGAGAATTACATGTTGTAACCCTACATGGTAATATCATGTCTGCTTCTGATGTGTATCTTGATGGTCGTATAATTGTGTTTGAATGAGATTTAATGGTCAGCCTTGTGTATTTACACCTCAGTAAAGTTTATTTTATTCTTGGTATGGACCAATATCTTCCAATTGTGGCTTTTTGAATTGTTTTAATAAATGCGTTTAATTTTGTGAACTAATAGAATGTGTCAGTTCTAGCATTGTGTCCGCCAAACAATTTAGAGATATGTTTGAAGAATAACCTCGGTTCTAGATGACACTCGCAACCTTTAAATTTGAGGGGAAATGGTATTTAAAGATATCCCTGTTGTGTGCAAGTTTCATGATATTTTTTCTATTGTCCTGGAAAGTCTGCCACTAAAGCGTTAGAATAAGTTTACCAAAGATTGTATAGGGTTATTTTTGATGGCGTTCTATAGGATATCTCCTTTGGAACTATAATAACTTAAGAAACAACTAGATGAGCTCTTAGTAAGCAATTCATTAGACCTAGCGTTTCTCCGTGGAGTGTAACATTGTTACTTCTGAGAAAGAAATATAATTCAATGATGTTGTGTATGGACTACTGTCAACACAATAAGTTGAAGATTAAGAATAAGTATCATTTTCCCATGATAAATGACCTCATGGACCAGTTGAAGGGAGTATGTGTTTTCACCAAGATATATCTGAGATCCCAATATCACTAGATTAATGTGAAGGCAGAGGATATACCGAAGAAAGTATTTACATCTTGTTATGGTCCCTTCAAGTATTTAGTGATGTCGTTTGGTGTCACAAATGTGCTTGCAGTTTTTATGGATTATATGAACAAGAGCTTTTTTCTATACCTAGACTTCTTTGTGGTGGTTTTAATAAATGATATTTTGGTGTATTCAAAGAGTAAGGAATAACATAGAGAATGTTAAAGAGAAAAAAATTTGGTGAGGATAGTCTTACAAAATATTAAAGAGAAAAAATTATTTGCTAAGTTATCTAAGTGTGAGTTTTGGCTAAAAAATGTGAGTATTTTCAGGCATATAATATCTCAATGTGCTATATTGTGGATCAAGCCAAGATAGAGAGTGTGTTGGAATTGAAAGCACTGAAGTCAATATTCAAAATCAAAATTTTCCTTAATTTAGAGGGTTACAATTGAAGATTCATCGAAGGATTTTCTAAGCTATATCTTATACTCTAATTCTTCAATTATGTGATTAATAAATTATGTTAAAATATTGTTACATCTTATATTACAATTTATTAATTCTTCAATTATGTAATGAGTTTATTTATGTGGTTATATGTTACACTCTAAAATAGTTTTGTTCAAAACAAATTTTATCTAATAATGTTATATCTATAAAAAACAAACAAAAATTTATTTTGGAATTTAACATGTCACAACCCACATCACTCTATTACAAATCCCCTTATTTAGAAACAAACAAACAATTCAATCGTTTAATAAACCCCTAATGCACAAGCCCGACCAATAGCATGTGCCGGCTGGGCTATAACACATGGCTCCAAAATTTTGAGGGCCTAAAAATATAAAACATAAATTGTATTCGTTGATTTATGATATTTAAAAAAGTGATTTTGAGTTTATATTTTCAAAAATGATTTTTATGAGAACTTACTTAAAAATAGTTGAAGTTGTTTCATACTCATTTGATACTAATTAAAAAAAGTAATTTTGACATTCAATAATTTATATATTCATTATTAGAGATTTTAACATTAATAAAAATCGCATTTTTTTTTTAAAAAAAAGTATCATTCAAAATAGCTTTTCATTTTAATCATTTTTTGAAATTTCATTAACCAAAAAAATTGTATCACATAGATGAAATACTTAAAATGATATTTAAAGATAAACTATTTAAAGAAGTTTTTCATTTGAAGCTTATTTTTTTGAAAATATTATAACAAAAAGATAGAACACTATAAAAATTATTTTTAAAAGAATATTAAACAAATGGATCCATTGTCAAAGTTCAAATTATCAAATGCGTTGCAATGGTCTAGTAGCAAAATGTTACATTTTGACGCCCGTGGTTTTGGATCGATTCCCCAAAGTAGCGTTTTTCTACATAATTTTAGTTTTAGTGGGTTCAAATTAAAATTGATAAAAACAGGGTCTCCAAAATTTGATGTTTTTTATTTATTATGAGTCTAATTTTTAAGATTCGAACACGACCTTGAAATTGTTTAAGACGACCCTACTAATGCCCATCAATGATCGTAATACATATCCACGTCATGCATATAATGATTATGCTCAACAAAATAAATTCATCACACATCATGAATATTTGCACAAACCAACCCTCACTTTAGAACTCGTAGCAAATAATAGTAACCTATTTAAGGACCCAATCACACATACCACAAACCACATGTGAAAAATAAATTCCATAACACTAGATACATGTAGCGTCAAACATACAAACATCAAATTATATGATTAAAACTATAAGGTGCCCCTACACTCTACACTCCTTAATAAATTTTATCATCGAAATTGGAAAATATGGACACAATCCCAACCATCTCCACACTAGAATTGTTGTTATTCTCTTCCACATTAAAACTAATACCACTCATACAAACCTTCATCATTGCTCTACCAAGCTTGATCATTTCTAAAATTACCTAAACCCCAACATTCTTCAAAATAACCACGAGTTATCGACTCCCACTTACATCTTTAACCTTAACACCAATTGTTCTACTCCCACATACCATAGAATTACCAACTCAAAACCTCATCTACTCTTTATATCATTGGTTCTTCTTTAATTAAAAAATTTCCAATCTTACAGCAATAGCATCTACTCTTCATAAAGTGCCCAAATCTCTTTTTTTATTACGCACTCCCATTTTATGGAAATTCCCTTTAACAAGCTCTTAGGTTAATCGTCTGAAGTCATCTAAGTCACTCTCATTTTCCTCAACCTTGATTTTGAAACTATAAATTACACATCCTCGCACTCTCCATCATGCAACTACCCACTACATTACATCCACCTAAAACATACAACAATACGAGCACAATTTAAAACAAAAACATACGTAGAATATAACCTGTCACTTTACTTTTCCATTGGCTATGATCATTAACATGAGAAGGCCCTCTTCAACTTATTCAAATCACTTGCCACCCAATACTTTGATGGGTGGCCTTTGCAAAATTAACTATCGATTCTTCTTTAAGTGTTTTACAATCTTTCGAGAAGTGCTCAAACTTCATACAATTGAAACACGCCTTATCATTGGTAGTGCATTGATCAACATAGTTCCATATACCCTCCACAATGAAAACATTGTAGCTTCTCCAAGAATTGGCTTCTATCACTTCCTCCATTAGAATCATAGCCATTGAATGATATTGGCCCAATTTATTCTCGTGCAAGAGGCTATATGGTTTGTTTTCCTACTTGTCATGCCCGTGACTGAGATTTTTCGAACGCATTAGCCCCCATAATTTCATATTCTTATGCAATTAATCCTTTGATTCTTCATTTACTTAATCTCCCTGCACTTCTCATCCAAGGAAAAAAATTGTCTAATTCCCAACGACATCACATTCTCCATAATTGTATACTTTATTCCATCTTCGAAATGGTGACACATATAAATCACATCCACCTTTTGTTTGAAAAACTTGAAGTATCTGGACAATGACTCGAACTTCGTCGTGCTCTCTAATAGTAAAGTTCCCTTGGGGGAGTTTTATAAATTCATCCCCCAATCTTGTCCTAGCATTAACCAGAAATACATTGATCATGAGAGGCATGTAAACTCTAGACACACGCTGAATCTTCAGAGGCACATAATTCTTTAGAAACACGTTGATTTACCTGAAACACGCTGAGCTGCCAAAAGAACGTTGAACTACTACAGACACGCTGAACTACCAAAAACGCGCTGAGCTATCAGAGGCAGATGCACGTACTTTTCCAAAACGTTCATTTGTCCAATTCTGAGGATTTCGTTGACTGATTTGACTTCATTTCCTCTTACCTTTTTACTTCTTCTGGTCGTTTCCTCTTGTGACTTCCTCGAGTACCTTCCTCTGGTCACTTCTGATTGTTTGCTTATGATATTTTCTTTTGATTTCCTGCACACTTAATGAAGCCATAAGTGCAATAAATTGTTGTCACAAAATACCTTTTTTAACATCAAATCCGCACAGAGGAATTTTTTCTGGGACCAACATCCCACTTGAGTATTGTTCTACTTTGGTTGGATTTATCGTAATTCCTTCCTTGTTGATCACATTTTGAAGGAACTGCAAGTTGTTAAATAGGAATTCACAATTAGCTAACTTAGCGTACAATTGACTATCTCTTAATATTTCGAACATGATCCATAGGTGTTCTTATTTGTCCATATAGTAGATTAGGATATCATAAATGAACACTACAAAAAATTGGTCCAAATACACCCTAAAGATCTTATTCATGTAGTCCATGAATATTGCTAGAGCATTATTCAAACTGAATAGCATAACCAAGTCCACGCAATGTCGATATCTGGAATTAAATGATGTCTTAGGTATAACTTCCTCCTTAACATGTATTTGATGATAACCTGAACTTTAGTCAATCGTTGAGAATACTAAAGCTCCTTTCAATATGTCCACCAACTCGTCAATTCTCGGCAACAAATTATTATTCTTCATTGTAGCATTATTCAATTGTTGATAATGTACACAAAGCCTAGAATTTCAATATTTCTTCTTCACAAATAGGATTGGAGCTCCCCCACGATGATACGAAGAATTTTTTGATCTCTAAGGTGATGGGTTAATTTAAAAAAACTGAACAAGTCACCAACCTTTACCTTGATGGAGTCACAATGGTTAACTTATTGGCTAGGTCAACTAATTCTAACTTCAACGTGAGCACAAGTTACATATATGAAAGCATGTGTAGCAAATAACATTGGTACTAGGTTGTTCATCTCAATAACATTAATACAATCCTATGTAAATCATACCTCAATCCATATCTTGGTATACTCACCAACAAACATTGTTCATTAACGATGGTTGTGAAAATCTCTCTCTGTTTCTTTTCTTGATAACTTGGGGATATACTTTCCAAGAAATACTCTGTTAAATAGGTCCCATGTAACAATAGGTAATTGCAAAAATATTCTCAATCCAACAATGGGTGAACACAAAAATATTCTCGATCTCTTAAAATTTGTTGTTGATCTAAATACTATTTTCCAAAGGAAACTTCTTGTTTTAGTTGATGAACGTTGTAACAAATAATTCAAATACCATTTTCTAGAGGCATAACAATTCCTGGAAAATGCTTTAATCTTTTGTATTCATCGTCAACTTTTTTTTGTTATCAAAATCAGAGAATTGATGGAAAACTCATATGTACTTCCAACGCTTCTTATGTTTCATCGACTTTACTAGTTTTATAAGACGATGACTCACTATAGGTTGTTGTTAATACTAATTCTTTGGAATCAATATATGGCTCGAACTAGAATTATATTTGCTTTGATCGGATGTACTCTTCCTAAGTTAGAACCGACTTTACTACTAGAATCAATCTATTATATATATTTAAAACAAACTCTCTGCCACCTCATAGTAATTCTTTCCACCTCATCAAAAATGCTGATGTGTACGCCCCCATTGTGTTTCATCTCATTTTTTCTCTACTTAGTTTCTAAATAATTTTTCCCTCTTTTAATCCTTCTAATCCCTAATTTTTTTTAAACGCACGCTTTCTCCTTCATCTTAATAACATCCAACAGTTTCTTCTTTTCGATTCTAATGTATTCACTTCGTCATTAAGATCCTCCAACTGTCTCTGCTTCCTCATCCTCTTCGACGTCCCTCCGCGGACAACTTCTGCTTCCTCATCCTCGACTGTCTGGCCACTTCACGATTCACAATCATCCTCTCGGTCCAAAAAAAGTGGCAACGACCCTCTGCCGTCCGCTTCTGCTTCGTCATCGTCGACCGTCTCGCCGATTCACAATTTGAAATCATCTTCTTTGAAATCTCTCTGCGGTAACTCTTGGAAATCGTGAAATCTTACCTAGATTATTATCAAATTGTATACATAAAACAAACCTCAAAATCTATTTTGTTGTCATCTTATTATGCAATTTTTTTTATAAACTTTTTTATGACATTATTATGCATTTCTCATTACTTTCAATTTAAGTGAATCAATTTATATCAATCCTCCTTTCACGTTCATACACAATTACGTCCCTCTGCGGTAACTCTTCGAAATCGTGAAATCTTACCTATATTATTATTGAATTGTATATATAACACAAACCCCCAAATCTATTTTTTTGTCATCTTATTATGCATTTTTTTTATAAAATTCTTTTATAATATTGTTATGCATTTCTCATTACTTTCAATTTATGTCAATCAACTATATGAGTAATATTTTACATTATCAATCCTCCTTTCACGTTCATACACAATTATTCCAATTCAATTACTTATTCAATTCTCATTACATTTTTCTATCAATCTTGCTTTCAGGCACAATTATTCCACTTAGGGGTCGGCAATGATTTCATAAATTGAAACTTCAATTACTCATTAAATTCAATGAAAAAAAACCACCTAATCACTCATAAATATCGCCATAAATGTTTTTTATATAACTCTAATTCAATTACTCATTCAATTGTCATTACATTTTTTTATAATATTTTTACAATGCATTTTTTTTTATTATAAGTAATATTTTCCAATATCAATTACACATATGAGTAATATTTTACGCTATCAATCTTGCTTTCATGCACAATTATTCCACTTAGGGGTCGGCAATGATTTCATAAATTGAAAATTCAATTACTCATTAAATTCAATGGAAAAAAACCACCTAATCACTCATAAATATCGTCATAAATGTTTTTTTATATAATTCTTTGTATTATCTCAATATGGTAACGATCATAAATCGGTACAAATCAGTAAGGTCAACTCGGTCCAAAGAAAGTGGCAACGCTCCTCCATGGTCCGCTTCTGCTTCGTCATCGTCGACCGTCTCGCAGAGTCTCGATTTGAAATCATCTCTTTCGACGTCTCTCCACAGTAACTTCGAAAACGCTCACACACAATTATTCCAATGATTTCATGCCTTGAAAATTCAATTACTTGTTATATTTTTCTATAATATTTTTATAATGCATTTTTTTATTGGGAGTAATATTTTACGCTACCAATTACACTTATCAATTACACAATATCATTCCTCCTTTCTTGCACAATTATTCCACTTAGGGTGAGTAATGATTTCATAGGTTTAAAATTCAATTACTTATTAAATTTAATGGAAAAAAAGCCACCTAAGCTCTCATAAATATTGTCATAAATGTTCTTTATCTAATTCTTTGTATTATCTCGGTAACAATAATAAATCAGTCAAGGCCAAGGCTCGGTTCAAAGAAAGTGGCAACGTCCCTCCGCGGTAACTCTTTAAAATCGTGAAATCTTATCTAGATTATTATCAAATTGTATACATAAAAAAACCCCAAATCTATTTTGTTGTCACCTTATTATGCATGTTTTTTATAATTTATTTTATAACATTATTATGCATTTATAATTCTTTCATTTTATGTCAATCAATTGTATGAGTTATGTCCCTCTGCGGTAACTCTTGAAATCGTGAAATCTTACCTAGATTATTATCAAATTGTACACATAATGTTTAACAATTTTTATAAACATTGATGTTATATCTAAATCTGTCACAACTATTATTATATTATACTTATAAAACTTCAATTAATGGAACAATATTGATTGTCAACAATATATATGGCCATCTCACTTATGCCCATTCAATTACATATGCAAATGCAAGTGTTTATGTAAGTTTTTCTCATGAGTTCTCTATATAACAACTATAGTTAGCTTTTTGAAAACTTTTAGTTATACATTTTTGTTTGAAAACTATTACTATTTTTTAATACATTTAAACACACCGAAACTAAATTAATGCATATATAATGAAAATCTATATACTTTCAAGGAGATGAATTCTTATTGATATATACTTCTATACCTCAAAATTTCAATATCTACCATAGACTATACCTCAAAATTTCAATATCTACCATAGGAGTAAGCTATACAGACTTTACTCATAATAACATCTTTTAAGAAACCAAACTCATAATATCTTTTAAGAAACCAAGCAAGTCATAACATTTCATACTCACATAATTTTACAAATAATTTTTTCATTTTCAATATTTTTAATAAAAATATCAAATGAATTTTGCGAATAAATAAAATATCAACATAACTACAATTCAATTACACAAACAATTAGTTAAAACTTTTAAATACCTAAAACTATATTTAAAGTATATGTAAATTTTTAATAAAATAATTTTCAAACTCTTGATGAAATATATCCAATAAAATTTTTTCTTTACAACAACTTCCCATGCTCGCAATTTAAACATCATACTAATAAAACAAATAAATTTAGACTACGCTACAATATAATTCAACATTAACATTCTTTAAAATAAAAAAATATTAAATATTAAATCATATTTTTAACTTTTTACATTTTATTTCATCAAATAAATACAAGTACCATTATATGTTGAACAACAAATTGACAATCAAAGTACAAGGAGAAAAACAATCATCCAATATTATAAGTTATCATGCGAATTTTACAAAAAAATTTAAAAAATTAAATTAGATGACTGTGATAAACATGATTTTCCATCATTTTAATTTTCCTAATCATATGCAATTATTACAAATCAATAGAGTAATATTATAAGATAACTATATTTATAATACATAAAATATTACTTATAAATCTTATGAAATTAATTAATTAATGTTCGCGCAACGCGTGAGCCATAATCTAGTTATAATAATTAAAACAGAACCCCAAAATTCTTCATCTATGCCACATCCTCCAATATTTGCCAACTCACCAAAATTCTGATGTGGCACATTCCAAATTCAACTTCTATTCCATTATGTTTTGTTTCTTCAATATATAATGCAAACATTTTTCACTTGTCCAACTACAATTATTTCATACATTATATAATTTCAGCTTTAATTTATCACTAAATGACTCATCAATACACTTAAAAAGCTCTAATTACTCATCAAAACTTTCATTTCATTAACTCATAAAAAAAATACAAACTATCCAATATCTTCAAATAATCACAATGAAGAATTTTGGGGTTCTGTTTTAATTATTTCTATTATAATAATTAAAATAGAACCCCAAAATTCTTCATCTATGCCACATCCTCCAATATTTGTCAACTCACCAAAATTCTGATGTGGCACATTCCAAATTCATCTTCTATTCCATTATATTTTGTGTCTTCAATATATAATGCATACCTTTTTTACTTGCCCAACTACAATTGTTTCATACATTATATAATTTCAGCTTTAATTTATCACTCAATGACTCATTAATACACTTAAAAAGCTCTAATTACTCATCAAAACTTTCATTTCAATAAGTCATACAAAAAATACAAACCATCCAATATCTTCAAATCATCACAATGAAGAATTGTAGTGTTCTGTTATATTTATTATAATAGATGTTTAAGTTCATATATCAATATTATTGCATAGAAAATAAGTTTTTTTTTCCTATGTTGAATGTGTCTCCCATAACATTTTTTCTTTTTATAATTAAAAAAACACAAATCATAATTGAAACAAAAAAAAGAATAATATTAAATATTTGGAAATAAATAACTTCTAACTATTTCATTATTTACTCGAAACTTTCTATATCTTAAACATTCACAAACTTGTCTTGCCTATAATTTTTTTTCAACCACTCTTGAAGCTTCTTGACCGTGTCAAATAATTATTTGAAAATTTTAAGGCACACACGAATGAATTGTTTCAATATTTTGGATTTAACAAACTATCACTCACGAATGAATGTTATAGTATATCACAAAGCACATAATATTATTTAGTGCATGCTTAGATCGACAGTGAGATTGACAGAATTACGATGAACATATAAAATTGAAAACGTGAAAAAGTACATCAATTTATAAATCTAATGTTTCAAAACTAATATAAATTATATAAAATGAAGAAATCTTATAGCTAAATGTATAACTTTAACGATAAAGAAATACATAACTATGTAACAAATATATTATTAGAAAAACCACTTCAATGAAATCAAAAAGCTTGAATAAACCAATTTCACATTTAAACATATTTTACATGAATTGTATTAGTCAACAATCTTTTACTTTTTCTTTTACTAAAGCAAACTTAGCTTATATATAATTATTCAAAAATATATTTACCTTTAAGTACATAAACACTTGAGTATATTCTACTGTAAAACAAAATTAACATTACTTTTAAATTACATATTATTATTATTTTATATTCAGTAATATATTAAATTCTACCGCGCAACGCGCGGGTTAATATCTTGTCTTATAATTAATTGTTAGCTAATAATGTTCACACTGTTTCTTCTAATATATAATACACGAATAATAAGTACTAACACTCAAAGATTTCAGATACCTTTGTAGATAGTTAGTAAACTAGATTTTGTTTTAATCTTTATATATTGGATACTTAAAGTAATATGTTATTGATTTTTTTTTCTTTTCTTTAGTTGTCACCAAAACATCAATAATAGGTATTTATATCTAAACCAAACTTGTTCTTAAAGGAAATAGAAGAGATAGTACATACATGTCTGACATGCTAGAAGGCTAACATAGAACATCATAAACTAGCAAAACTCTACAGCCATTGAACATCCCAATGTGGAAATGGGGTAGTTTATTTATGGACTTGGTTGTTCGATTTCCTTAGACACAAAAGATGATTGATGCGATATAGGTAGTCATTGCTAATTTGCAAAATCTACTCATTTGAATCTCGTAAGACAGACTTACAATTTGGAATATTGACTCAGCTTTACATCAAAGTTATAGTGAGATTACACGGGATTCCTTCAAGTATCATCGAAGATAGAAATCCTCGATTTACTTCAAGGTTATCGAAGAAGTTGCATTCAGAATTTGGAACTAAGTTTAGGATGTGTTCAACTTATCATCTGTAGGCTGATGGTCAATTGGAAACGAAAATTCAATTATTAGCATATTTGTTGAGGTTTTGTGACTTGAAACACAAACGAGTTTAGTACTGATGAGACAAAATCCTAAATCAAGTCTTTTGAAGATAAACAAACAAGTTAATTAAACTTTAATCATAATTCTGACTGTGTTGATTTTTAACTTGTGTTATTGAGTGTTTAATTCAAAGATAGGTGATAAAATACATTCATACAACAATCACACCATGATCTAAATCAAAGAATCATCGTGCCTTAACTGAACTAGAAATAATTATCAAGATCATTCTGGGTAATCAAGTGTCATTCTAGTTTATCAAGCTTATTCCAGGTAATCAAGATCATTTTGGTTTATAAAAGTTTCATTCTAGTTTTTCAATATCATTCTGGTTAGTTCGTTTTAAGGATAGAAGTAGAATGAATCATTCCCTATAATCTAGATCTTAAGATAAAATAATATAAAGACTACTTAAAACTATACTCAAGCCAAAAACTCTACTTAAGATCAATGATAAGATCAATCTCCAAATTTATTAGCTATGAACAAGTACATGTATCACAACAAGGATGAAAGAACAGTGCTGCTGCACCATTTGCAAAAAGCTCAACAGGCCTCTAAGACAAAGAATTGACACCAGACAACTGCTAAGTCCTTCAGCCACGTTTATCCATTCAACACAAAACCAAGAACATTCTAGTTACAAAGAAGAACGTTTTGGATTAAATAGTGCACATGTCTATTAAAGATCACTCTGAACAGATGCTTGTCTTCAAGTTGAGTAACATCTATAATGAGTCATTTCTACCCTTCTCGATTCCTATAAAAGAAACATCAAGGTGAAGACAATAGTAAGAGTTTTTAGTGTAATCATTTCCTCACTAAAATAATCATACTCAAGCAAGCAAAACTCTTCAAGCAAAAACTCCAGCTCTCTCTTTCTATATTCAAGGATCTCTTTATTAAGTAATTGTTGATAATCAATCTCAAACAAGTGTTGAGTAGATTCTGATCCTACAAACTTTTATCATAATTTCATTTGAAACTCAAGTCTATTTCTTAAGATAGTTTAAGTACATTGTAAAAATCATTTCTAGACTGAAAGGTAACTTTAGAAATCCTTTCAAGATTGAAAGGTGAATGTTGTAACTCATCAAGAGAGATCAAGAAAGATTGTCTAGAAACAAGAACGTTCTTGTGTAAAGCACATTAGTGGAAAAACTCACAAATTGTGATGACTAGACGTATCCCACATTGGGTGAACCAAGATACATCATTGTGTGATTTTCTTATCCCTATCCTTTATTATTTCTCACTCACTATCACTAATCATGTATAAATAATCAATTTCATAACATTATGATTTTTATATGTAACACAAATTGTTCTTGAGTTAATTTAAAAAGTAAAAGGAGGTATTAACATTTCAAAAAGGGATCACAATTCAAACCCACTTCCTTGTGATTGATATTGCTACTTCAATTGGTATTAGAGCTCTGCCTCTAAGCTTAAAAAGCTAACAAGTGTTAAAGGAGGTTCATCAAATAGACCACGTTGGTACATGCTATTACTTTTGGAAAGAAAATATGCAACTATTCCTTAAATCACAAGACATGAGAATATGGTGCATCATAAAATATGGAAACATCATACTAAGAGTTGATCAAAGTGATCCAACATCTGCTGAAAAGAAAGAAGCAAACTAGACAACAGAAGACAAAGTTAAGGTACTTCTAAACTTTAAAGCTCAATTATTTCAATCTTGTGCTTTAAGAAGGGAGGAAAGCAAAAAAGTTGATGAATGTGATACGAATAAGAAAGTATGGGATACATTACAAACCATGAAGGAACAAGCCATGTCAAAAAAACATGAACTCATATTGGTGTACGAAAATTTGAACTATTCGAGATGAATGAAGGAGAAACCGTTGATGAAATGTATTCAAGATTCACAACTATAGTAAATGAAATGCACTCTCTTGGTAAGGCATACTCAGTCCAAGATAGAGTAAGAAATTTTTTGAGATTTCTCCCCATCATATGAATACCAACGGTCACAACCATAAGTCAAGTAAAAAATCTTGAGACACATGAGTTACTACTGCAAGAGGATAAACTAGCAAAGAAAGGCAAAATATTAGCCTTAAAAGCCTCACAAAACCTTCAATAAAGCTCATCTTCACAATAAGATGAAAATAAGACTCATGAAAAATTGGTCAAGAAGAAGCTGATGAGGAAGTAGTTATACTTAAATAAAAATTCAAAGAATGATGATAAGAAGAGATGATCATATCAAAAGAAGTTTTCCAAGCAAAATGGAAAACTCTAAAACAGAAATAGATAAGAATAAATTACATGCTATGGGTGCAACAAACTAGGACATTACATAACTGAATGTCATTTAAACAAAAAGGCACCAAAAAGATTTCCATTCAAGAAAATGAAAAATCAAACACTAAAGAAAATGAAGAAGCCAACATGTTTCTAATGGGAAACTCATAAAACGATGAGGTAACCATTTCTGAACTATGTACTTTATGTGAACAAATGGAAAAAGAATTTGATAATTTCTTAAATGACTCAAACTTTCTTGCTCAAAAATGTGGTTCATAAAAGAACAATTTTGCAAAGAAAAAGAGAAAAATCAAGCTATGTATAATGAACTAAGAAAATTCATTCAAAGCCTATAGGATTCTCATCTTTAAACATTTATAGAATTTGAGTGTCAAGAACGTTCTACAATTAAAAAGGAGAATGTTCTGCTAAAATCCAAAATTGAGAATCTTAAAAATAATTTGTCAAACATTATTAAGTCCACTAAAACCTTCCAAAAAATCATGGGATCTCAGGTAGGAATATTTGATCAAGTTGGACTTGGACTTGGTTTTGACAAATCTCAAAAGCAAAAACTCTATTAAAAATTTTTTGTACCAGAAAGAAAATAAGATAAATGCACAAAAAAATGTTTTTACTGCAATAAATTTGGACATCTTGATTCCACATGTTTTTTTTAAAAAAAAAGGGATGAAAAATTCAAATCAAGACGACCTCTCAAAAAGGAAGAACGTTCTGGTATTATGTCTGAACCTTCTCCAAAAGCAAAAAGAAAATGCATGTTAGTTTTCAAAATGTCAAGAAAAAGCCATGGTATTTGGACAATGGTTGTTTGAGACATATGACAGGAGATAAACAATGTTTTCTTTCGTTTATGGAGAGGATGGAGGATTTGTAACTTTTGAGAATAATGATCAGGCAAAATCAAAGGTAAAGGTATTATATGTAAATAAAACTCTACAAAAATAGTCGTTGTTCAATATGTTGACGGTTTAAAACATAATTTTCTAAGCATTAGTCAATTGTGTGACAATGGTCTTGAATTTATTTTTAAACCAAACATATGTGAAGTCAAGCAAAAATCTTCTAGAAAAAAAATTCTCTAGGTCAAGAAGGAAAAATCTATATGTTTTATATCTTGAAGAATTACCCATTGAATCATGTTTTCTGTCCATAAACAAAAATAAGTGGATATGGCACAAACAAATTGGGCATGTTAGCATGAAAATAATTTCAAAATTATCCAAACTTGATCTTGTTAGAGGTATGCCAAAAATCAGTTTTGATAAAGATAAAGTATGTGAAGCTTGTGCTAAAGGAAAACAAGTCAAGAGTAGTTTTCATTCAAAAGATTTTGTTTCAACTCAAAAACCTCTTGAATTACTTCACATTGATCTCTTTGGTCCTATAAAAACTACAAGTTTAGGAGGAATGAGATATGGCTTTGTTACTGTTGATGATTTTTCACGTTACACATGGGTACTTTTCTTAAAATAAAAAGATGATTTCATAAATGCATCTAACATAATTTCTGTAAGAAGTGATCATGGAAGAGAATTCATAAATGCATCTTTTAAAAGCTTTTTTTTTTTATTTATTTATGAAAATGACATTTCTCATAATCTCTCTTGTGCAAGCACTCCTCAAAAAAATGGAGTTGTTGAAAGAAAGAATAGAACATTACAAGAAATGACAAGAACAATCTTGGAAGAATCAAATATTTTAGAAATATTTTTGAGCTGAAGCAATCAACTCTTCATGTTACATTTTAAATCGTGTATCAATAAGAAAAATTATCAATAGAACACCTTATGATTTGTGGTAAAACTGAAATGAAATCATAGGAAACACATATGATGGCATTAGAATAGGAATGTATTTTAAAGAAAAACACCTATGGTTTATCAAGATCATTCTAGGTAATCAAGATCATTTTGGTTTATCAAGATCATTCTAGTTTATAAAAGTATTATTATGGTTTTTCAATCTCATTCTAGTTAGTTCGTTTTAAGGATAGAAGTAGAATGAATCATTCTCCATAATCTAGATCATAAGATAAAAGAATATAAAGACTACTTAAAACTATACTCAAGCCCAAATGTCTAGCTAAAGGCCTAAAGAAGCAAAAAAATAGCATCAAGATCAATGACAAGATCAATCTCCAGATTTATTAGCTATGAAAAAGTACATGTATCACAACAATGATGAAAGGACACTGCTACTGCGCCATTTGTAGAAAGCTCAACAGGCCTCTGAGACAAAGAACTAGCACCAGACACCTGCTAAATCCTTCAGCCACATTTTTCCATTCAACACAAAACCAAGAACCTTCTGGTTAAAAAGATGAATGGTCTGGATTACATAGCATACAGATGTTTGTCTTTAGGTTGAGTAACGACTATAATGAGTTATTTCTAACCTTCTCGATGCCTATAAAAGAAACATCAAGGTGAAGACAATAGCAAAAGTTTTCAGTGTAATCATTTCATCAATAAAACAATCATACACGAGCAAACAAAACTCTTCAAGCAAAAACTCTAGCTCACTCTTACTATGTTCAAGGGTCTCTTTATTGAGTTATTGTTAATAATCAATCTCAAACAAGTGTTGAGTAGATTCTAATCATACAAACTTTTATCATAATTTTAATTTGAAACTCAAGTCTATTTCTTAAGATAGTTTGAGTACACTATACAAATCTTTTTAGTGATTTAAAGGTACCTTGTAAAAATTATTTATGGACTGAAAAGTAACTGTAGAAATGCTTTCAAGATTCTAAGGTGAATGATGAAACTGATCAAGAAAGATTGTGTGGAAACAAGAATGTTCTTGTGTGAAGCACATTAGTGGAAAAACTCACAAATTGTGAGGACTGGACGTAGCCCACATTAGGTGAACCAGGATACATCATTGTGTGATTTTCTTATACATGTCCTTTATTATTTCTCACTCATTATCACTGATCACGTATAAATAATCTGTTTTATTTTTTTTTAACTAACCAATAACATTCTGGATTTTATATGTAACCAAGATTGATCTTGAGTTAATTTAAAATGTAAAAGCAAGTATTGACATTTCGAAAAGGGATCACAGTTCAAACCCCCTTCCTTGTGATTGATATTTCTACTTCAGGTACGAGTTCCTACCGTTGATTGAATTCACATATAATATCATTTTTATTAGAGCATATGCATGGTGTCTTTTGAAGCTTTGTATGGAAGGAGGTATCGTACACCGTTGTGTTGGTATGCGATAGGGGAAAATGGGATTCTTGGTTTGGATTTTCTACATGAACCATATCACATAAAGTTGATTAGTTACAAGAAAAGAAGAGCTTTAGAATTTCAAGAAGGAAACAAAGTGTTTCTAAGAGTTACTCCTAGGACCGAAGTTGGTAAAGCAATCAAAACTAGATGCTTTTGTATAAATAGTGTATTAAATCCTTGACTATATTGATGCAAAATCTCTTTGTAGCGGCTGATTTATTTATATATGGACGTGTAGTAAAGGATAATTTACCTTAAATGTTGATTAAAGATCTCCAACGATAACACTCTCAACAAATACATTTCTCAGTATTTAAGTAGAAACCAATCAATATAAAATTGTAACTAAGGGAATGAAAAAGAAAATGTGTTAAGAAGAATTTCTATAAAAGCCTAGAACACATCAAAAGAAAACAATGAATGAAAAATCCTCTCAGTGGAGAGTTATTAGAATTGATTTTAGCCAATCAAGTTGTTTGATATCTTTGAATTGATATAGGATTTCAAATGTAATATTCTCTCAATGAGAGTTAGAATCCTAGAAATAAACTTTATGTCAATTTAGACACAAACTAGAACTGATGTAAATCAATCAAATAGTGTAACAACTCTTTCATACATAAGAGGTATAACAATACTCATAAACCTCAATGGAAGCCTGAAGAGGTTAGAAAAGAATACTCAAAGCCTGAAGAGGCAAAGTAAATAATATGTGTATGCTATTGTTTAAATAATAGATAAGTCCTCAATTGTGTTGGCGCAAAATCTCTCTGTAAGGGAGAGTACTAAATGTAGCAACAATCTGTTGTGAACTAGTACAAAAATCCTTGTGTCCCATCTCTCTCTCTCTCTGTTACTCTAATATAAGTTCTTTATAATTCAACTTTATTTTACTAAACATTTTTTATAATCATAAGTTGAATGATTTTATAATCATAAACCTTTTTGATAATTCAACTCAAGTAATTTTCAAAAATGACAAAACCAAATTCTACCCCCCCGTGTTTTCCAACATCTTTAAAGAGTTATACTGTCACTCAATCATATTCGTTATATTATTAGAGATGTTTGACTTTTATCATAATTACTTTTAATATCATGTCTATGAATAATTGTGATGTGCTAACAGTATAAAATTTTTTACACTAAGAGTACATGACAAATAAACTCAAAAGGTATTATCGATGATAGTTCAACAAGTACTTCAACTTGTTACGCATAAGATAGATTACATGTTATTAATGCAACCCAATAGATTACATGTTATTAATGCAACCCAATGAATTAATACACTAATCATCAAAATTAAACAAAAAAATCCCACTACCTTTGCATCAAGCAAATCAGCTCCATGATGACAATTAATGTTATGAAGTAAATTTGAATAGCCCACCACATCTCCAATAAATGAGAATGATTTATGAGAATGTCTTTTTTCTTTGTGGTCTAATTATATGATCTGTTACATTAAACATGTAAATAATTTATATTTTTTAAAGGAGGAATGGATAATTAAACATGATAACTCAAAACAGAGAAAATGTGTAATCAATATATCCAATTCATTTTTGTTTTGTAACAATCATAATCTCATTTTAAGATGAAATGATTGATTAATTCAAATTAAGGGATTTAAATGTTGTCAGACAACCCTGTGTTTGAGGGAGGGGGAACACCTTTAAGATCATTGTAAACACTTTTAAATGCTTTTTATATTTTATTTAATTATCTTTCAAATTAAAGTAGCTTTGAGTCACTTCAAGAAAGCATGAAAATATTGCTTGTACGGTACGACTTTTTATTTTTTTAGATCAATTATACGTTACTCAAATATAATTTTTATATAAATTAAAATCTATAAAAATTATAATAATTTTGAAATTAAATTTAAAAAATTATTTTCATATTTTAACCTTAATCTTATAATTTTTTAACATCGTTAGAAAATAAAAATAACTGTCTCGAATCTTTCTGTCAAAAATAATAATAATTGTTTCAAATCTTTTTAAATTAGTAATCGATCAAAATTGACAAACAATATGGTACATCGTCACTTTTTTATAATAATAATTTTTTTTACTGTTTTTATAATATAATCAAAACAAAGGTATAGCATCTATTCTCTTCTACTTGGGAGTATGATAGCTTTAGAGATTGCTTTGAAGATAATTGAAGGTAAATGCAGTTTTATCTTTTTGAAGAAATGCCAAAAGATTATCCTGTTCTCTTTCAATTATTTGAGATGCATAGTTGCCAAGACAAATACATTCCACAATGATTTTGTATAATACTTGATACTTTGGATATAAGTCTATGTACTTTCTTGCATATGGAATTTGAAATATCATACATTGAAGTTCTTTTTCATTATCTTTAGAAAGAAGTGAAGTTAATAGATGATTTTCAAGAACATGGAAACACATCCCGAAAAAACAAACATATTCATCCGAGTAAACAGATGAACAACTTTAGATCTTGCAATCAGAGGATTGCTAAGGTAGCCCATTGGAGGTTCATATTTTTTTGTTCAAGAATTTGATCAATCAATAAGATTCTTGAATAGCAAATGAACTCATTGATCATGCTTACAAGAAGATTTGATCAAGATTTATCTACAAGTAGATATGAATTATTTACAAGAAGATATGATCAAAAATTGTTTACAAGAAGAAATCCTCACAAGAAGATACATTTATTATTTGATAAGGTATGATTTAGATTTTGCAAGGACAAAGGAGAAACCCTAACCAATTCTATAAATAGATTAAGGTCTAGAGAAACACTTGCTCAAAAGAAATATTTTTTAAGTGTTTTCTAGTGTGAGAGTCATTGTTAGAATAAGTTCGTTAGAAGCAAACCAATTTGTTCCAAACTCTTGTAACCTAACCCGATAGGGGCTTTCTTATTCCTCAAGAAATTTATAGGATTTCAGGTTATGTTGAGAAGACTTCGCTAGGAGAATCAAGGTGTTTGTGTTCCTCAAAAGTGTGTAGGTGTCAGGTTGTTTTGAGAAGACTTCCTTGTAGGGTCATGTGCTGTGTAATTCAAGTTTTGAATTAGCAAATTAAATCCTTCTGAGTGAAGGGACTGAACGTAGCTACCAAGTTGGTGGTGAACCAGGATAAGTTTGTATGTCACTTAACCCAATTGCTACTACTTTTATTCTAAGTAAGTCAACAAACCCGAACCAGTTTTAAATAAATTAGCAGAAAGAATCCAACTTAGTCAATTACAATTCAACCTTTGTTCTCATATTTGCACCTTCAATCTGCATCAAGAGCCCGATTTAAAAAATTAGCACTTTAGACTGTTTGAACAAAGATCCAAAGATTAAACAATGTCTGGATTTGGTGAAGAAGCTGTTGGAGGAAACATCAATAGGCCACCTTTGTTTGATGGTGATATTATTTGAGTACTAGAAGGATAAGCTGAGGAGTTTTTTTATCTCACAAGACCCTAAACTTTTGGACTTTTTGGAAGATGGCTACACCACTCCAACAAATTATGATGGTATTGATGTTTCAAGGAAAGAGATGGATGATTAACAAAAGAAGATGTACAAGATGTATCCCTAGTCAAGAACTTTCATGATCAATGCATTCACTTTCAAGAAATTTGATAAGTGCACTGACAATTTATGATAAGGATCGCAAAAAACATTTATGACAATTTGATTCTAATCTATGAAGGAAGCAAGCAAGTTCAAGAAGCAGAGGCCAACCTCCTAGTCAAAAAGTATGAGTTGCTCAAGATGGAACAAGATGAAGAGATTGAAAAAATATTTTCCAGATTCCAGACTTTGGTCTCAAGATTAAAGGTACTTACGAAGAGTTATACTACTAATCATGTGAAGAAAATTCTTAGGAGTCTGCCAAGCAAGTAGAGACATGAGGTTATAGCTATTCAACAAGTTAAGTATCTCAATACTCTTAAATTGGAAGAATTAATTAGCTCCTTGAGATCACATGAAATTGAGCTTGCACAGGATGAGCCCAAGAAGAAACAGTCGACTCTGGGCTTCAAATCTAAGCAGAAGAAGGTTCTGAAGGCAACAACAGAATCAGAGGATAATGATTCAGATGATCAGAATCTTAACTCAAAGGATGAGGAAATGGCTTTCATATCAGAAAAACTTAGAAGATCTATGATAGCGTTTCAACAAGTGTACTGAATCGTTGCAAGTAATAAATAAAACGGTAGTACCGAGTGTCGAACTTAAGGAATTATATTTGATTACTAAATTGAACAAAAAATTTCCGAATTGATTTAAATAATATTGAAAATTAACAACAGTAGTAAAATTGATCCTTTATAATAAGAAAAATGTTAGGGATGAGTTTCACTTCGAATCCAACCTTGGTGTCAAATTTGAACCTAGCTACTGAATTTCTTTTTTGAATTATTACCGAATTATCTTTATTATTCTTGCCCTAATGTCTCAGTGACAAAACCTTTAATTCCAAAGTAACCCCAAATTCCTTAGTGAATTTAAGATTAAAATTAAGTCTTACCGTACAAGAATTCTCTTGTTAAACTACTGCCTTTGCAACTAATTTAATTGGTTTCATGACCTGCATCTATCCCTAGACTACAAATTCATGAATTTCTCATCTCAAGCATTCGTAAAGTCCACTTCCGTTTCAAAATAGGAATTGTAAAACATTTTAAAGTTGATCAGGCAATAAAAAGCATTAAGCACAGAGATGAGAAAAATAATTCAATAAACTCATTCATATAACTAAAAATCAAATCAGAAAAATAAGGGTTTCATCTTGTTACACTCATCCCTAACAAATAGGTTTTAGTTACTCATGACAGAGATACAAAAGATAAGGATTAAAGAAGAATTACAAGAAGGATTCATGAATGATTCTTGATAAAACTCCTCCAATGGTGTTAGAAACGGATGTCTTTGAGTTTCTTTGATAGGGAACAAGTCTCCCAACTTCCCAATAGTCAAAAAGATGCCTAAAAAGTGATAAAAATGCGTTTTAATGAGTTTTGATGTGCGTCACGCGCCCCAGGCGCAGCTGTTGCGCTTCAGGCACACAACTTCTTCTGTTTGACGTTTTCTGCATTTTTCTCCTCTTTTGAATCTGAATTGGGTTCCGGTGTCTTCATGCAAGTTGTAGCTATGGATCTTAGATTTCATTTGCACTTGGTGTGACTCCAATTGGACATCTACAACTCCAGATATGGCTGAAATACTCCACATAGGTCATGTTGATTTCTCACCAATTTTCAGCACTGCACTAAAACAAAGAAACAACGCAAAACTACGAAAAATCTCTACTTAATCAAGGAAATAAGAACATAAACATTTCATTAAATCAAAGAACTAAAATCAACAAAATATATCAAATAACTTCTTAAATTAACTAATGAATAAAAGATAAATACGACTAAAAACAATAAAAAAATATGCATATGATGAAGAGTTATCACAGCCCCAAACTTAATCTATTGCTTGTCCCCAAGCAACAATTAATTTCAGATTTGGTACAGTTAAAAGCAAACATATACTCAATTTCTCAAATCAAACTCAATTCTCAATGTCCCAGCTACTACAAAACTTTCATCATGCTCTATGGTTGCTCAAGAAAAAAAAAAAAAAAAAACACACACACACACACAATTTGTACACTTTAGCATTCATTCATCAAGTTCAACTCTCTCTTCACACACTTTAGAAGGTTATGATGAATCCTCTGATGATGAAGAACAAGCAGGTTTAGCTCTGATGGCTCATACCAGCTCTGTCTATGGATCCAATACATGCACTAATTCTGACTCTAGAAGCGAATCAATTGATGAAGAAATTGAGGTATTTTTTTACTTAACCCGATCTGATTTAATTGATATCATAAATGATTTCTTAAATAAAAACCACAAGTTGTCTCTAAAATTGAAAGCACTTAGGAAAATAAATGCAAACTTAACTAAAGAAATCAATGCCTTAAAAACTAAAAGTGTTGAGGTTAAATATCAAAATAAAACCTTGAAAGATACTATTGTTTCAAAACCTTTAGAAATAGTCACACGTAATTTTGATAAATATGAAGAAGCATTCCAAGAATTTCTAGCTAACAGTATGGAAAGAAGCAAGTATGCTTCTACGATTTATGAAGTTGGTATAAATGGTAAAAGAGGTCTATATTTTGTGTATTGTTTCCTCTAAGAAAGGTCACTTTAAATTATCTTATCCCATCTTAAATACAAAGAAAGACAAGAAACCTTTCAAGACTAACAAACCAGGACCTAACTAAATTTAGGTACCTAAGAACAAAATTATCTATGTTGCAGATGTCCTCAACAGCCAATTTAAAACACAAAACATGGTACCTGGAAAGTGGATGCCCGTGACATATGACTGGAGAAAAGTCTATGTTCCAAGATCTAAAATTTATCAAATGAGGCACAGTAACTTTTGGAGGAACGTAGAAAGGCAAGATCATGGGGAAAAACACAATTGGTAATGGCACCTCTCCTTCTATTAAAGATGTTTTGTTTGTTAAAGGTCTTAAACATAATTTATTAAGTATTAGTAAATTAAGTGATAATAATTATGATATTATATTTAATCAAAAAACATGCAAGGCAATTAGTCAAAAGAATGGATCTGTACTCTTTATAGGTCATAGGCAAAATAACATATATAAGATAAATATGTTTAGTCTAGAGAAACAAGATGTTAAGTGTCTTATGTTAGTAAATGAAGAAAAATTAATTTGGCATAAAAGGTTAGGTCATGCAAACCTTAGATTAATCTCAAAATTTAATAAACTTCAACTAGTCAGAGGTCTACCTAAGCTTAGCTATAAAACTGAAATTATGTTTGAAGCTTGTCGAAAGGGAAAACAAACAAAGAACTTAGTCTCTAGCTCAAAACCCAATGATCTCTTACGTATAGGTCTCTTACATAGTGATCTCTTACACTAGGTGGACATGGGTAAAAGTCTTAAGAAGTAAAGATGAATGCCACAAAGTATTTTTTACAGTTTGCAAACAAGTAATGAATGAAAAGGATCTTAAGATTGTAACAATTATAAGTGATCATGGAGGATAATTTGAAAACAAGTTCTCTGAAAGTTTTTATGATGAGAATGGAATCTCTCACAATTGATCCTCTATTAGAACACCACAACCAAATGGAGTTGAAAAAGAAAGAATAGACTCCTTCAAGAAATGGCCAGAACCATGCTCAATGAGATGGATATTGCAAAACATTTTTGGGCAGAGGCAATTAACACTGCATGCTATATTCAAAATAGAATCTTAAATAGGTCAATATTGAATAAAACTCCATATGAATTATGGGAGGATAAAAAGCCTAACATCTCCTACTTTAAACAATTTGGTTGTACTTGTTATATGTTAAACACTAAAGACAACCTTGACAAGTTTGATTCCATATTACAAAAGCTCTAAAAGATCTAAAGCTTATAGAGTGTTTAATAGGGAAACATAGATTGTGGAAGAGTGAATACATGTTAAAATTTGATGACAAACAACTTGACCTTAAAAAATCAAATCAAGTTCATGATAGTGCAGGTTTACTGGAACCAAAGGAAAAAGATGTAGACAAACCAAAAGAACCTGAAAAATAAAATGATACAAGTAAATCAGAAGAAGATGACAAGCCATCAGAGGATGAATCTGACCAAGTCAAAAGCAGTCAAGATAAGTCATAAGTGAGATCTGGAGAAGTACAAGGCATCTCATCCTGAAACTCTAATCATTGGAAATACAAATGATCCTTTGAAGACCAGATCATCACTAAAAGACATAACTTGGTTTGGTCTACTATCATCAATTGAACCTACATTTGTTGATGAAGCACTAGCAGATGATGAATGGATCGTTTCAATGTAAGAAGAGTTAAATGAATTTAAAAGGAATGATGTTTAGGATCTAGTACCTAGACCAAAGAAAAATATTGTTGGAACGAAGTGGGTTTTCAGAAACAAGCTAAATGAAAAAGGAGAAATGATCAGAAACAAGGCAAGACTTTTTGCACAAGCTATAGTCAGTAAGAAGTCATTGATTATACTAAGACATTTTCTCCAGTGGCCAGGTAAGAAGCTATTCATATCCTACTCTATTTTGCTGCTTATAATAACATTACATTATTTCAAATGGATGTTAAAAGTTCATTTCTAAAAGGGTATATAAGTGAAGAAGTTTATGTTTGACAACCCCCAGGCTTTGAAAGTTTTGAATTTCCAGACCATGTATTTAAAATTAGGAAATCATTTTATGGTCTAAAACAAACACCTATGGCGTGGTATGATAGACTAAGTAACTTATTGCTTAAAAATAATTTTGAAAGAGGACAAGTAGACGACACCCTATTTAGAAAATCAATAGGAGATGACAAGTAGACGACGTTATTTTTGGATCTATTAATGGCACTATTTGTCAAGAATTTGCTAAGTTGATTCAACTTGAATTTCAAATAAGTATGATGGGAGAACTTAAGTTCTTCTTAGGGATACAAATTCCGCAGAGTCAAAAAGACATATACATTTATCAAACCAAATATACAAAAGAGCTTCTCGAGAAGTTTAAAATTGAATTATTGTAAACCTATGGCTACACCAATGCACCCTACCTATTCACTTGCAAAGGATGAATCAGGCCAGAAGGTTGACCAGAAAACATATAGAGGAATGATTGGATCACAACGTTACCTTATTGCCTCCATACTTGATATTATGTTTAGTGTGTGTGCAAGATTTCATGTTGATCCAAAGGAATATCATTTAATTGATGTTAAAAGGATCTTTAGATACTTAAAAGGTACTACCAATCTTAGCTTTTTCTACAAGAAATCTACTAAGTACAAAATAAGTGGCTATTGTGATGCTGGTTATGGTGGAGACAAACTTGAGAGAAAAAGTACAAGTAGAAATTGCACATTTCTTGGTGAAAACTTAATCTCATGGTCAATTAAGAGACCAAGCACAATTGCAATGTTAGTAGCAGAGGCTGAGTACATTCCAGCAAATTTTTGTAATTCCCAATTGTTGTGGATGACACATCAATTGGAAGATTACAAGATTCTTGAGAGTAATATTCCCATATTATGTGACAATACTTCTGCCATTTTCCTAACCAAGAACCCAATCCTACATTCTAGAGCCAAACACATAGAAATCAAACATCACTTCATTAGGGACTTTGTTCAAAAAGGAGTACTAAATATCCAATTTGTAAACACTAAACCACAATGGTCTGACATATTCACCAAACCATTAGCTGAAGATAGATTTGACTTCAGTAGAAAAAATCTAAACCTTACCTTTATACCTGAATGATGTTGTGCCAAGCTTAGAATAGTTTAGATTCATACTAGGATCAATTTTATGTTATATTCATATATGGCTATGATTTATGTTATGTTCATTCTATTCAAAAAAAAAAGGCAAATATATAAAATTAAAAAAAAATGTTTCACTTTCAAGTATTTTTGTTTGATGACAAAAGGGGAGAAAGATATTTGAGAACAAAAATGTGAGTTGATGATGAAAAAATTACGTGGACTTAGGGGGACTCTTAAGTCAAGAGAAATCAAGTAATAAAAGAAAAATTATTAACAAAAATACAATTTTGTCATCATCAAAAAGGGGGAGATTGTCGAAACAAAGTTGGTTTTCCACTTATAGTTTTGATGTTAACAAAATTATTTTATGAGATTAATAAATTTGGATTAATGGCTTCATTAAGTATGCAAAAACTGGAAGAAGAAAACCAGAGGAAGTGATGAGAGAAAATGACCAGAGGATGAGATCAGGGGAACACAAAGTATAGTGCATGCTCTGAAACTAAAGTTCGTCTGAAGGTTACGAAGATTGCCTCTGATATTTGGGTCTAATGTATGGGTCTGATAACTTGGTCTGAAGACTTCCTTTGAAAAATGGCTCTAAAACTAAGTCTGAAGACTGCCTCTAAAGACTGAATTTGAAGCATGTCTCTAAAGCCCTTGCATGTCTCTGATGTGCACAAACTCAACACGCCTCTAAAGAGTTCATATCAAGGTATAGTTAACTCTGAAGAGCTTGCTCAAATCATAAATTCAAAGTTCACAATCCGCTGATGAAAATGGTGCAACACACTCCAAATGCTGCCTCTGATATGCAGCCTCTAATGTTGCACTAACTCTGAAGTTTCAACAAGGTGATTTGTCCAATGCCACTAATTCTAAGTCATGCAATTCTACCTCTGACTATCTTATTCAAGAAACAAAACATCTCACTCCATCAAAAAAATTATTTCTTCTGATGGAAATTCAACGATGGAAATTGAAAGAATTAAGTATGAAAAGAAGATTTAGCCAAATCAAAAACTTGAGAAGATCCAAGAACAAATAGAATCCATTTTAGCTCAAATCAAGAAAGATTATGAAAAAAGATTCTTGTTTTTAAAGACAATCTAAAATAAGATTTGATTCAGATTTATAATTGAAGAGAATATTTGACCAAGTTGAAAAGTAGATATGGTCAAGATTTGAAGAATATTTGATCAAAATTTATCACAAGAAGAAATGAATTATTTACAAGAAGATTTGTCAAGATTTATCTACAAGAAGATATGAATTATTTACAAGTAGATTTGATCAAGTTTTATCACAAGAACATATGAGTTATTTAGAAGATTTGATCAAGATTTATCACAAGAAGATATGAATTACTTACAAGAAGATTTGATCAAGCTTTATCTACAAGAAGATATGAATTATTTACAAGAAGAGTTGATCATAATCTACAAGAAGATATGAATTATTTACAAAAAGATATGACCAAGAATCGTTTACAAGAAGAAACACTCGCAATAAGATACATTTATTATTTGCAAATATATGATTTAGATTTTGCAAGGACAAAGGAGAAACCATAACCTAATCTATAAATAGATACTCAAGGCTGAAGAAAAAACAAAAGAACTCACAAGCACAAATTTCCTAGGTCATTAGAATTCATAAGATTAAGGTCTAGAGAAACACTTTCTCAAAAGAAATATTTTCTAAATATTTTATAGTGTGAGAGTCATTGTTAAAATAAGATGGTTAGAAGCAAACCAATTTGTTCCAAACTCTTGTAACCCCGCCCGATAGTGGCTTTCGTGTTCCTCAAGCAATCTGTAGGTTTTCAAGTTGTGTTGAGAAGACTTGGCTTGTAGAGTCAAAGTGTTTGTGTTCCTCAAAAAGTTTGTACGTGTTAGGTTGTTTTGAGAAGACTGCCTTGTAGGGTCTGGTGTTGTGCAATTCTTACTTTACTTCTGCCTCTTATCACTTAACCCAATTGCTACTACTTTAATTCTAAGTAGGTCACTAAACCCGAACCAGTTTTAAATAAATTAGCAAAAAGAATGGAACTTAGTCAAACACAATTCAACCACCATTCAACCACTAGGTTGGCCCGACCCAATGTCCACATATAGATTTTAAACTTCACAAAGAGATGAGGTTTAAACTCCACACGGATGGGTCTTTGTACCCCATATAAATGAGTTTTAAACTTCACAAAAAGATGAGGTTTAAACTCCACACGGATGGGTCTTGTACCCCACACTGGATGAGCTGGTGCTCCACATGATGAGATAATACTCACTTCGCGGAAGCAGTATATCTCCATATAACGATGAGACATCCTTGAATTGATTGGTTTATTTTCTGCATAATAAATGTGTATATTGGATTTATTCGATTATTATAGATGTGAATTATTGTTAATTTAATTGATGAGTTTTTATTAATTATTGGAAGTAATTGGTTATTATAGAAAATCTTAGTTATATCATATATATTTCTAAAGAATATTTTGATTATTAAGGAATTTTCAGCTGTAAGGTTTTATTTTAAGAATTTTACAATATTATTTCTTTCGAGAACTTCTTTATTTATTATAGTACCTTTTCTATTATATTTAATTGAAAACTTTTTTGTTATTTTTATACCCACGTAACTAGGCGTTACATTTTTGGTATCAGAGCCATAAATATGCAGACCACCATTCAACCACTAGGTTGGCCCGACCCGATGTCCAACATAATAACATACAACATTTATGACTATAACGAGCAATCCTATAAACTTCACAAAGAGATGAGGTTTAAACTCCACATGGATGGGTCTTGTACCCCACATATAGATGAGTTTTAAACTTCACAAAGAGATGAGGTTTAAACTCCACACTGGATGAGCTGGTGCTCCACATGATGAGATAATACTCACTTCCCGAAAGTAGTATATCTCCATATAACGATGAGACATCCTTGAATTGATTGGTTTATTTTCTGCATAATAAATGTGTATATTGGATTTATTCGATTATTATAGATATGAATTATTGTTAATTTAATTGATGAGTTTTTATTAATTATTGGAAGTAATTGGTTATTATAGAATATCTTAGTTATATCATATATATTTCTAAAGAATATTTTTGGAAGAAAGCGGGTGCCATGATCGATTTTTCCGGTTACCGCGCCGGCTGAGAACAATACTTGTTTTAAAAATGTGTGTATTATTCACTGGGATTTAGTATCTCATTAAAGTGTTGTTTTCAGTGACTGAGACCGTCGGGGACGTCGAGAGTTAAGAGTCATACTTCCGTTGAGAAGAGTAAATTCCTTAGATTAGGTTAGTAGATCAAGAGTTAGTAGACATAGTGTCTACATTGTAGTTTATTACGGGATTAGTTATTAAATGCCAAGATTTGAATATTTTCATTATTAAGGAATTTTCAGCTGTAAGGTTTTATTTTAAGAATTTTACAATATTATTTCTTTCGAGAACTTCTTTATTTATTATAGTACCTTTTCTATTATATTTAAATGAAATTTTTTTTTATTATTTTTATACCCACGTAACTAGGCGTTACATTTTTTATGTTTGTACCTTCAGTTCAATCTTCTTCAACAATAAGTTTTTATACTTGTTGATGTGTTGCATGTGAATTCTTTAGATGAAGATATTTGAACCATCACACGAATGAGCTTTCAGTTGATTCTGATTTCATGCTCACGTTGCTTCTTCCAAAATATATATGATCAAATGATTGAATTTGTTTCATCTGATTGATATAGTCATTAGATTTAGAGTTTAGATGTGTATATTCTCCAGCATTTTCTATGATAAAACAAACTTCAACCTTTTACCATTCAACCTTCATAAAGTAGCTTTTAAATGTGAGGTTTCATTACTGACCAATTTTTCTAACAAATTTCATGCAAATCAAATAAACAACACGGATCATTGATGTTTTTATGAAATTCTCCCTGTTTGGTTAATCTAAACATTGTTGAGATACATCATAATGTTTCTGAAGGTGCGAACACGAGAAGGGGGTTGAATTGTGTTTGCACAAAGTTGATAACTTTTTGATAATTTATAAATAATTAAAAATTAGTTTGGTTTTGGTGACTTACTAGGAGTAGAAGCAATCGAATTTAGAGGCAGCAAGCAATGAAAGCATAAATAATTTGACGCATAGAATTATCCTGGTTCACCAATAACTTGGCTACATCCAGTCCCCTCATTCAGAAGGCTTTAATCCACTAATTCAAAAACCTTGAATTACAAAGCACCTGACCCTCCAAGCCAGTCTTCCCAAACAGCCTGACAACCTCAGACTTTTGAGGAACTAACCACCTTGACCCTACAAGCCAAGTCTTCTCCTAACAACCTGACAACCTCAGATTGAAGAAGGAACTAAACCACTATCAGGTTGGATACAAGAGATTGAAACTTGAGTAGTTGCTTCTAACAAAGCTGATAATAATAATAACTCTCACACTTTAAGAAAAGAACACTTAGAAAATATTTCTCATTCGAACAAGTGTTTCTCTCTTTGAACTCTAAGATGAATTTGGAATCTTGAGCTTGAGTTCTTCTACTCTTTTCTGCTTTTTTTTATGCTTCTCTCCTTCAGCCTAGAGTGTCTATTTATAGTGAAAATTTGGGCTTTAATTTAGTCCTTATTTAATTCTGAATTGTATCTTGTTTAGATTGAGTTTGTAAATTCTTCAAATTGATTTTGTTCCTATTTTGTGTAGATTGACTTTGTAAATTCTTCAGAATGATTCTGTTCCTATTTTGTGTAGATTGAATTTGTAAATTCTTCAAATCAAATATTCTTCAAATCTTCATTAAATGTTGATCAAATATTCTTCAAATCTTCATTAAAATGTTGATCAAATATTCTTCAAATCTTCATTAAATGTAGGTCAAATATTCTTCAAATCTTCATTAAATGTTGATCAAATATTCTTCAAATCTTCAATTAAATGTTGATCAAATATTCTTCAAATCTTCTTCAAATATTCTTCAAATCTTCTTCAAATATTTTTCAAATCTTCTTCAAATCTTCTTCAAATATTCTTCAAATATTCTTCAAATCTTCTTCAAATATTCTTCAAATCTTCTTCAAATATTTTTCAAATCTTCTTCAAATCTTCTTCAAATATTCTTCAAATCTTATTCAAATCTTGACCATATTTTGTTTTCAACTTGGTCAAAGATTTTCTTCAATTATAAATATGAATCAAATCTTATTTTAGATTTTTCATCCATTATAAATTTGAGTCAAATCTTATTTTAGATTTTCTTCAATTATAAATTTGAATCAAATCTTATTTTAGATTTTCATCAATTATAATTTGGAATCAAATCTTATTTTAGATTTTCTTCAAAAACATGAATCTTCTTTCATACTCTTTGAAGTCAAATATATTATTCTCATAAAATACTTTTGTTAACATCAAAACTCTAAATGCAAAACCAACTTGGTTCCAACACTTTGAAGGTAAGATTTAGGTTTTTCTTGATGAAGTCAAACCTATCTTCAGGTAGTGGTTTGGTGAATATGTTAGCCCATTGGTGTTCAGTGTCTACAAATTGAATGTTTAGTACTCCTTTTTTAACAAAGTCCCTAATGAAGTGGTGTTTGATCTCTATGTGTTTAGCTCTAGAATGTAAAATAGGGTTTTTGGCCAGACAAATGGCAAAAGTGTTATCGCAATATATGGGAATGTTGGATTCTAGAATGTTGTAGTCTTCCAGTTGATGTTTCATCCAAAGTAGTTGAGAACTGCAGCTAGCTGCTGAAATGTACTCAGCCTCTGCTGTTGACATTGCAATGGTGTTTTGTCTCTTACTTGACCAAGATATTAAGTTGTCACCTAAAAATGTGCAGTTGCCACTGGTGCTCTTTCTTTCAAGTTTATCTCCAGCATAATCAGAATCACAGTATCCACTAAGTTTGTACTTATGAGATTTCTTGTAGAACAAGGTAAGGTTGGTAGTGCCTTTTAGGTATCTAAGGATTCTCTTAACAGCAGTTAAATGTGATTCCCTAGGGTCAGCTTGAAATCTTGCACATACACATACACTAAACATGATGTCAGGTCTAGAAGCGGTAAGGTAAAGTAGGGATCCTATCATTCCTCTATAGATTTTTTTTTTTGTCAACTTTTTCACCTGAATCATCTTTTTCAAGTGAACAAGTAGGGTGCATTGGTGTAGCCATAGGTTTGCAATCACTTATCTTGAACTTCCTAAGAAGCTCTTTTGTATATTTGGTTTTATGAATGTATATACCTTTTTGACTTTGCTGAATTTGTATTCCTAAGAAGAACTTAAGTTCTCCCATCATACTCATTTGAAGTTCAAGCTGCATCAATTTAGAAAATTCTTGATAAAGAGTGCCATTAGTAGATCCAAATATAATGTCATCAACATAAATTTGAATAATAAGAATGTTATCTCCTATTGATTTTCTAAAAAGTGTATTGTCTACTTGTCCTCTTTCAAAGTTATTTTTAAGCAAGGAGTTATTAAGTCTATCATACCATGCACTAGGTGCTTGTTTTAGACCAAACAAGGATTTCCTAACTTTAAAAACATGATTTGGAAATTCAGAACTTTCAAAACCTGGGGGTTATTTAACATAGACTTCTTCACTTATATAACCATTTAGAAAAGCACTTTTAACATCCTTTTGAAATAATCTAATGTTATTATTTGCAGCAAAAGAAAGTAGGATACAAATAGCTTCTAACCTGGTCACTGGAGCAAATATCTCAGTGTAATCAATGCCCTTTTTCTAATTGTAGCCTTGTGTGACAAGTTTTGTCTTGTTTCTGACCACTTCACTTGTTTCTGAAAACCCACTTGGTTCCAATAATGTTGTTCTTTGGTCTAGGTACTAGATCCCAAACATCATTCCTCTTAATTTTTTGAGAACCTGTAAAATACTTATCTAGCTTTGATTTTTATGATCAAGTTTCTTGTTATCACAGTAAACATAATATCAGACAATAATTAAATTTAAAAAAGATATCACATATATGTTAACAATTTCAGTTTCACTATGAAAACCCTCTTAGTTCTTCTTTTCTGGTTTTCAGATTCTGAGTTTGTATGTTCTCTGATTAGAGAGTCTGGATGAAGGGATTTGAATTCCCATCCAGGTTTGTAGTCTTCATGATTTTGATTGGAGTTTTCAAAGAAGTCTCCTGATTCTGACTTTTAATATGCCACTTCTTTTTCTACTGATGTATCGGGTTTCTCTAATGGTAATTCTGATTCTTATGGTAGTTCCAGTTCTGTTGATATGTGTGATTTCTCTGCCAGTTTTGAGTCTGTTGATACTCCAGATGTTTCTGATATCTCTGATTCATCATATGGTTCTGATTCTGATAAGTATTGTGTTGACCATTCCTTCTTCCAACATAGTCAATTGGCTTCTGTTTGGTAGAGCTTGGAACATAGATCTTTTTGCCTTCATATACTGCAAGCATCCATTGACCAGGCACCATGACTGGTGTTTCAATTTGATTGCTTAGAACATCTCACTTTCTTCATCTGTTGATTCACTTTCAGAGTCAGAATCTGTGTTGGATCCAAAGGTAGAGTTGGTATGAGCCATCATACCCAAATCTACTTGTTCATCGTCAGAGGATTCCTCAGATATATCCCATGTAGCCATCATACTCTTCTTCTTGGGTCTGGAATCTTTCCTTTGGTGTTTCTCTTTCTCCATATTTGGACATTCTGACTTGATATGTCCAGGTTCATTGCATCCATAGCAGATGATGCTTTTCTTGTCATATTTATCATCATTTTCTTTGTTGGATTGCTTGGAATATCTTTGGGGAAATTTCTTCTTTCTGTTGTGCCACATCTTCTGAACTTTTCTGCATATAAACTCCAGTTCCTCTTCCTCTAAGTCTTCATTCTGATCATTTGAATCATCATCCTCTGATTCTGCTGTTGCATTCAAGACTTTCTTCTGCTTGGATTTCAAAGCCACGGTTGGTTGCTTCTTCTTGGGCTCATCCTCTACAAGCTCAATTTCATGTGATCTGAGAGAGCTGATTAATTCTTCCAACTTTAGAGTATTCAGATCTTTTGCTTCCTAAATGGCAGTGATCTTAGGTCTCCACTTACTTGTCAGACTCCTAAGAATTTTCTTCACATGATCAGCAGTAGTATAACTCTTCTCGAGTACCTTTAATCCTGAGACCAGGGTCTGGAATCTGGAAAACATTGTTTCAATATCTTCATCTTCTTCCATCTTGAACAACTCATACTTTTTGACTAGGAGGTTGGCCTTTGCTTCTTGAACTTGCTTGCTTCCTTCATAGGTTAGAATCAGACTATCATAAATACTTTTTGCTGTCTCTTTGTTGGTGCACTTGTCAAACTCCTTGAAGGTGATTGCATTTATCATGAATGTTCTGGACTTATGATGCATCTTGTACATCTTCTTCTGATTAGCATTCATCTCCTTTCTTGGAATTTCAATAATATCAGTATTCTTCGGAGCAATATAGCCATTTTCCACCAAGTCCCAAAGTTCAGGATCTTGAGAAATATAGAAACTTCTCAGCCTGTCTTTCCAATACTCGTAACGTTCTCCATCAAACAGAGGTGGTCTGTTGATATTTCGTCCAGCAACTTCTTCACTGAATCCAGACATATTGAACCCTTGGATCTTTTCTCAAACACTGTAAAGTGCAAAGCCTAGAGACCGAGCTCTATTGCCAATTGAAGGTGCAAACACGAGAAGGGGGGGTTGAATTGTGTTTGCACAAAGTTGATACCTTTTTGATAATTTATAAATAATTAAAAATTAGTTTGGATTTGGTTACTTACTTGGAGTAGAAGCAATCGAATTTAGAGGCAGCAATCAATGAAAGCATAAATAATTTGATGCATAGAATTATCCTGGTTCACCACTAACTTGGCTACATCCAGTCCCCTCATTCAGAAGGCTTTAATCCACTAATTCAAAAACCTTGAATTACAAAGCACCTGACCCTCCAAGCCTGTCTTCCCAAACAGCCTGACAACCCCAGACTTTTGAGGAACTAACCACCTTGACCCTACAAGCCAAGTCTTCTCCTAACAACCTGACGACCCCAGATTGAAGAAGGAACTAAACCAATATCGGGTTGGATACAAGAGATTGAAACTTGAGTAGTTGCTTCTAACAAAGCTGATAATAATAATAACTCTCACACTTTAAGAAAAGAACACTTAAAAGGTATTTCTAACTTGAACAAGTGTTTCTCTCTTTGAACTCTAAGATGAATTGAGAACTTTCAGCTAGAGTTACTTTTTTCTGCTTTTCGATGCTTTTCTCCTTCAGCCTTGAGTGTCTATTTATAGTGAAAATTTGGGCTTCAATTTAGTCCTTATTTAATTCTGAATTGTATCTTGTTTAGATTGAGTTTGTAAATTCTTCAAATTGATTTTGTTCCTATTTTGTGTAGATTGACTTTGTAAATTCTTCATGATGATTCTTTTCCTATTTTGTGTAGATTGACTTTGTAAATTCTCCAGAATGATTTTGTTCCAATTTTGTGTAGATTGACTTTGTAAATTCTTCATATCAAATATTCTTCAAATCTTCGTTAAATGTTGATCAAATATTCTTCAAATCTTCTTCAAATATTCTTCAAATCTTCTTCAAATATTTTTCAAATCTTCTTCAAATCTTCTTCAAATATTCTTCAAATCTTCTTCAAATCTTGACCATATTTTCTTTTCAACTTGGTCAAATATTTTCTTCAATTATAAATATGAATCAAATCTTATTTTAGATTTTTCATCCATTATAAATTTGAATCAAATCTTATTTTAGATTTTCTTCAATTATAAATTTGAATCAAATCTTATTTTAGATTTTCATCAATTATAATTTGGAATTTTAGATTATCATCAATTATTATTTGGAATCAAATCTTATTTTAGATTTTCTTCAAAAACATGAATCTTCTTTCATTCTCTTTGAAGTCAAATATATTATTCTCATAAAATACTTTTGTTAGAACTTGTATATACTTAAAACTCTAAATGTAAAACAAACTTGGTACCAACAATCTCCCCCTTTTTTATGATGTCAAAACTTGTATTTTTTTATAACAGCTTTTCTTTATATTTCTTTCACTCCACCTAACTTAGGGCTCCCCCTAAGTCATCAGACAAAAAGACTTGAATTTGAAACTCTGCCTTTTTATTTCTCTTTTTTTTTTCTCGTTTTTTTTTTAATAAAATAAATATAACATAATATAAGAAAATATAATAACTAGTGTTAAACTAAACTACTTTGAAGTGATCACAACATCAGTCAGGTATGAAGGTAAGGTTTAGGTTTTTCTTGATGAAGTCAAACCTATCTTCCGGTAGGGGTTTGGTGAATATGTCAGCCCATTGGTGTTCAGTGTCTACAAATTGAATGTTTAGTACCCTTTTTGAACAAAGTCCCTAATGAAGTAGTGTTTGATCTCTATAGATTTAGCTCTAGAATGTAAGATAGGGTTTTTGGCTAGACAAATGGCAGAAGTGTTATCGCAATAGATGGGAATGTTAGATTCTAGAATGTTGTAGTCTTCCAGTTGATGTTTCATCCAAAGTAGTTGAGAACTGCAGCCAGCTGCTGAAATATACTCAGCCTCTACTGTTGACATTGCAATGGTGATTTGTCTCTTACTTGACCAAGATATTAAGTTGTCACCTAAAAATGTGCAGTTGCCACTGGTGCTCTTTCTCTCTAGTTTATCTCCAGCATAATTAGAATCAAAGTATCCACTAAGTTTGTACTTAGGAGATTTCTTGTCGAACAAGGTAAGGTTGGTAGTGCCTTTTAGGTATCTAAGGATTCTCTTAACAACAGTTAAATGTGATTCCTTAGGGTCAGCTTGAAATCTTGCACATACACATACACTAAACATGATGTCAGGTCTGGAAGCGGTAAGGTAAAGTAGAGATCCTATCATTCCTCTATAGATTTTTTTTTTGCCTGAATCATCTTTTTCAAGTGAACAAGTAGGGTGCATTGGTGTAGCCATATGTTTGCAATCACTCATCTTAAACTTCCTAAGAAGCTCTTTGGTATATTTGGTTTGATGAATGTATATACCTTTTTGACTTTGCTGAATTTGTATCCCTAAGAAGAACTTAAGTTCTCCTACCATACTCATTTGAAATTCAAGCTGCATTAATTTAGAAAACTCTTGACAAAGAGTGCCATTAGTAGATCCAAAAATAATGTCATCAACATAAATTTGAATAATAAGAATATTATCTCCTATTGATTTTCTAAAAAGTGTATTATCTATTTGTCCTCTTTCAAAGTTATTTTTAAGCAAGAAGTTACTAAGTTTATCATACCACACCCTAAGTGCTTGTTTTAGACCATACAAGGATTTCCTAAGTTTAAAAACATGATATGGAAATTCAGAACTTTCAAAACCTAGGAGTTTTTTAACATACACTTCTTCACTTATATAACCATTTAGAAAAGCACTTTTAACATCCATTTGAAATAATGTAATGTTATTATTTGCAGCAAAAGAAAGTAGGATACGAATTGCTTCTAACCTGGCCACTGGAGCAAATGTCTCAGTGTAATCAATGCCCTCTTGCTAACTATAGCCTTGTGCGACAAGTCTTGTCTTATTTCCAACCACTTCACCTTTTTCATTTAGTTTGTTTCCGAAAACCCACTTGGTTCCAATAATGTTCGTCTTTGGTCTAGGTACTAGATCCCAAACATCATTCCTCTTAAATTCTTGAGAACCTGCAAAATACTTATCTAACTTTGATTTTTATGATCAAGCTTCTTGTTATCACAGTAAACATAATATCAAACAATAATTAAATTTAAAGAAAGATATCACCTATTTTAGTTTCACTATGAAAACCCTCTTAGTTCTTCTTTTCTGGTTTTCAGATTCTGAGTTTGTATATTCTCTGATTAGAGAGTCTGGATGAAGGGATTTGAATTCCCATCCAGGTTTATAGTCTTTATGAATTTGATTGGAGTGTTCAAAGAAGTCTCCTGATTCTGACTTTTAATCTGCCACTTCTGTTTCTGTTGATGTATCGAGTTTCTCTTATGGTAATTCTGATTCTTCTGGTTGTTCCAATTCTGTTGATATGTGTGATTTCTATGATATTTTTGGTTCATCATTTGGTTCATGTTCTGATAGGTATTATGTTGACCAATCCTTCTTCCACCAGAGTCAGTTGGCTTCTGTTTGTTAAGTCTTGGAACATAGACCTTTTTGCCTTCATATATTGCAAGCATCCATTGAAAAGGCACCATGACTGGTGTTTCAATTTGATTGCTTAGAACATCTGCAACATAAACAATTTTATCTTTTGGTACCCAAATTTGGTTGGGTCCTGGTTTGTTAGATCTTAAATATTTCTTGTCTTTCCATGTGGTTAGCATAGGACAAGATATTTTATTGTGACATTTCTTATAGCAAATAATACATAAATCATCAGACCAAATAAACTTAGATTCAATTACTTTTTCTTGAAATCCTATTCCTCTTTTACCATTCCTACTAACCCCAAAAATTATAGATGCATACTTGCTTCTTTCCATACCATTATCAATAAAATCTTGAAATACTTCTTCATGCTTATCAGAGTTACATGTGGTATTTTCAATTGATGTTGAACTATAATTACTTTTCAGAGTTAGATTTTCAGCCTTATGTTCAGCAATATCAGTTTTCAGATTTGCATTTTCTGTTTTAAGTTCAATAATATCAGTTTTCAAAGATGCATTATCTGTCTTAAGTTCAACAATATCAGTTTTCATATTTGCATTCTCTATTTTAAGTTCAGTAATATCAGTTTTCATATTTGTATTTTCTGTTTTAAGTTCAGTACTTTCATTCTTTAAAACATTAACATTTTCAATTAGATTTGTACTTTCTTTCCTAAGTGTTTTTAGTTTTAAAGACAATTTGTGATTAATATTTAAAAAATCATTTATAGCAGTAATTAAATCAGATCGAGTAAATTCAGAAAATATCTCAGTTTCTTCATCTGTTGATTCACTTCCAGAGTCAGAATCTGTGTTGGATCCAGAGGTAGAGTTGGTATGAGCCATCATAGCTAAATCTGCTTGTTCATCGTTAGAGGATTCCTCAGAATCATCCCATGTAGCCATCAAACTCTTCTTCTTGGATCTGGAATCATTCCTTTTCCCTTTCTCCATATTTGGACATTCTGACTTGATATGTCCAAGTTCATTGCATCCATAGCAGATGATACTTTTATCATTATTTCCTTTGTTGGATTGATTGGAATATCTTTAGGGAAATTTCTTCTTTCTGTTGTGCCACATCTTTCGAACTTTTTTGGTTATGAAAGCAATCTCCTCTTCCTCTGAGTTCAGATTCTGATTATCTGAATCACTATCCTCTAATTCTGATGTTGCCTTTAGAACCTTCTTCTGCTTAGATTTCAAGGCCAGAGTCTTGTTCTTCTTCTTGGGCTCATCTTCTTCAAGCTCAATTTCATGTGATCTGAGAGAGCTGATTGATTCTTCCAACTTTAGAGTATTCAAATCCTTTGCTTCTTGAATGGCAGTGATCTTAGACCTCCACTTACTTGTCAGACTCCTAAGAATTTTCTTCACATGATCAGCAGTAGTATAACTCTTCTTAAGTACCTTTAATCCTGAGACCAGGGTCTGGAATCTGGAAAACATTGTTTCAATGTCTTCATCTTCTTCCATCTTAAACAACTCATACTTTTTGACTAAGAGGTTGGCCTTTGCTTCTTGAACTTGCTTGCTTCCTTCATAGGTTAGAATCAGACTATCATAAATACTCTTTGTTGTCTCTTTGTTGGTGCACTTGTCAAACTCCTTGAAGGTGATTGCATTTATCATGAATGTTCTGGACTTATGATGCATCTTGTACATCTTCTTCTGATCAGCATTCATCTCCTTTCTTGGAATTTCAATACCATCAGTATTCTTCGGAGCAATATAACCATCTTCCACCAAGTCCCAAAGTTCAGGATCTTGTGAAATATAGAAACTTCTCAGCCTGTCTTTCCAACACTCAAAACGTTCTCCATCAAACAGAGGTGGTCTGTTGATATTTCCTCCAGCAGCTTCTTCACTGAATCTAGACATATTGAACATTTGGATCTTTTCTCAAACACTGTAAAGTGCACGAGAAGGGGGGTTGAATTGTGTTTGCACAAAGTTGATAACTTTTTGATAATTTATAAATAATTAAAAATTAGTTTGGTTTTGGTGACTTACTTGGAGTAGAAGCAATCGAATTTAGAGGCAGCAAGCAATGAAAGCATAAATAATTTGACGCGTAGAATTATCCTGGTTCACCACTAACTTGGCTACATCCAGTCCCCTCATTAAGAAGGCTTTAATCCACTAATTCAAAAACCTTGAATTACAAAGCACCTGACCCTCCAAGCCAGTCTTCCCAAACAACCTAACAACCCCAAACTTTTGAGGAACTAACCACCTTGACCCTACAAGCCAAGTCTTCTCCTAACAACCTGACAACCTCAGATTGAAGAAGGAACTAAACCACTATCAGGTTGGATACAAGAGATTGAAACTTGAGTAGTTGCTACTAACCAAGCTGATAATAATAATAACTCTCACACTTTAAGAAAAGAACACTTTGAAAATATTTCTCATTTGAACAAGTGTTTCTCTCTTTGAACTCTAAGATGAATTTGGAATCTTGAGCTTGAGTTCTTCTACTCTTTTATGCTTTTTTTGATGCTTTTCTCCTTCAGCCTTGAGTGTCTTTTTATAGTGAAAATTTGGGCTTTAATTTAGTCCTTATTTAATTCTGAATTGTATCTTGTTTAGATTGAGTTTGTAAATTCTTCAAATTGATTATGTTCCTATTTTGTGTAGATTGACTTTGTAAATTCTTCAGAATGATTCTGTTCCTATTTTGTGTAGATTGACTTTGTAAATTCTTCAAATCAAATATTCTTCAAATCTTCATTAAATGTTGATCAAATATTCTTCAAATCTTCATTAAAATGTTGATCAAATATTCTTCAAATCTTCTTCAAATCTTCATTAAATGTAGGTTAAATATTCTTCAAATCTTCATTAAATGTTGATCAAATATTCTTCAAATCTTCAATTAAATGTTGATCAAATATTCTTCAAATCTTCTTCAAATATTCTTCAAATCTTCAAATATTTTTTAAATCTTCTTCAAATCTTCTTCAAATCCTCTTCAAATATTCTTCAAATCTTCTTCAAATCTTGACCATATTTTCTTTTCAACTTGGTCAAGGATTTTCTTCAATTATAAATATGAATCAAATCTTATTTTAGAATTTTCATCCATTATAAATTTGAATCAAATTTTATTTTAGATTTTCTTCAATTATAAATTTGAATCAAATCTTATTTTAGATTTTCATCAATTATAATTTGGAATTTTAGATTTTCATCAATTATAATTTGCAATCAAATCTTATTTTAGATTTTCTTCAAAAACATGCATCTTCTTTCATACTCTTTGAAGTCAAATATATTATTCTCATAAAATATTTTTGTTAACATCAAAACTCTAAATGTAAAACCAAATTGGTTCCAACAGTTTCCATTAATGCACTGACATTTTGATTGTCTGGTCTAATACTTCTTTTTATCATCCAATAAGTTTCAGTGTTAGCTTGTTTGTTATTCAAACTGAGTATATTACTCTCTCTTTTTGAAGCACTAAAGTTTTGTTTAGTTTGTCATTGAAGAGTTATAATGGCATAGAAATTTAGATGATTGATAAATGGGATCCTCATTCATAAACACCTTCATGACATCAAACATAATTTTGCTATAGTTCTATTTTAGTGTTAGATTGGCATGAACTTTTCACTATTGATATAAAGTCTAACTTTTCTGCCATAATATTTCACTTTAGGTTGTATTAAAATAACTAATGATAGATTTTTTTGACAATGTTAAAGTTGAAGGCTATCTACATTTGATAATCAATATATATATATATATATAGGATGTATCAGGGAAAGTATCAAGTCAGAGAAGTTTTAATATGTGAGGGTGATAGGATCAAATCTTGACCATACAACCATACAAGAATGGTCTTGATTGAAAGTGCCATATAACCATTTAAAAAAGTCACATGACTTTTTGTTATAATCTTAACCATTCATGACTTGATGAATGGTTAAGATTCTTTCCTCTTGCACTCTTGTTATAAAAGTACTCTCATTTAATATATTTCCTATATATATGTCTTAAAAAAGTCTAAGGGTCGACCTTGCCTAAGAGGGCCAAAAAGTATGTGGCAGTATCATGAGTTAAGAAGGAAAGGCTTTGTCACATCGCCTATGTCAATAGATAAATTATGGAAAACCCAATAACGCTTAGATCCCTATGTTATTGAAATAACTCTTATTTGTGACCTAGCGAAGTAGATTGAGGATAATAGTTTTATTTGTTCTCGTTATTTGGGCATCAAATTGATTTGCATTGTTAGCTGAAGGTTCTAGAAAACATAAGAAAGAAGGCATTTGATTTGTGTTGACCATTTCTATAAATAATTTAGTTGCAAAACAAAAAGGTATGTTCTTCATTAAAACATTCAACTTATGATTATAAATCAATTTGAGTAAAATAAAGTTGAATCATAAAGAACTCAAATTAAATAACAAGGTTGAGATAGAGAAAAGGCACATGTATTTTTATACTAGTTCACAACAACTATTGTTACATCTAGTCCTCCTCTTATATAGAGATTTTGCCTTAGTACAGTTTGAAGATTTAATCCACTATAAATCCAATAGCATAGACGTATGCTTTACTTTTGCCTCTCTAGCAATCAAGTATTATTTCACCTATTTTTTCACCTCTTCAGGTGCCTCTTTTGTATGATGATTTGTTGCCACTATCAAGCTTGAGTACATTGATTCAAGTGTGTGTTTGACATAACACATAGTATTTCTTTGGATTTTTAACTCTCATTGGGAGAATAAAACAATTTAATCCTATATCAATTCAGGTGCAAAAAACAACTTGATTGAATTGTATCAATTTCAAACGACTCTCTACATAGAGGATTTTTTTCATTGATTCTTTTCTTTTGATGTGTTCAAGGCTTTTTCAGAAATCTTCTTTAAGCATTGCCTTTTTCTTTTCATTGATTGTTACTTCCTTTTTCAAAAATGTTTCTGTTTAAATACTGAATAATATATCCATTGGAAATAGTGTCGTTGGAGAACTTGACACGTAGAGATAGTACACTAAGCCATTATAAGATTGTTAGAGCCAAGATAGTTTCAAGAACAATGACCTTTAATTATTTTGGTGATAACAAAAATTATTTTGAGGGAACAATTTATAGTGCTAATAAATTTTTTTAAGTGTGTAGACCTTCGGTTAAAATTTTAAGAACTTTGTGTTGATCCCTCTAATGAATAGAGAAGATAAATAAAGAAATCAAGACAGTGCTCAGAAGAATATATTAAGATGTGTCTGACACTGGTCAACACGTCCGCAGCGTGTCTCTAATAATTTGATTATACAAGCTTGCTTTGATTATTCTACGTCTGATAAATCTAGGAAACCAATTGATCATCAAGTAAACTATCTTAAGTCAATCATCTGAACATATGAGAATCCAAATGCTTTCAATATATCAATCGTTGAAAAATCTTGTATTATTTTCTAAGTGTTGAAAAACTACATTTCTTTATTTAGCTCAGTACTTTGTAAACATTCTCTGATAAGATTTATTCATAAAACAAATTTATTGAGAACATACTTTGTAAACATTCTTTGATAAGAGTTATTCATAAAACAACCTTAAACACTTCTTTGTAGTTTAGCCCAGTAGTGGCTACTACTGGCCTAAAAAAGCCACTACTTTATTGAGAACATACTTTGTAAGCATTCTCTGATAAGAGTTATTCAGAAAACAGCCTTAAACACTTAGTAGTGGTTGCTACCCTCGTCATTTTGACTCTACTAAGCTAGAATGTTGAGAAGACTCGAACACATTCAGTTTGACTAGTAGGTGTTTAATGGACATGTCATACTTTTGGTGATTAGTGGATTAAACTCTTTAGAGTGAAGGGACTGGAATTAGCTACCGGGTTGGTAGTGAATCGGAATAATTTGGCTTGTGTTTCCTCTCTTTACCTCTTTATATACTTTTGCTTTATCAAGCTTTACTTTATTATCTATTTCATCAAAAAAATTAAAACCTAAAAAACACAATTTAAACCTCTTTTTGTTGTGTTTTTCTCTCTTCAAATATTTGTACTATTCATAGTACTATTCCAGGAGGTTGTTGTACTATATGGACAGTTGTACTATACTAATTATTTTCCATATCATTAAAGGAACAAAATTATTTCTCTTATAGTTTTTGTCTTCAGACGAATACTAACAATAAGTCAATCTTCAATGTAAATCATGTTGACCACAGACATTGACTTTTCTAGATGATAGTTTTACCAAATGAACCATTGCTCCATAGAAATTACAAAGTAATTTAATTCATCAGAGGATTTGACTTTTACTAGAGCATTGACTTTATCATAGGCTTCATTCAGATTTTCCTGTATCTTTTAACATGCTCTACACACTTAACAAATAGTTAGGGGATAATTGTTCTTATTATTTTTGTTATCTTCAAAACATAAATCACAAGATTGTAGTTAAAATCACTTTTGCACTAACATAACAACAATGTTTTAAAAACTAGCTCGGATGGGTCCAATCAAGAATAGGAGTATAAACATCGAATGTTCTATTGGATCGGCTATGCTTTTACATCACTATGAATTGATGGGATTCAGGCAAACCTAGTGACTTGGCAGTTTTCCCAAACCAGCTTGGGTTTTGACACCCTAAACTCCATACCCATTTTGTTGGTATGTTTCATCCATACATATTTCAAAGGTGGAGGAAAATTAAAATCATTTTGCATCACAGAAAAAAAGGAATCACATTTCTCAAAAGACACAATCCTTAAAAAAATATTAAAAGAAATCATATCATAATATTAATCTCAAAATAAGCACTTCTAAAATGTCTGAAAAAGAAATTTGTCCTACCCCATGTCACATATTAGAGCTCGAGTACCATAACTTTAGCCGTTACATTTTGAGGAAATACAAAATATCATAACATTAAAAGAAAACTTGTAAAGGAATCTAATAACAATTCCACTAGGAAAAAATAGTAGCACAATAAAGCTACTAGTCCTTTTCTACCACCTATTGAGCATCTGTTTTATCGCAATACCAAACACAAACAACGAATGGTGAGTAATTAAATCATGTTAAAGTATAAAGTATGAAATAAAAACTCGCACAATTACATCTCATAGTTTAACAATTGAATCACAAGACATATTCAGGTATATACACATATTCACATTCACACACATATTCATATATTTAACCATACTCACATATTCATAAGTATGCAATGCAAATTGATGATTTTCACCATGCAATAGTTCTCTGAATTTGGTACCAATCTATTCTGAAGTACGTAGAAGGAACATGGCATAACGCTCTTTTATCGGACGAAAGTCATTTAGTCGTTCATAGGCTCACTAAGCATCGCGACTTACTAGGTCACTATTTCGTGTCTAGTCGAAGTCAATATGTGTTGCACGATAGTTCCTAACTCTTGGGAATTAATCTCACACCACTTAGGAGTTCCCCACCCAAACACCCCTAAGATCACAAAAAATGATCGTAACCCCAAAGTCCAAAACAATGTACTTCCTCGTCATCTCACAGGGATACTTAGCCCTCCTAATGTCATGAGTGCATCACAACACAGAGTTCCTATGCTTAGGGTCTTATCCCTTATATCTATTATCCTCCCTTCGTTGTTCTAAGTCACTACTTATTCTGGAAGGACTATCAAAGGAATAGGTCAGGTAATTTATAAGCCAATGCTCATCAACAAAGTTACAATCAATTCATTTTGACACTTTCTCATCATTCATCAAGACATCAAGTCCAACATAATCATCAACTAATCACATATTCACAACAATTTCATTTCATCAATCTCTTAACGGAATAAACTAAGATAACATTTTCATGGTGCAAATGTTGGAGTATAACTCCTCTAATGGAAAAAAAACATTCTCAAACTCAAATCCACAAAGTAGAGTTGAATAGAGTTGTCCATTTTTTTTTTCCAGCGTAGATTTATTTTTTACAATTTTGTGAAATTTTTTAGATCAAACCAAAACGCGCAAGAAATTGCTAACACAAAAAGGTGTTTCAAATAATTTGCACAAACACAAGTTAAATAATTGAGCTATGATTGAAACTAACTTCAACGTCCCTTCAATTAATTGAACAGTATAAGAATTCATATAATCAAAATGTCAACTAAAATTAGAAAACTTGCATAATATAAAAGTCATATTTCAACGCAATTTGAGATCCCGCAAAATGTAAAAACAAAATGTTAACTCATAACAAATTTTATAAAAACAGTAAATTTGCTATCAATATACAAGAACAAATAAATAATCTACTAGACCACAATAAAAAAAGAAGAGTTAAGAGAAAGACATCAAGATTTATAATAGCACCACTACTTCATCCTCGCGTGTAGTGTACATCTAGTACCTATATAAATGTATGAGATTTTTTTCCTTATACAATTGATTACAAGATCCTTGAGAATGAATTACAATGTGTAATTCCACTCTTTCTTCAAGAATCACTCAAATATCAAAAACTTGAAGAACACCATATGCAATTTCTTGAACTCAAATCCTACTATTTAAGAACACCACTTCAAATTGAAGTTATTCACCAAATCCCTAAATATATCCCCACTTAAGATCATAAAATATCTTCTTTATTTCTCTCACAAAGTGTAGAATTTTATATCCCACAAACTCTAACACCATGAACATTCATAAAAAATTAAAAAAATAAAGAGATACCCCAATTTTTCTCTCTAAAATTTCTCAGATCAAGTAAGTGAATTAGAAAACTTGTATATTCTGAATTGAGACTTAGAATGAAAGAGATGAAAAATAAATGTATTTTTTTGTTGTTGAGATAAATGTTATTTATAGGTAAAGGGTAAAAATAAGAAAACACACTTAATACGTTGAAAAACTAAAACTTTACTCATGTGAATTGATACATACATATTCATGCATATTCTTGAACTCTAGGAGAAAATTGAACTCTCTTGAAGAGATTCATAACTTGAGTTAATTGATTCTTCTTATCATCAAAAGAAATCATGAGTCAATTCATGCATCAGGTGAATAAACTCATTGGCGTGGAATTTCTTAAAATAGGTTCAAGGCAATAATGAATAGATTCAAGACTTTATGAATTGTTTCATGGATGTAAAAATGACTTAAAAATGTTTTCAATGCATTTCCATTAATTTCAAAAATAATCCTAATATGCACCTAGTGTCATGCATAATTAAAACACATATGCTCAATAATGTTTTTGATATACATCAAAACACTATGTAACGAATTTAAGGATACATCCATTCACATACTACCTTTTTTTTTATGATAACAAAACTTTGTTGACAAGTTTCCCAATATCTTGATAGAGATGTTCTCTAAAATGTGTGTGATGTGTACTTGTATATTAATCTTTCGCAACATAAAATTTTATTGAGATTGTCAATATCTTCTCCCCATTGACATTATAAAAAGAAAGAGACAACCAAAAAAATTCGAAAAGTTGAAATAATGAGTAAGCCATGATATGGCCACAAAGCAAGCATTAAAGGTTATAAATCACAACTAACCAAAAACTCAATCAACGTTCAAGAAAAATAGAATGAAATATAGATGAAGCATATACAATAGAGAATTTAAAACGGCAATTTTTCATATAAACAAGCATCCAAAATGATCCAATTGAAACAATCATTACCAATAGAATATATGTCATAAATAAATAAAATAGACAATGTCAAATACATCTGGAAAAAATATATACAACTACAACAAGCTTGCTAAACCAACTTGATCGATAGAGAAGATAAGAACCATACATTTACATAGAAAATATGAGCAAAATTTTCTAAAATGGTTAGAGCTTAGAACTAAACAACATGCACGCGTACTATTCAATGAATGAAATGTCTAAGATTCCTAGTTCATTTCTGATTTTAAGAAAACTACCATTTGGTAAAGGTTTTGTAAAATTATCAACAAATTGATTTGGTGTATATACATGCTTGCTCAAAAACACGTACACTTTCCTTTACATGATCCCTCAAGAAATAATGCTTAATCTCTATATGCATAGTTCTAGATTGCATCTTTACTAGTACGTGAAACTTTACCTTTATTTTTTGTTTATATTGGTGACCAAACCTCCACCTTTAGAGCTTATTTATAATTACCCATCATATTCTTGGAAAATCCACTATCGATCGAGATTCCATTTCTTACTTGATGCTTTCAAACATATCTTCGTAACAATTGGTAAAAATTTATAGTTACCCAATTTTAGTTGGGCATTTGTTGATTAGTCTTGGGAACTTGCCCCTTAGAGGAAGTTTGGCCCTTTCTACCACAATAAAATCAAGTAATAAAATATGCATTTTGGTGTAAGACTTGTTGGTGTAATGGTTAGTTTAACTGATTTTAGCACTAATGGTTAGTTTAACTGATTTTAGCACTTTGATCAGTGCTTTATAAGCATATTTTTGGTAAAAATAAAAAAGAAATGCAAAATAATAGCAAATTAGATTTGAATTCGTGTGATTCCACTTGCAAAAGGAAGCCTTTTCTATTAGACCACAAAATATAATATACATTATTGTTATATGTTATGCAAAAAAAAGACCTTTTTTTTTAATAACTCAATCCCTCTAAGTGTCACCGTTATTCATGATATTCTCAATCCCCATTTTTTACTATTGAAAATTAGCGTGTTTTTACTTTCCGTAGGAATTGAACTCATGACCTAGGGATTAAGTCAATGGTTCATTCACTTCCACTATCAATTCATCATATCCAAAAGCAGACATAAATATATTCTTACCTTTTTAGTCATATTGTATTTTCTTCTTATCTACATTTTTTAATGTATAGTAGAAATCCTTATTCTTTTTAACTTCTTATAAGTTCCCTCCACTTGAAGTAATCTTATCTGAAGTGTGTCGAGTACTAAATGTTGATACTTCATTCAGTAGAGATTTGAAACTGAGTTCACCACATTGTAAGAATCTAGCCCCTTCCACTAGACCGAACTCCGTTAGTTCCTTTATACATATATTTAAATAATAAAAATTTATTTCATTAACACATTTTAAAAAGAATAGGAAAATCTTTTTTATTTACCCTAACTAGCAGTAGTAATAATGTATGTGTTTTCATTAAGGCAAGTTTTCAAAAAAATAAAAGGTCTTTTTATTTTATTTTATCGTAATTAACAATATTGTGTGTGATTATTTCTTAAAAATATCAGACCTAGTTTGTCAATATAAATAGAGGTCTAATAATTGTTAAAGAAACGAAAAAAAAGGAACATAAAAACTCGACAAAATCGGTATGTATTTTTATCTTCTTGTTTTATTGAGTTGTTGCAATTTTGTCTATTGCGTTTACAAATAGTATTTGTACCTTTGTTGACTTAAAAAACAAAAATTATTTGTTTCCTTGTTTAAAGTTATTATTATCGTTGTTAATTCTCATTGTTTTCACCACTGCACACCTTAAATCCTTCTCTCCCCCGTCTTACAAAATACAAATGAAAAAAAAAATTTGGTGTACACCAAAATCTATTTAATACTTTAGGGGAGATAAAAATAGAAGGAATAATGTGATTCATATTAATATATTGGTGATATAATAAAAAAAAGATTAAAAAAAAATAAAATGATGAATAAATATGTAAAAGTTAGTGGTCTTTGAATATAAGAGTTATGAAAAATTGAGAACACATATCACATAATATAACCAAAGGAAAAGTATAAATTGAAAATTTTATTTTTGAGTCATAAGGGTGTTTGGAGATTTGAAAGAACAATAACGTCATCGA
>JBBPBP010009779.1:51610555-51645219 GCA_037974735.1 Cicer chorassanicum | reverse complement strand
CAAATTGCAATTTTTCACAAATTAAAAAACATAGTTAATGTCATATAAAAAAGAAAAATTATAAATTATTCTACAAAAATATCTTTTATTAATTGTACGAGAACACAGAAGTTAAAAAAATTAAAAAAAAAATAATAATAAATAGTAAAAAACATAATAAGAAAATAGATATTTATTAGTTATTAGTATTTATATTATAAAATGATATATAATTTAAGTGAAACATGTTTTCCTAAAATAATATAGAATTTAAATTAAAAAATATTATTTTTCTCTTATTTATAGTATTATTTAATATGCTTACTGAAATTTTAAATGGAAAGAGTACATAAAAAATAGCTTAGATTATTAGTATTGTATTGGTGGTTGATTGATTGATAATTGATGATTTAGATAGAGAAAAAAGTAAAAGAAGAATTGACATAAAAAAATTTGAAAAAATTTGAAAACAAAAGAGAGAAAGGAGATAGAGGTGTAACTGGGGTGTAATTGGGCCCACAAAGTGATGTACCTGCTGGCAGACAGACTGGTTCTTCCCATCATCATCATCATAATCTCTTACATAAAACACAACAACCATACCCATTGCCCTCCAACTCCAACCAAAATCTCACTCTCTCTATTAGACCCACCTTTCTCTCCTCTCTTTAATAATATCACATCTTATTCTGCTTCTTAATTTCAACTCTCATCTTCATCTGTTATTTACTCACTTCAATTTCACTCTTTCTTTCCCTCTAGTTTCCATATGGCTGAAGAACCCCAAAAACCAGCTGAACAAGTGGTTACAACCACTTCTGAAACTGCCGTTGAAAAGCCACCACAGGCTGAAGAAGTTGTAGCCGCCGCCTCTGCTGCCGCCCCTGACGCTGTTCCTCCTGCTGCTGCAGAAGAGGCAGAAAATCCGGCAGAGTCAAAAGAAGTGGTTCCGGAGGCGGAGAATGTTAAAACCGACGCCGTCGCTGCTGAGGAAACCGCCGTCGCTGTTGAGGAAACTGCCGTCGCTGATAACAAGATTTCTCAATCGGTTTCTTTCAAGGAAGAAACTAACGTAGTTTCCGAACTACCTGAACCTCAGAAAAAATCACTCGATGAACTCAAACAGCTTATTCAAGAAGCACTTAACAAACACGAGTTCGCCGTCCCTCCACCACCGCCGGCACCGAAGGCCGCTGAGGCAACTCCACAAGACGACAAAAAACCTCAAGAAGAAGAAAAGAAGGAAGAAGTAGCAGAAGAGAAAAAGGAAGAAGTTGAAGAAGAGGAGAAAAAGGAAGAAGTGGTAGATGAGAAAAAGGAGAAAAAGGAAGAAGTGGTAGATGAGAAAAAGGTTGAAGAAGAAGTTGAAAAGAAAGAAGAGAAACAAGGTTCAAGTTCTGAGGAACCTAAAACCGAAGCAAAACCTGAAACCGAAGCTGTAGAGAAGAAAGTGGACGTAACCGTTGTAGAGTTAGTTGAGAAAATAGCTACAAGTGCCGAAGAAGACGGAGCAAAAACGGTTGAAGCAATTCAAGAAAGCATAGTATCCGTTACAGTTACTAACGGTGACGGTGAACAACCTGCTGCTGACGTGGAACTTCCTCCTTCAACACCAGAAGAAGTTGAAATATGGGGAATTCCCTTACTTGCTGATGAAAGAAGCGACGTAATTCTTCTCAAATTCCTTCGAGCAAGGGATTTCAAGGTGAAAGAAGCCTTCTCAATGATCAAACAAACCGTTATTTGGCGTAAGGAATTCGGAATCGAAGCGCTTCTTCAGGAAGATCTCGGAACCGATTGGGACAAAGTTGTTTTCACCGACGGCTATGACAAAGAAGGTCATCCTGTTTGTTATAACGTGTTTGGCGAGTTTGAGAATAAGGATTTGTATCAAAAAACTTTCTCTGACGAAGAGAAGCGAAACAAGTTTATTCGTTGGAGGATTCAGTTTTTGGAAAAGAGTGTTAGAAAACTCGACTTTTCTCCATCAGCTATATCTACTTTTGTTCAAGTTAATGATCTTAAAAACTCACCGGGACTTGGTAAGAGAGAGCTTAGACAAGCTACTAATCAAGCACTTCAGTTGCTTCAGGATAACTATCCTGAATTCGTAGCCAAACAGGTTCTTAAAAATTATTGTCATTTTAATTTGAATTTTATGTTAAGGTGCATGTTTGATTCCACTTTTGGAGGCCAAAATCAATTCCGGAGGTGTAAAATTGATTTTAACATCCCATTGCTATCGAGTTGATTTGATTTTGTTTTCAAAATTGATATTAATTTGAAGTTAGGATTTTACAGTTTCCAAGCATAAATCACTTTTAGCTTAAATCAATTTTACAAAATTAATTTATTTCAAAATCAATTTTTATCAGAGGGGAACCAAACATAAACGTTGTAGTTTTTCATGTTTAGTGACATATATAATTGCTTAATTTGGTGGTTTTTTTGTGTGTAGATTTTTATCAATGTTCCTTGGTGGTACCTTGCCTTTTCTAGGATGATAAGTGCTTTCCTGACACAGAGGACTAAGAGCAAATTTGTTTTTGCTGGTCCCTCCAAATCTGCTGATGCCCTTTTCAAGTAAGTCCTTCCTTCTCCTTTTATAGTGTTTCATCATAAATATAAGTCATGTTTTTTTAGCAAAGAAGAAGGTTGCCACAAACACACGTATTAGTATTACTATCACCAACCTACCAGGTTTTAAATTCCATTCTGCAGTAATAATGCAGAAAATTGATGTCAAATACACACTATGTTGTGTTGTGAACCACCATATTGCGGAGAATTATGGTCAAACACGGCTGATGCAGGCTACCTATAGTGGAGTTGCAATGGCAGAGACATAAAAATACCTTAATGTTGCCGTCCAGATCGCAGTCCTAGACTTTTTTATGATCTTATAAGTTGCGACTGTAATTGCAGTTGCAGTCGGAGAGACATAAAAATCTTGACATCACTATCCCAATTGCGTTTTCTAACAATTTCAAACCGTTAGGAACATACCCTATTAATATTAATATATATAATAATTATTGTTGTTATTTATAAGCTCTTATTGATAAATATTTGGGTGGGACAGATACATAGCTCTTGAGCAAGTGCCGGTTCAATATGGTGGACTAAGCAGAGAGGGGGACCAGGAATTCACCACTGCTGACCCTGCTACAGAGGTTACTATCAAACCAGCAACTAAACATGCTGTTGAGTTCCCAGTTCCTGAGGTGAGAAAGAAAATTAAAGTTTGATATGCAATCTTATTAGGGAATTTGGATTCGCTGCAGTTGGGAAGTCCACACATTCACGCATTAAGGCACATTTGTGGTCGACCGATCTTGACCAAGCGGTCTAAAAATATACGGACTTTAATTTTAATAACTTAAAATACCAAGTTTAAATATGGTCTGTCTGATCTTTGATCGAATGACCGCTGATGTCTTGAATGCGCAAACAAGGGGACTAGACTGTAGGGGAGCCGGATCCCTTATTAGGATCCTTTATGTGCATATTTGGTGTATGTTGACTGAATTCATTGAATGTGCAGAAAAGCACTTTGGTTTGGGAAGTCAGAGTTGTGGGTTGGGATGTAAGCTATGGAGCAGAATTTGTGCCTAGTGCTGAGGATGGATACACTGTGATAGTACAAAAGAACAGGAAAATTGCTCCAGCTGATGAAACAGTAATTAACAACACCTTCAAAATTGGTGAACCTGGTAAGGTTGTTCTCACCATAGATAACCAAACATCCAAGAAGAAGAAGCTCCTTTACAGGTCCAAGACCATACCCATCTCTGAGTAAAGACTTCAAGAGAATGATACCAAGGTGAAGAATAAGGGTGTTTTGTATTCATTATTATAAGGAAAGTAACATTACTATTATTGTGGAAGTTATTGGGTGGGGGGTTATATTCTTTTTATATAGTGATATTTTGTTCATTTGGTTTGTAAATTATTTGGTTTCAAGTATGGGATTGGGCAATTTTATTTTACAATTATTAATATCTTAAATAGTAATGTGGTATTTTGTTCATTTCTTTTGGAATTTGATGAAACCTTTTCTGGATGGAACACAATTTGGGTTCCTTTTGTTAAAGAAAAGTTCATTGTTTCTGTTTTATTGTCTTGTGACTTTATAATTGAAGGGTTATATTTGAGAATTTATTTACTTCCTGAATTTTGCTTGTTCTTCCCCATTTGAAGAGTAAATTGAGGCTCGCATAATCAATTTTTCATCTATTTTCTGACTTGATGCATTAATGGTTTTACTGTTAAGTTTTTCCGATCTCTAATTTTAACAGGATAAGAAGTATTAACTTTTTTTTTTTCTTAAGACTTAATTTTTATGGCAAATGGTGATCCATGTATAGAAATTTAACATTAAAAATTTTGTATTTAATTTTTTTAAAATTTAAATTTTGATTTTTTCAATAAATTTTTTTTTATAATGATTCTAAAACAAGTGCCTTCACTAACACCAATAAAAAGTTTCCAAATAGTATTTAGTAGGCTGGGGAGAAATTATAGACTTATCTGAAACTAAATAGGATGTGGATACAAATTAAATCTAAACTAATCCTATTCAAGTTTGAATTATAAATAATTAAACTAAATGACGGAATTTCATCCACAACTTCAAATTTAACATTTGTTATGATGGAAGCTGACTATGATCGTGTTGGTCTATACGTTGGTATCCACACAAAAAAAAAAGTCAAGAAGAAAATTTATTTAAAAATGACGAATTAATATTTGTTATGTGCGTCGTTGAAATTTTTTTCACATAAAATTAAAATAATACAAAAATGAATTAAGAAAATTGTTCTCATTAATTATTAAAAACTAGAATATAACCGCAAGTTGCGCGTGTGTAATTTGTAAAACTTTCTTTCAATGTAATTATTTTAAAAGGTTTGAAGGAGATATTTATGTTGTATAAATATATCAATCTGATTAGAAAAAGTTTCAATAATTATAAGTTTGTTAGTTTATAAGAATAGTTGTGGTATAACAAAAGAATAAACGAGTGATTGTTTGTAATAAAATAAGTGATTTTCATTCTAAAAGTTATGATGAAAAAAATGAGTGATTGTTTGTATATGCAGTTAAAATGATTAAAATAAAATATGAGTGATTTTCACTCTAAAAATATTATTAAAAAAAGATGAGTGATTGTTTCTATACATTTGGTCTTGTTTTAAATATTCAATCAATATATAATAATTTCTTCCTATAAAAAATAGAATATATATTTTGCAAGCATTGATTTGAGATATATTTGTAAGCATTGGTTTTTATATGATCATTATTTTTATTTTTGTTTTACTTATTTTCTTGAGTACTATTATTTCTTTATTCTTTTTTGATTAATTGAATGAACTACTATTTTTTTATATTTTATGTTTCATGTCTCTTTTTCACTTAAATACTCAATAACTAATTTTTAATTAGAGGTGTTATGTCACGTGTTTCTTTCCAAAATATTTTGATTTAATTATCTTTTGGAGAATGTATATCATGAACAAACTTAAAGTACAATTTTTTTTACCACAAAAACACACAATAATGTTGGGAATGATAAGACATCACTACTTGATTTTGATTATTTTTGTCGTTAATTAAAACTATGCTCTGATTTATCTTTCATCAAATCTATAAGTTTAATATTTTAAAATGAGTATTTTTGTTTTCATGAACAATTTATATAAACAAATACTTTCTTTTGTATTAGAGAAATATAATATGTATATGAGCACTAATAAAAGAAAAAAAAAACACAAATTGTATATTACTTTGAAAATATTAATGTATAACTTAACATTTTTATTTAAAAAAAATATATCATTTGCTGTTATTTTTTTGCAAATACTTACTAATTTAAATGATTGTGTTTCAATATTTTTTATTTATGTTAATTTAAACTTTATTGAGTTGTTTGTGCATAAGTTTGAATATTGATTTTTAATATGTGATGATTATGTTTTTATATATTTTGTTGTAATTTATAGTTGTTACATTTCAATTATTAAAATATAATTAAAATATTGTGATGTATTTATATACAATGAATTAAAAAAGTAAGTGACAATTAAATCAAGTTTGTAATGGGAGTTACATTTTTATTGTTGGTTTTTTAATTATAGAGATATAGATAAAGAATTAGTAGAATGAGGAATAAAAAATGAATGAATTCTAGAGGTGCCACATCATACTATTGAATCATGTGGCAAAATTATTATTACATCTCATACAAAAATGTGACGTGTTAACATAATATTTTGAAGATTTGTTTTAATATATTATAATGATAGTCATAAAGTGAGATATAATGATTTAAAAGTGTGATCACAATACTCCCTCTAGTCTCAAAAATAAAAGGAAGCAAGACAACAAAAATAAACGTATTGAATCTAAATTTTGGATCATATGTATTAATTTTTGTTAACTCGACTTTCTTTTATATTCAATACTGAGGAGTATTAATTTAGGATCAAATAATGTTACATTGAAAAATAAAATATATTTACATTATAACAATTTTGTGTTAAAGAGATATTTATTTTAAAATGGATGGAGTATTAGATTAGATTAACTCCTTTTATTGGGATCATGGGATTGGAATATGGCCTTACCCTGAGGTTTTCATCTTCAAGAAGATTACAATAATTACTCTTATTTGTTAGTGTGTATGCATGTGAGCCCCCTAGTCAGGGTTAAAAGTTTAAATAATTTAAAAATGATTTGTCAATCGTCATGTGTGATATAGACCTTCTTTTATACCATCATTTCTTATAGAAAGCAATTCCCGAGCAATACGTAAGACTTTTTGGTGTACAAGAACAATAACACCCAGTAGGGGCTAAAAGGTATGCTAGCCATCGTACGTGACTTAGATCCATGTTTTCAATTGACGGCACCATTATTTCGTCCCCAAGCCACATTTACGAGATATTGTCTGCTTTAGATCTTATGTGTTAACCCTCACGATTTTGTCCTTAGCAAAAGACATTACGGTGGATAGAGGGGTGTGAGTGTTTTTCATAAATTAAACTTAGTTTCGACTCTCAAGCAATGTAAAATATTTTAATGTGCCGAAATAGTAGCCGCCATTCGAGGCTAATATGGGATAAAGGGTTTGTCCCTCACTTGTCACTCAGTAAAGGTGTCTTGATGGGTAGAATGCGAGTGATGTTTATAAATTATTCTTAACTTCAATTTTCAAACAAATGTGAAATTTTTTTATGTATAGAAACATTTGATATAACTTATGATACTATATTAAGAATTCAGGGATACGAATGATATATAACATACTACTAGGGTAAGTAGTATTTCTATGTCTTTATAATCTTATTTTAACTCAAATATTAACCTATTGATCAATTTAGATATGATATATGTGTTATTGTAACAGTTTTTAAACTGCACTCCTTACAGTTAAGCATATAAAGGTAGAATTTGAAATCTCTTTTGTAAAAATAATAAATTGAAATCTTTTAGTCTATGATCTCCTACATTTAGTTAGTTGGTTATCAAATTATGATTGTTTTATCTTAATCAAACAACTCAAATCTTAAGCTTATTTTTAAATTTTGAAAATACTGAATTTAGAATTTAAATGTCTAATCTAAATTGAAATATGCTATGTTAGAGAGAAATCTAGGGGATCCCTACATGCAGAACAGAACTCTATTTTAGTAAAGTATGCAAAAATCAAATTGAGTGGAGAACTTAACGAGCAATCCACAAAAACTGGGCCTGGCACTCTGGCTTGCTGTGTTGTCTTAATTTATTTAACTTATAAAATGATTCTATCAGTTTGATTTTTTGTAAAAATATAGTTTCTTTGGTTTTGGTTAGCATTACAAGTTATTACAACGCATCATTGAGAATAGACAGAGAATAGAAAAATTGCCCCACCTAATTTGGTGATAGAGGCATCTTTGAGGGTCCATGCCAACCACCAATTGGTAAACAATAAGTTGTATTTATCCTTTCTTTATACTTTGCATGACATGTTTAATTTGAATCTTTTTTATTTGTCCATTATCCAAGAAATTTAATTGACACATAAAAGTCAAATGAATCTATACCTGATTTGCTTTCATCTTAACACGAATTATGTTTGGTCACGGAAGAAGAAAGTAGGAAAGAAAATTATTCTCGGCGTGAATTTAATATTTAGGTGTTGAGTTTGATCAACATGTTATATTTTTGGTATGTTGATCGACATGTTTTTAAAGCAATATATAAAGGTCGTTGAATTTATTAGACAAAAATATAAAATCCGATGTTATGTATAAGCTCCAATTTAAACGTTTGTCAAAAGAAAAAGCTCCAATTAAAACGGCTAAGTTACAAGCTCCATGTATTTGATAAAAAAAACGGCAAAGTTACAAAAATGTTGCTGTTAACATTTTTTCATCCCATATTTAATCCATTAGTTGATTGAACAGTAAATTATAATTTTTTTTTTAAAATTTTATCTAAAAGATATTGAAGAGATACTACTAATGAAATATATATTTATCTTTTAACTAATTATTTCAAAATATCAACTTTTGGATAAATTGACTAATGACAAACATTTATTCGTGCTATAATTAGTATATTATAATTTTCTTCAAATTTTTATTTAGAAGATATTGAAGACACATAATATTTATTACATACATATTCCTCTATTAAGTAGTCGAATCCTGAAAGACCATCTTCTAACTTATTGATCATTGCCAAGCATTTGTCATACGTATTATTTATACAATAAATTAAATTAAAGTATTATAATTTTCTTCAAATTATTTTGTAGAAAGTAGTCAACAACTACTAACGAAATCCGTATTTTTCTTTTAACGAATTGTTAAATAACAAATATTTGACCCGTGTTTTTATGCAGCAAATTATAATTGGTGTTTATAATGTTATTCAAATCTAGAAGATATTGAAGACACATAGTACTAATGAAAGACCATCTTCTAATTTATTGATCAACGACAAACATTTATTTTGTATATAATTTATACAATGAATTATAATTAGTATCTTATAATTTTATTCAAAAACTAATAATTTAGAAGATTTCCAAATGACATACTACCAATGAAATACATATTTCTCTTTTAACTAATTGATAATGTGTATGGTTTGTACAATAAATTATAATTAGTCTATTATATTTTTCTTCAATTTTTAATCTAGAAGATGTTCAAGAGACACACTTGTTGAGGCAAAGTCCCTTATAAAGTTTCAAGGATAACAAACCTTAATGATTAAATGATTGAAAGATTTTGATACATCTGGTTATCTAATGTGTGCTTTTGAGTGATTCCATTAAGATAGAAAAGTCATACAAGAATAAGCACAAAAGAACAAAATGGAATTCAAGAAACATCATAACAGACTTCAGAATGTTCAGCACTGTAAGTTTATAATGTTCTATCTTGAACAGAAGACAATATGTTGACACTTAGAGAAATAAATCAAATGAACAAGGTCATGTTCCTGCATTTAATTAGTAGAGGAATCTGCTTAAATGATCCATAAAAATTAAGAAGAAGAATTTTCAAGTTTTTCACAAGATCATTTAAGACAAAAATTTCACTTTGATAAGCTATAAAACTCATATGATATGATAAATAAACTATCAAGTGAATTAATGAGTACTAAAGTCTAAGAAGATCACAACAGTCCAACTTGAATAAATTATTAGAAAGTTGCAAGATTAGAAGTTTCCTATGAAAAGTACAAAAGTACAAGAGTGAGCGAAAGGTTGGTAACATCATTGTACTTGTAATGTTCATTTATGTAACCATCAACTTGGACAAACGTACATTGACACACGTTTTCTCTCTCCCCTGCACTAAATAGAAACAACCCAACAAACTTTCTGAAGTCAACTTAAAGTTCAGAATGTTCATGAATCCTTAAGATCTTCATCTTGACTGACTTTCATGCATTAGAACTTGCGCCCAATAGAGACATGAACATCTTTTGCAACTTCTGAAGCTCACTCACAACTTATATATATATAGAAGAGCTCAAAACTTCAAATATCAAGAACTTACATCAGTATATAACTCACTTATAAAAAAATGCAGACACTTGATTAAAAGTTCATCAAACACACTTAGAGATCATCAAATCTAAATTATACACGAGTGTGAAGATCTGTTTCATCCAAATCAAGTTATGAAAACTTGATACAAAATCTAAATTATTATTGGCTTAGTTGCAGTTTTGGTCCCCTTATTTTTACTAATTAGCGAAATTGGTCCCCCTATGTTGATTTACAACAGTTTTGGTCATTCTCTAATATTTTAACTAAACAATGGTGATATGACATATTTTAAAGGATGTGACATAGGATACAATGATGTTGAATGATTAATACCTATCAAACTACAATAAACCCCATTAAATCTTTATTTTCAACTTTCAAAATTATTCATTTTGTAATTTAATTAATAACATATAGATAATTAATGTATCTAGATGGTTCTATATCATGAGATCATATGTCACGTCATTCTAAATATGTCAAACACCAATTTGTTAGTTAAAAAAATCGAAGAAGAGATCAAAACTGTCGAATTTCAAAATAAGGAGACTAGTTCCGCGAATTGGTGAAAATAGAGAGATTAAAACTACAATTAAGTCATTATTATTTATAAACTTTATGAAGTAATCTTTTGGATTGTAAAAGAGACTCAAGTTTTAGTTACAATTGTTAGTTAGTCAAGAGAGACTAGGAAGAAGATTTGTAAGCCTACCAAGGCTAAGAAAATATAGTAGAGAAAGGTCACTGTGTAAGCGCAGGAATTGAGAAGTTGTCTCAAGTTTTTTAGTGGAAAATCTTACTAAGGGTGAGGATTGGACGTAACATAATTTGGGTGATCCAGAATAAATTCTTTGTGTATTCCTTATCCTTTAAATACTTCACAAAACACACAACTCTAACTCACAATTTTATTTCACTTATAGACTAATCCTTCAAAACATTCTGAAGTATTTATTTTCTCAATACTTTAAGTCAGCATACTTGAGAGTCTATTATAATATATTAAAACAGAGTCCCGAATTCTATCAGCGACAACTCATCTATACATATGCCACATATTCCAAAATTTGCCAACTCACAAAAATTCTAATGTGACACCTCCCAAATCACACTACTTCTTTCATGTTTTGCTTCTGTTAGATTTTGTTTCACCAATATGTAAAGTAAAACAAACCCTTTCACTTATTCATTCAAATGAAATTATTTCACACATTTAGCAACTTTAACTCTAATCAATACACTTAAAGGCTGTAATCACTTATCAAACTTTTCATTTCAATAACTCATACAAAAAAGAACAATTTACTCACTATCTTCAATGCATTGTTTATCACACATAAAGATTCATCCGTTGATTTTCAACCACCTCCTTACATTTGGTTCAAGTCACTTACCAATGGATAAAGACATTATAAAATGTAACAAAGTCATATCCATTTCAACATGTGGCACATTCTTAGTCCACAAATGTTTCAATAATATTGTTTCTCTGTTGTCATTATTTTTGAATACCATATATAGGAGATGAGTATTTTCCTAACCTATTGAATGTGTCTTTTGTAGCATTTTTTTTTATAATTAAAAAATACATTTCATAAGTAAAATAAAATAAAGATGAAGAATGAAGTAGCAATGTCAATCACAAGAAAAAGGGGTTTGAATTGTGATCCTTTTAAAATTTTGATTCATATGCTTAATTTAAATTAACTCAAGAATGATCTTGGTTTGATAAACAATAAAAGTAGAACGTCCTTCGTTAGTAATATAACAACAAAAACTTCACGATGTGATCAGCAATATATCCTGGTTCACCCAAAGTGGGTTACGTCCAATCCTCACAACCGTGAGACTATGTGCTTTAGAACCAAGAATGTTCTCCTTCACACATTTTCTCTTGATCACACCTTGATCAATTACAATTTTCACCTTTCAATCTAGAAAGGATTTTTACAATCACCTTTCAACCTTGAAAGGATTTTTATAAACACACTCAATCTAACATAAAAGATAGACTTGAATTACAAATGATGTGTATGATAAAAGTGTTTGGGATCTTGAAACTTCTCAACACTTGTTTGAGATAAATGAAAGACAAACTCAATAAATAATGATCCACAAATATAGTAAAGAGAACTGAAGTTTGCTTGAAGAGTTTTTGATTTGTTCTTATTTGAACAAGCGTTGGTAGATTTGTAAATCGAACTCTTGTCTTTATCTCCCAATTGATCTTCAATTTACAGATGATAAAAGGCTTTGAATATTCAGTTTAAAACAAATATAGCCGTTGGAGACACTTCCCAAGTGTCAGATGTATTTTAAAGCAATTAAACATGTGTTTATATTGTTGTTCAGAACGTTCTTGACAAATGAAGAACATTCTTGCTTTTGGGACTCATGGAAAACGTGAATGAGTTTTCACATGTCAGTTTGGTATTGTTTCCAATCAGATTTATGCAGAGCTTTCTCCAGAATATTGTAAGTACCATGTACTTGTGTCCTTGCACACAACTCATCAATTTAGAGATCAATCTTGAGGTTGTTTTCCTCTTTTGGGCATTCATCTCGAGTTTTGGGCTTCACCATTGATTTTAGTAGTCTTGATACTCTTTTAATATGTGGTTTAGACTGTGGAAAATAATCTGTTTTAATTCTGCCTTTTAAAAAAGAATAACCAGAATGGTTTTTTGTATAACAAGAACGCTCTTTGTTTTTGTTTTATATGAATGCTGGATTTTGACAACTGTTGTGCGTCATGCTTTTCAGCTCTGTACGTGTGTTGCTTTTTGCAGAGATGCAGTGTTGGTATTCATGTCCTTGCTGTACTTTTTTGTCATAAATATAGAGATTGATCTTGCTTTTTGTTCTTGATGTTTTGCTTTGCCTTTGTTGATCCTCTTTGAACGAATCTATCCAAAACGATCTTGTGTAGATTATTAAATTTCTCTGTAATGAATACTGATGATTTGTAGTGTAGATAGTTGCACTTTTGTAGCCCAGATAGATCTTAAATTACAACAGATTTTGTTCTTTGTAAATCAGAACATTCTTGGATTAAAGCTGTGAAAACAAGAACGTTCCTTGTTTCTGTTTTGAGTGATTTGCTAGATTTTGAACTTCTGATAGTTGTTGCGTGCCAAGCTTTTCTGTTCGGTACGTTTGTCAGTGAGTCAGTGACTTTATCATTTTTATCCAGGTTGTACTTGCTTATCTTAACCATCAATCTGCCTTAAAGCAAGAATGTTCTTGCAAAGCAAGATCGATCTTCGTTTCTTCTTTGAGGGTTGCTGAGGTTTAGGCTTCTTTGATAGTTGTCTTGAAGTGATTCCCTGCTTTGTATCATGTGTGCAGGCTGCTAACAAGTACAGCTAAGGTGTCCAGTCCAATCTGTTAGTTTTGTGGAACTGTGGAAAACGTTCTTCATTTTACAGAATTCTGTCAAGAACATTCTTCGTTTCTCTGAATCAATTTTTATGCACTTTGATGAAATGAATGGCTTCTTGCTTGTTCACTTATGCTTTTCATGTTCCTTAAATAAAACTCAAGTGCAATCATTAGTAGATTACTATTCATAAAACTTAATCATTTATTTCATAAGGTTTGTTGTCATTAAAACATATATCATAAAGGTTTTTTCCTCAACAATCTCCCCCTTTTTGATGATGACAAACCTTTTGAATAAATCATAAGGTTTATGAATGGATATAAATAAAATGCAAGAATGTTCATAGATATGTAATTAAACTCCCCCTAAACCCATGCAAGAGTTGAATTCTTATCAATATAATTAAACTCCCCCGAAACATATGCAAGAGGCTAATTCTAAACATTCTTCATTAATTATTTCCATCCTATATCCATCATATATTTCTCTCCCCCTTTTGGCATCTATCAAAAAGGTTGGGGAATAAAAACTGAAGTAAAAATGTAGGGAGCAATAGCATGAGTATACTTCACATAGAAATCATGTGGTTGATCATTGCATTCATATATCAAACTTGCAAGTTTGCATTTAACATCAAGGAACATACCCTATATAATGATCAAAAATCATTTTAGTCAATATTGCAATAAAGATATGGATAATGATAACAAAAGCAATATGACATAATTATATGCAAACATATGCAAGCATTTTAATACACTTGAAAATCTTTCAATGAATATATATTCTTCTCATTTTTAGAAAAAAAAATGAGTTGACTTCAGTTTTAAGAAAAATAATATTTTCTAAAAACTCCCCTGAATATTATGAAATTAATATCCTTTAATAATTCAAAGTTCCATAAAACAAGTAACATGACTCTTTGCTCTTTATCCTCTTTCACAAGAGGCAACATTTTGATTTGAACATGATCATGTTTACTATTATAAATAGATCCATCTTTCATATTTAAAACTAAAGAGAATAAGCACATATATACAGGGAAGCAAAATAACATGAATGTGACATCATGTCAAATATAATTTATCTTTTTACAAAACATTCTTGTAAAAATACATGTTTTTGATTATACACAAAGACCAATGGTGACAACGCTCAAAGCAACAAAAAGAAGAAGTCCTCCAAAACACTTCCAAACATTCTTTGATGAATTAAAAATAGATAGTTTATGTAAAGGTAAATGATTCAAGCCATAGTTCAACTACAAAGAGAACCTTACATTTTTGCATATGCATATACAATATTTTCAAAAGTCCACAATAATATTTTCAAAGTGTTAGAATCTTTATTTTTGACCAAATACAACATTGTAGTCGAATACAAAACAGGTGTATTCGGATACAGATGAAAATTGCTAAGTCAGTAGCAAAAACGTCTCATCTGTATTCGACTACAACCAAGGTGTATTCGAATACAGATGAAAAATTGCTAAGTCAGTAGCAAAACCATCTCATCTGTATTCGACTACATCCTGCTGTATTCAAATACAGATGAAAAATTGCTAAGTCAGTAGCTAAAACTCTTCATCTGTATTCGACTACACAAAAGTGTATTCGACTACACAGTGAAAAATTTGAATAAATTTGAACGTTGCAGCAAGTTGTATTCGAATACAGATACCTTGTAATCGAATACACCTGGAAGCAATGCAATTTTTCAGTTCTGAATTCAATCTAAAACATTGCAATTCTTCCTCAAACCTCTTGGATCAAAGGCCACGAATCTGAAGAGATGTTTGAGGACTATAAATATGTCATAACTTCATATTCAATATCATCAATCCAATTACACAATTTCAAAGACTTTGAACTAACTTTTCTGAATTTTTCTCAAAGTTATTTTCATAAATTCAAGTACCTGCATATCATTTTCATATCCTTAAGGTTCTCAACGTACTTGAATAAATCTTGGATTGTTATCATTCTACCTCCTTCTTACTCCTATACTCTTATCAAAACAACAAGTGTTTGTAAAAGAAAGTTGTACTTTCTTTAAGTGTTATATCTAAGATAGTAGTGTTCTATCATAGAAAGTTTGTTAGAAGATTGTAGCAAAGGTCCCAGGGTGAGGACTTGTACATATTCTGACAAATAGTGAAGAAAATCTCTTGTGGTAAGCAAGAGGACTGGATGTACCCTTGGTTATAAGGGGAACCAGGATAAATCTGCAGTGTTCATTTACTTACTGTTATTTACTTCTTCATCTACCAACATTAAACACAAAAATCAATCAATAAAATTCTGAAAACTGTTAAAATACCCAAACACCTAATTCACCCCCCTCTTAGGTGCACATCTGATCTTACAATTGGCATCAGAGCAGGTTCAAGGTAACTTACTCCTAGATCAAATAACTCATGGCTTCCGCACAACCAGTTTTTAGAGACGGTGGCAGCAGTAACAAACCACCATGTTTCGTCGGTGAACATTATGATTTCTGGAAGATACGAATGCAAGCATATCTTGAGGCACAGGGAGACGAAATATGGGATGCTGTTGAAAATGGCCCCTACATCCCAACGACAGTTATAAACAACAAAGAAGAAATCAAGATAAAGAATTCCTGGACCGATGACGATAAAAAGAAAGTGCTATTTGACAAAAAGGCTAAAAACATTCTACAATCAGCATTAGGTATGGATGAATTTTTCCGCATATCTCATTGTAAAACAGCCAAGGAAATATGGGACACATTGGAAGTAACCCATGAAGGCACCATAGAGGTAAAAAGATCCAAACTTAATACACTTTCTCAAGAATATGAATTATTACGTATGCAGCCTAGAGAATCTATATTAGACATGCAGAAACGATTCTCCCACTTAACAAATCACTTGACAGCCCTTGGAAAAGTTTTCTCCAACGATGAACTGAATCTGAAAGTATTAAGATCACTGACTAGGGCGTGGCAACCAAAGGTGACAGCGATATCAGAAAAGAAGAGTTTATCCAAAATGTCACTTTCTGCATTATTTGGCAAACTACAAGAACATGAAATAGAACTTGGACGATTAGAGCAAAATGAAACCCAAGAAAAGAAGAGCAAAAATATTGCTCTAAAGACCGAATCAAAGGAAGTAGTCAAAGATGAAATTTCTGATGACGATGAAAACATTAACTTCCTTGTCAAGAAATTCGGTAAATTTCTTAAAAATAACAGAAGTTTCAAAAAGAAGAACTTCAGAAAGAAAGATAGCGCGACCAACCAAAATTTCACATGCTTTGAATGTGGGAAACAAGGACATATTAAAGCAGATTGCCCAAATCTCATCAAAAAGAATGCCGGTAAAAGAAAAGACTTCAAGAAAGCATATATAGCATGGGAAGATAACGACATAAGTTCATCATCAGAAACTGAAAGTGATGAATGTGCTAATGTTGCACTAATGGCTTCACATCATTCAGATGACGAAGAGGTTAGTAACTTAAACACTTCTCATTATAATCATGAATTAGTCATAGAATACAATGAAGCACAAAATGCAATAAATGAACTTCTTGTTGAATGTAAAAATCTGCTTAAACAAGTATCAACTCAAAAGAAAGAAATTTCATATCTTAAAGAAAAAATTGATATTATGGAAAAAGATGCTGAAAAATCAAAGCAGAATTGTACATGCAACAATTGTGATTCCCTTTCATTTAAAATTGTTCAACTAAATAGAGTGATTGAAAGGTATGAAAAAGGACATATAGGATTGGAAAATGTTCTAAACATGCAAAGATATTCAAATGATAAAAGTGCTCTTGGATTTTCTAAATTTGACAAACCAAGCACTAGTAAGACCATTTTTGTCAAATCAAGTACTCAAACAAATCAAAGAAATATTACAATTTTACAAAAAGATCATTCGCATAAGGAAAAGATTACTAAAAATAAACTTCATACATACACTAGTAAAATTCCTAATTGCTCATATTGTGGTATTTATGGACACACACCGAATACTTGTCATGTAAGAAACATTAACATTCCTAAAGTGCATTGCATATGGGTCAAGAAAGGTACTAACCCCCAAGGACCCAAAGCACTTTGGGTACCTAATAAAATTTGATTTCAATTTTGCAGGGATGCACACAAAGTACTTCAAATTTGTGGTACTTAGATAGTGGGTGCTCCAAACACATGACGGGAGACATAACAAAATTTTCAGCCTTGACCCTTGAATCAAAAGGATATGTAGTATATGGAGATAATAATAAAGGAAAAATCCTAGGTATTGGAAAAGTTGGAACAGCACCTTCTCCATCAATTGAAGATGTTCTGTATGTTGAAGGCCTAAAGCATAATCTCATAAGCATTAGCCAGCTATGTGACAAAGGACACAAGATAGTCTTCAACAAAGAAGAGTGCATCATTCAAAATGCAGCAACAAGTAAAATTCAATTTATCGGTAAACGTTTCAAGAATATTTTTATACTTAATTTTGACGATTTATCCTTGAAAATGAAATGTCTTTTGGTAAGCGACAACAATGATGCATGGTTATGGCATAAAAGAATTGCTCATATTCACATGGATCATTTAAACAAACTAGTGAAGCATGATCTTGTTGTTGGATTACCAAAAATGAAATTTGTCAAGGATAAATTATGTGACGCTTGTCAAAAAGGAAAACAAACGAAAACTTCCTTCAAAGCTATAAATGTTATATCTACTACAAGACCACTTCAACTAATACACATGGATTTGTTTGGTCCATCAAGAACTAAGAGTCTTGGTGGAAATTCATATGGACTAGTGATTGTTGATGACTTTTCAAGGTACACATGGACCTTGTTTTTGGCAAACAAAAACGAAGCTTTTAAAGCATTTAAAAATTATGCCATACTAGTCCAAAATGAACAATCATCCAAAATTGTATCGATTAGAAGTGATCATGGAAGAGAATTTCAAAACACTTTATTTGAAGAATTCTGTGAAGAAAATGGAATTTTCCACAATTTTTCTGCACCTAGAACACCTCAACAAAATGGGGTTGTTGAGAGAAAGAACAGAACCTTGATAGAACTTGCAAGAACTATGTTAAGTGATTCAAATCTACCAATGTATTTTTGGGCAGATGTCGTAAACACGGCATGCTATGTTACTAACAGAGTAAACATTCGGCCGATTCTTAAGAAGACTCCGTATGAACTCTACAAAGGCAGAAAGCCCAATATCTCTCACTTCCACATCTTTGGATGCAAGTGTTTTGTGCTAAATAACGGAAAAGACAATCTTGGAAAATTCGATGAAAAAGCAGATGAAGGTATATTTATTGGGTATGCATTATCTAGTAAAGCATTTAGAGTTTTCAATAAAAGAACTTTAATTGTAGAAGAATCAATACATGTTACTTTTGATGAAACTAACCTCTTGAAAGAGGACAAAACTATTTCTTATGATGATGATGATATTGAAAGTAGTGATCCAAGTAAAGAAGATCAAATTGATCAACCGAGTCAAGACAATGAAGTCAACATTGAAAAGGAAAATGATAAACTACCAAAGGAATGGAGAACCCATCGAGATCATCCAATTGATAACATTATTGGTGATATCAACAAAGGAGTTACAACTAGACTTAAACTACAAGATGCATGCTTAAACATGGCATTTGTTTCGCAAATCGAACCTTCCAAAATAGGTGAAGCACTAAAAGATGATCAATGGATACTTGCAATGCAAGAAGAACTTAACCAATTCGAAAGAAATGAAGTTTGGGAACTTGTTCCTAATCTAGGAGATAAACACATAATTGGTACAAAATGGATATTTAAAAATAAACTTGACGAAAATGGTATAGTTGTTCGCAACAAAGCAAGATTGGTCGCCCAAGGATACAATCAAGAAGAAGGAATTGATTTTGACGAAACATTTGCCCCGGTCGCAAGGTTAGAAGCAATACGTTTACTACTTGCTTATGCCTGTTCTATGAATTTTGAATTATTTCAGATGGATGTGAAAAGTGCATTTCTAAATGGATACATCAATGAAGAAGTATATGTCAAGCAGCCACCCGGCTTTGAAGATTTCAAGAATCCTACACATGTATTCAAACTAAGGAAAGCTCTCTTTGGTCTAAAACAAGCACCAAGAGCTTGGTACGACAGATTGAGTGCCTTCCTATGTGAAAGAGGTTTTGAAAAGGGCAAGGTTGACAAGACATTATTTATTAAACGAAATAATGGTCACACCTTGTTGGTCCAAATTTATGTTGACGATATCATATTCGGTTCAACAAACAATGAAATATGTGAAGAATTCTCATTGATGATGCAAGGTGAATTTGAAATGTCCATGATGGGAAAATTAAATTATTTTCTTGGTCTTCACATCAAACAACTCAAGCATGGCATCTTCATCAATCAAGCAAAATATTGCAAAGAACTGCTAAAAAATTTGAAATGGAAAATTGTAAGGAAAGTGCAACTCCCATGGGTTCCGGAACATATGTTGATAAAGATGAAACTGGTGCGTCTATAGACATTTCAAAATATCGAGGTATGATTGGATCTTTATTATATCTAACGGCCAGTCGGCTAGATATCATGTTTAGTGTCTGTCTATGTGCTAGATTTCAGGCAGATCCGAAAGAATCACATCTTGTAGCTGTCAAAAGAATCATGAAATATTTAAAAGGCACCATCAATGTAGGACTATGGTATCCGAAAGGTAGCATCTGTAGTCTCGTTGGATATTCTGATTCAGATTATGCAAGATGTAAAACAGACCGTAAAAGCACAAGAGGCACTTGCCATGTATTGGGAAATGCACTCGTATCATGGTCATGTAAAAAGCAAGCATGTGTCGCCCTCAGTACTGCTGAAGCCGAATACATAGCAGCAGGAAGTTGTTGTGCACAAATTCTATGGCTCAAGCAACAACTATGTGATTATGGACTTGATCTCGGATGTATTCCGTTACAATGCGACAACACTAGCGCGATCAATATTTCAAAGAATCCAATCATGCATTCTCGGACTAAACACATTGATATTCGCCATCATTTTCTACGCGATCATGTGCTTAAAGGAAATGTTGAAGTAACCTTTGTGGATACTCATAACCAACTTGCGGACATCTTTACTAAACCACTTCCCAAAGACTCCTTCTACAAAATATGACGCGAACTCGACATCTTAAGTGAAAATGATCTTTAAATATAAGGTAAATTGTTATCATCATTTCAAAGGTATTCGTTATTTCTCTTATTAGCATATTAGAATTCAGTTGTATATGCCTACATGTCATTTTCTTTGTGATTATATACAGTCTATTATATGCTCTGCCTGTTAAATTCATGTCTATTTCAAAAATTTGGAAGTTGTAGCCGGATACAATCAAACTGTATTCGAATACCGATGGTTGTGGAAAACTGTATTCGATTACCATCAAACTGTATTCGACTACATATTCGCAGTTTTCTGTCATATATAAAGCTGTGACAGTAGGTATTCGAATACACTTTCATCATTCCTCTCGACCTCGCAACTCAATCCCTCTCCTATTTCCAAACCAAACTCCACAACTCATTCTCTCAAGATTGCTTTCCTCACTTTGTTTTCTTCAATTGATTACGACATCATTCTCCCTTTCACTACACTGTCTCGTAATCCAAAAACCCCAAAAACCCCAAAATGTCTAACATCTCCAACACTGTTCAAAACGCACGCAAACGCGGACCTCGCACTAAGCATGCATGCGTGGGTCCTTCCAAGAGACGAACCAAGAGCACCAACATCACGGATTTATCCCGTCTCTTACACACCCCGGAAGAAATTACTCGGTTTCGCACACTTTACTCCGACAAGCGGCTCATCATTCCCAAAATCGGTACTTTAGATTCATTCTCTGCCTTTCAATTTCCTGCTTTACTTAGGGCTCAACGTATTGAGGAATTTATTGCTTACAAGGGTCTGATATATCCTGATTTAGTTAGGGTCTTTTATTGTAATTTGCGTCGGGATGGCAAAATGTTGATTTCTCGTGTCAAAGGGAAAACTATTGAACTTGATTCTCATATTATTGGTGCCATTTTGAAAATACCCGATGTCGGCCAGAAAACTAGTCCAACTAATTTATGCAAATGGTATAGTGTTTCAAAATAATATGCCTATGTGGCTCTTTGTCGCTTTGACAAACAAACTATGGAACGCAAGAGAATTCAGGCCGGCTCCACGTTTGCCAAGCAACGATTTGGTGTTGGCAATCTCACTGTTGATTATCGTTTGCTCCATTACTTCTTAAGTTACATTTTGGTTCCTAAAGCCGGTAACTACTCTCAGATTTCTGAGTTTGAACTCTAGATTATGTACTACATGTTTGAAGGCCTTCCCCTTAACTGGGCGTATTTTGTTAAATCCGTCATGTTTGTATCCAGAGAAGCTGTTGGTTTGCCTTATGCTAAGGAAGTCTCTCGCATTCTTGAACACTTTGAGGTGGATTTCTCTGAGGAAGTTGTGTATACCGTTACTAAGGATAATCTGCTTGATTTAAGTGTCCTTCCTAGCATGAAAATCGTTTGGAGTGAACCGCTTCAAAAATACATCTATCTGAGTGATATAGGTCAAACATTTGTTGATGCTCCTGCCACCACCTCTGCACCTGATACTGCTCCTACAGATGATGCTGCTGAAGATACTGCATCTGATGATGATCAGGTCTCCAACCGAATGATTATGGCTAAACTTGACTCTCTCCAGACCTGCTTCTCCGGATTTACCACTTCTGTCGATGCTCGCTTTCAAGCTCTCGAATCCACCATCGCTACAAACCATGACAGCCTGGTCCACGAGATGTGTATCATCGCCGACAAAATTGATCACCTCCATCTCCCGCTTGACCGTCGCTGAATCGCACTTACTTTCCTAGGACTAGTTCGCCTTTTGTTTTTTTTCTAGGATTGGCTTACCCTTCTGTTTTGATTGATGTAATCAATTTAAACTTTAAAGTCATACTTGCATAAAAAATAGTATGCATTCTTAATTTTAAGAGCACCCAATCAATCACATAATATCATTAAAAAAAATTCATTATTATCATAATGCAAATATCATAAGAATTGGGATTAAGTGTACCTCCTTTAATGATCTTGTTCAACTACGAGTTCTTTAACTGTTGCCTCTTCCCTATTAGTTCTTCGAGATTCATCAAGATGTAGATGCACATCAATGAAACTACGCATGACAACAGTCTCACCATAGTCAAGCACTTGTTGCACAAAGTTCCCTTGTTTGCCATATCCTCCACAATACACACAATTCTTGGATGATTGTTCAGAGGCAAGTCAACCACTGTAGTTATACCTCCAGCAAAAACAATTTTGGTACCAGTAATAAATCCCTTCCAATTTGTTCTTCCACTAATTTGATCATAAGGAGATATTTTGGAGGAAGGGTAAGCAGTGAGGTAGGTGTAGGAGTGCCAAAAGTAAATGGTTCTAACTCATTTTAGAACTTGTTGATGTTCTTCAACCATATCATTGTGATAGTAAGCATTAGTTTTGATTGGATGAAACATATTCACTGTCAAGAACATTCTGCTCTTGTGGAGAACGTTCTGCTCTTGTGGAGAATGTTCTGGTATGAATCTTTTTGCTTAAATTGATCTTTCTCTTAGATTTTTTTTTGTTTTGCCACTCCATGATCAGACTTTGGAGTTTTCATGGATGATATTTGAACATTATCAACTTTGTGATTTGTCCAAATTTAACATTGTAATTATTTTTCTTCACTATCCTATCTTTCATCATGAAAATCAACATATTCATCAAACATAATATGCATAATTTTATATATAGTTTGGGCCTTGAGATTTTATATTCTATAATATTTATAGAATGTAGAGTATTCAGAAAATATACTTTGATGACATTTTAAAACAAATTTGCCCAAACTTTATTTATCATTCAAAGCATAGTAATGACATTCAAAAATGTTAAAGTATGATATGTTTTGCTTTAAGTAGCAATGTCACGTTACAAGGAAGGGAGTTTGAATTGTAATCTTGCCTAATTAAAATTTCCTATTAAAAACTTAAGAAAAACAACTCAAGAGTGATCTTGGTTATGAAAACAGGAACGGAGAACGTTCTTGGTTCTGGAAACAGAAAACGGAGAACGTTCTTTATTAGTTAAAATCACAGTTTTTAGTTTCTCTATTTAACTTGATAATAAAAATAACTGAATGTAAATAGAGATAAGGAAGAGATACCACACAATGATATATCCTGGTTCACCCAACTCGGGCTACGTCCAGTCCTCACAACTGTGAGATTTTCACTAAGTGTTCAAAAATGGAGAACAATCTTTTGTTTACACAGTTAAAGATCAACCTTGATCTGTAACTCCAATTCCTTTCCACCCAAAAAGGATTCAATCAAGTCACTTAACAATTCTGATAGGATTTTACAATTTACTCTTTTAATCACACTCAAACTATAAACAATCCATATAGTTTTGAGTTTACACAATAATGATTTAAAAGATTTGGTTGAATCTGATTATACTCAACTCTTGTTTGAGAATAGATTCAAGATAAAAAGAACTAAGTATAATAAGTTGGAAGTGTATGGGAGTTTAAGACTGATTCTTTTTGTGAATGAGATGCCTTCAAGAATGCAAGTGAATATGATTTGATGAGAATACTTGGCACTTGAAGTTCTGAATGTTGCTGAGTATTTGCCTTCCTTTTATAGATGATTTGAGCATTTAATTATGGTCATAAAGAGCTGTTGGTAGTGCTCTGTTACTTTTGATCAAAACAATATAAGTGAATAAAAATAATCCATTCATGTGAACAGTTTTGGGCCTTGCAGAACTGGACTATTTTACACAAACTTGATCAGCTTTTCTGCGCGTTTTATGATCCTTTAAGCTTCGAAAATATTCGTTGATTATTGGGATTTGATCTAGATACTTGATTTAATCCAAAACTGTTTGGAAAGGAGTAAACAACTTCTGCATAACTGAGAAGTCTGTTTTTGCATAAACGGAGATTGTTCTTTTAGAAACGGAGAAAGATGATTAGAAATGGAGAATAATGATCAATCTGATTTGATAGTCTTCTAGACAGTCTGGGGAATGATAAACAATCTTGAAGTTTAGTTTTGTTTCAACTTTCTTGACAGTTCCAGACTGGATAAAGTTGCAATCCGTTTTGACTTGTTTTGATTCATGGTGTTTTATCTCAGTGATTCGGAAGTCTCTTAAAACAAGAATGATTCCTACTTGTTCCTTACCATGTACTGATATACTTAGTATAAAGAATTAAGGCAAAAGCTTTGTTAAAATAGTGGAGAATGATTGGTGAAGTGGCTGCGACAATCAATCTTGATTCTATAGAACATTTTCTGTTTTGTACAACTTATGGTCAAGAATGTTCTGTTTAGTTTTTTATGTGATTTCTTTGCTTTGCTTGGTTCCTATCTTTAATAAAAACACTCAAGAGCACAGATTAAATTAACATAACATTTAGAATCATAATTAACATTCTTAATTAACTTTTGTTTATTTTCATCAAAACTTAATATGAGAGTTTGTCTTAACATTGCTTTCTATTTTTCAAAAAATTCATATGAAGGTATGTTAAAGATATTTTCTAATAGAGCCTAGACTAAAAACATGGCAAACAATTTTTATGACTTCTCCCCAAAATTATTTTTCAACACATGATTCATTTAAAATTGTTCTACCCATTTCTTGTAATTAATTTTTTTTTTATAAAATAGCTTCATATTGTTGGAAAGTTCTTTGACAAGAAAATCATGTGAAATATCATTTTCATCAAAGAATTATTTGAAGAATGACGTTTCAAATTTCCTTTGATCATTTCTTATAGAAATGACAATTCTTTTTCAAAAGACTTAAAAACATGATTTGGTTGGAAATTCATCAAAGTATAAAATATAAGGATTTTTCTTTAAAATGAAACATGAGGATGTTTGTTTTACCTCAACCATGTGAGGTTTAAAAAATAACTTTAAAACCAATTTTTCAAAGTTATCTTTCACATATCAAACATCCTTAATCTATGCAAAATTATTTCAACTAATGATACATGTACCTTTGATTTGTTAATGTTTCCAAAGGTTATAGACACTCCAAATTTTTGTAATGAGAGGAGGCACCATACTTTTCCATTCATGTGTATTGAGCATGCCTTGTCCATGTATCAATGTTCTTTCTTGATTGTTGGATGATGTTCCTGCATCACAAGTTAGTAATGATTTTGGTACCCATATTTGTTTGGGTCCTTGATGGTTAGTATATCTTCTTCTAGAAGATTTTTTCTCATGATAACAATTTGGTTCAACATGACCACTCTTTGAACAGTAAGAACACTTCTTTTTTATTCTTGAAGAATGTTCTGATATGAGACCAGAACGTTCTTCGTTTTTTGGAAATCATTTTGCTTTGAATTTTTTATCCCTTTTTTTGTAAAAACATATGGAATCAAAATGTCCAATTTTGTAACAGTAAGAGCATTTAGTTTTTCATTTTTCTTCTTTTCTTTCCAGTACAAAACAGTTTCCATAATGTTTTTTGCTTTTGAGATTTGTCAAAACCAAGTCTAGCTTTTTCAAAAATTCCTACTTGAGATCCCCTAATTTTTTGGAAAGTTTCAATAGACTTTATATGGTTTGATAAATCATTTTTAAGGTTCCCAACTTCTGTTTTGAGTAGAACATTCTCCTCATGAGTTGTAGAAGATTCTGGACAATTTTTCTCAGTGATTTGATTTTGAATTTTTTGTTTTTCAAACAATTTGAAATGAGATTCTTGCAAGCTTTGGATGACCTTTATGAGTTCGTTATTCATAGCTTGGGCTTTCTCTTTTTCTTGTTTTTCTTCTTTTTCTCTACAGAGTTGTTCTTTTAATAAACCACATTTTTTAGCAAGAAAGTTTGAATCACATAAAAGATTATCAAATTCTTTTTCCATTTGTTCACATAAAGAACAAAGTTTAGAGATGGTTATCTCATTATTTTCTATGTTTTCCAGTAAGCATATGTTGGCTTCTAACATTACTTTTTCTTTCTGAATCTTTTCCTCTAACACTTGTTAGGTGCTCAACTTTTAGGCAGTGCTCTGATACCAATTGAAGTAGCAATGTCAATCACAAGAAAGAGGGGTTTGAATTATGATCCTTTTAAAACTTTGATTCTTGTGCTTAATTTAAATTAACTCAAGAATGATCTTGGTTTGATAATCAATAAATGCAGAACGTTCTTCATTAGTAATATAATAATAAAAACTTCACGATGTGATTAGTGCTAAGTGAGTGATAAATAAATGGAGATAAGGGAAAGGGAATTCACACAGTAATATATCCTGGTTCGCCCAAAGTGGGTTACGTCCAGTCCTCACAACCGTGAGATTTTCACTATGTGCTTCAGAACCAAGAATGTTCTCCTTCACACCTTTTGTCTTGATCACACCTTGATAAATTACAATTTTCACCTTTCAATCTAGAAAGGATTTTTACAATCACCTTTCAGCCTTGAAAGGATTTTTATAAACACACTCAATCTAACATAAAAGATAGACTTGAATTACAAATGATGTGTATGATAAAATTGTTTGGGATCATGAAACTTCTCAACACTTGTTTGAGATAAATTAAAGACAAACTCAGTAAATAATGATCCACAAATATAGTGAAGAGAACTGGAGTTTGATTGAAGAGTTTTTGATTTGTTCTTATTTGAACAAATGTTGGTAGATTTGTAAATTGAACTCTTGTCTTCATCTTCCAATTGATCTTCAATTTACAGATGATAAAAGGCTTTGAATATTCAGTTTAAAATGAATATAGCCGTTGGACACACTTCCCAAGTGTTATATTTATTTTAAAGCAATTAAACATGTGTTTATATTGTTTTCCATAACGTTCTTGACAAACAAGAACGTTCTTGCTTTTGGGTCTCATGGAAAACGTGAATGAATGAGTGAATAAGTTGTCACAGTTGTAAGTACAATGTACTTGTGTCCTTGTTCACAACTCATCAATTTGGAGATCAATCTTGAGGTTGTTTTCCTCTTTTGGGCATTCAGCTCGAGTTCTAGGCTTCACCATTGATTTGAGTAGCCTTGATACTCTTTTAATATGTGTTTTAGACTGTGGAAAAAAATATGTTTTAATTATGCCTTTTAAAAAAGAATAACCAGAATGTTCTTTTGTAAAAAGAACGTTCTTCGTTTTTGTTTTGTATGAGTGCTGGATTTTGACAGTTGTTGCGCGTCATGCTTTTCTGCTCTGTTGGTGTGGTTCTTTTTGCAGAGATGCAGTGTTGGTATTCTTGTCTTTGTTGTACTTTTTAATCATAAATCTAGATATTGATCTTGCTTTTTGTTCTTGATGTTTTGCTTTGCCTTTGTTGATCCTCTTTGATCGAATCTATCCAAAAAGATCTTGTGTAGATTATTAAATTTCTATGTATTGAATACTGATGATTTGTATTGTAGATAGATGTACTTTCGTATCCAAGATCGATCTTAAATTACAGCAGATTTTGTTCTTTGTAAACCAGAACGTTCTTTGATTAAAGCTGTGAAAACAAGAACGTTCTTCATTTATGTTTTGAATGATTTGCTGAATTTTGAACTTCTGACAGCTGTTGCGTGCCAAGCTTTTCTGTTTTGTACATGTGTCACTGATGCGGTGACTTTATCATTTATATCCAGGTTGTACTTGCTTATCTTAGCCATCAATCTGGCTTAAAGCAAGAACGATCTTCGTTTTTGCTTTGAGTGTTGCTGAGGTTTAGGCTTCTTTGACAGTTGTCTTGAAGTGATTCCCTGTATTGTATCACGTGTGCAGGCTGCTAACAAGTACAGCTGAGGTGTCTAGTCCAATCTGTCAGTTTTGTACTTTGATGCTTGCTCAACTTGGAGAACGATCTTGCTTGATAGATTATGAAGCATAGCTTTTTCCCTTGTTCTTTGGAGTCTTTTACTAATATGATCCTTGTATATTTCTGATGAAATTCTTGGAACAGATTGTAAATAATGGAATCAGTTTTTTTTCTTTAAGAATCTGATCATTCTTGTTAATTTGGTACTGTGGAGAATGTTCTTCGTTTTACAGAATTCTATCAAGAACGTTCTTCGTTTCTCTGAATCAATTTTTATGCACTTTGATTAAGTGAATAGCTTCTTGCTTGTTCACTTATGCAATTATGTTCCTTAAATACAACTCAAGTGCAATCATTAGTAGATCATCATTCATAAAACATAATCATTTATTTCACAAGGTTTGTTGTCATTAAAACATATATCAAAAAGGTTTTTCCGCAACAAAGAATACTAAAGATAGTTGTCTAGAAATGAATAATTTCTAACCATTTCACTACTAGAAATTTCCTATGTCTTAATTTTTGGTAACCCACTCTTGATATTTCTTGACTATGGCAAATAATTATTTGAAAATTTTATTTTATATTATATTATTTATATGAAACAATAGTTAATGTAATTGAAATTGCTCCATATCCAAAAGAGTAGATATACAATTGATTTGTAGTTATAGTATTACCTTGATGTTTAAATACAAATTTCACACCAACTATTGTTTTGTATCAAATTTTCATTTGTCTTGAGAGTTTTGTGTAAATAACATTTTTACTATCTAAAAAATATTATTTAAGACTTTGGAGTCTCAAGAAATTTCTATTTTGTTTTGTATTGTTTCTTCCATATATCTATTAGCTATATTTGCATACGCGAAGAATTGTTGCAATATTTTGAATACTATTATAGACATTATTTTTAACAAACTATTACTCATGAATGAATAATATAGTACACACTAGGACACACATTATCATTTAATACATGTTTGGATTGACAAAATTACGAATCTACATAGATTTTAGCAAAAGTTACTCTTTAAAGGTTAAACAAAATTACGGTGAATTTTTCCAATTCACTACCAGTTCAAACATACATTTATACACAATATTAGTTCTTCAAAAGTTTACATTTCAGTTTTACAACTTAGAGTTTATCGACAAAATTTTCATTACTAAAATTTCTCCATCTTTACATACTTAAATTTATTAATTTTTTGAGTCATGATGACAAGCCATTCTACGAAGAAATAATTCTTGTGTAGAAATAAGAATTTGGTCACACACAAAAAGTTATATTTCTTTTAATTATTTTAAAACTATACATTATTTAATTATTATTTTTCTACTTGTTTTTGCTTTTATGTATGTGTCCAAATTCTTGTGTCTACGCAAGAATTATTCTCTATTAAGTTATTATGAACTCTTAGAGTATATAAAGAAAACTTTGAGGGACATGTGAAGTTGTTCATTTTTTACTGCCAAGCTGAGCAATTCACTTTTGGGTTGATGTATACAACGTTATACTATATTGCCAATTACTTTGAGTAAGACGACATTAACTATTGTTTGACTAAAACTTAGGGAGTATAATATTTATCCTAAGAAGTCTTTGGTATACACTCAGATCTAACTACTGATCAAGCCTATATACCTCTTTGTGAATCTTTATGAATCTGTATTCACATTTTCATTGAAATTGACTATCCTATTTAACTATACACATGTTAGTCTGATGTTAACCAATTTTTTATATAAAATAATTTTCATGATTAATTTGTAAAATTGAAAATATAAAAAGTACATATATTTAAAAAAATATAATGTTTCTAAACTAATATAAATCATATAAAATGAATAACATATTATAGTTAAATATACAACTTTTATGATAAAAAAATGTTGAACTTAAATAAATATATCATTCGAATGAACACTTCAAAGAAAACAAAAAGTTTGAATAAACCAATAATAAGTAGAAAAAAAATGTTAAAGATAAAGACTGCATCACTAAAGTTACAAAATCTTATCAATAGTATTATATTTTAATATTTGTTGCATGGATTGTATTAATCAACAAGTTTTTACATTTTCCTTTGAAATAAAGCAAAATTAGACTATATATAATTATTCAAAAATATATTTACCTCCTAACACATAAAAGTTTTAGTATATTCTACTCTAAAACAAAAACATTACTTTTAATTAACATATTATTATTTTATATTCAATAATATATTAAATTATACCGCGCAATCGCGCGGGTTAACATGTAGTTAATTTTAAAATACAAGATAAAACAAAAAAAATGGGTTACAATTCAAACTCATTTTCTTATGACATCGAATTCTACTTCAACACTACTAATAAAATACATATTTCTCTTTTAATTAATTGACTCATGAAAGACTAATTTTTAACTTATCGGCCAATGACAAACATTTTATCGTATATAATTTTTACAATAAATTTTAATAAATGTATTATAATCTTTTTCAAATTTTGATGTAGAAGATATATAACAAGACACACAACACTAAGGAATTACATATTTTCTCTTTTAACTAATAATTAATTCGTGAAAGACTATTTTTTTTTCTCTTAGATAAAATGATAAATAAAATTACACTCAGCTGCGAGATTTTAAATTTGAACCTGAAACATGACATTCATCATAATAATTTTGACATTTTGTTATTTTTATCTATTTAACATGTGACAAACATTTAATGATTTATTCCATAAAATTATTATTACTATAACTATAATATTTTTCAAATTTTAATGCAGAAGCCAAGCGAAACACCGATACCCTGTTTAAACAGTGCACATGTGCCAATTACGAATTTGACGCCTTTTAAGTGATGCTGGCGTGACAAATATCAATAGACTATCACTGAAAACAATGACTTATAAATTAATTTTATCTTGAAGAACATAAGATCTTTGGATTTTTTTTTTTTGAATAACCTCTTTTTTGAAAAAATTGTGAAATTGTTCCCTTTTGAAAACTATTTTCCAAAATGCGTTACTTTTAAAATAAGTTACAAGTTGTCATTTGGAAGAAATTTAAAAAAAAAAATCAGTTTTTTTTTGAATTTTTATTATATATATAATTAATATAATTCATAACAAAAATAACAAATATATATATATATATATATATATATATTTAATATAATTCATAAATATAACAAAAATATATTATATATAATTAATATAATTCATAAAAATACATAAATATAAATTTTAAATTACATAAAAATAATTCATAAATATGATACATAAATAATTCATAATTCATTTAGTACCACATAAATACAAATTTTAAATTACGATAAAATTTCAAATTACATAATTTATTCATAAAAAACCACAAATTTTACAAAAATTACGATAAAATTAATGTTGAAGGTGATCTCCAGTACCACATTGCCGAGGTTTTCTCACAAGTACGGAATTTTGACGACGGCTTGGTACATCACGAGTTTGTTCTTCTTCTTCTTGATCTTCGTCTTCTTGCTGTTGAGGATGTCTAGGAGGAAGTGCTGTAGAAGAACTACTTCCACCTTGAGTCCAGTTGTATATATGATTCAACGGAGTATATGCATTTCCAAAGCTTGAAATTTGAAAGCTTTGTTGACACATGTTATTCAGTAACTGGGTAGCAGACTCAAGTGTATTATAACGAGTGTTGAATGTGTTATACAACAAATCTTCTTCGCTTGATGTAAAAGATAGTCGACGATTTTCTTTTTGAAGTGGTTGTTTGCTGTCAAAATTAAATTGTTCCCCTGGCGTGAACCCGTAAGATTGATATGGTGTGTGGGTAAAAGTATGAGGATGTGGTGTTTGGGTAAAGGTTTGAGGAGGCGGTTGAGTGTCAGGAGGTGTTGGTATATAATATTAGTTTTGTTGTGTTGTGTTGGGCATTGATTCATGAAAAAAATGTTGGCTATATTGTGGTGGAGGTTGGGGTGGATTGACACGAGGATCAACCAATTGGTTTTCTACAGAAATAAATCGTTTAGAATTTTTGCAAAATCAAACCATGTATTCATAACTTGGTTTAAATTCAACATTTAGAGGTTGACCATGAAGAATATGATTATCTCGTTCATTCCACTCTTTGTTCTCGTTTTCGTAGAACAATGCCCAACTATAGTCAACTTGTTTATGCAAATCTACCCTATGATACTTTTTCATGTTCCTTGGGGGTGTGGAATTTCTTGAGGTAGTCCAAATTGTAGTTTCACTCTATCGGTGTGATGCATTTCTATTATGTAGAAACAAATCAAATATGTAGATGCATTCCATAGCCAATTATCTTCTGGATTATCGTATGTTAGATGTAGATAGGGCCTCCAGAGAAACTGATATATAACAAGTTTGTTAGTAATATATGCATAAGAAGAAATAAAATAATATAAATAAAGTAATGTTTTAATATATTACATCGTTAACGGTCATGTGATCAATTTTTTATCGATATCCAGTGGTATGAAAACGAGGTGTATCGCCAAATTTCATACCCTTTTCACTATATCTACGAAAATAAATTTGAATGTTAGTGAATTAATTAATAGTTTTATAAATATAAAATTTACCTTTTTTGATATTTGAATGTTAGTGAATTAATTAATAGTTTTATAATTATTTCTTCATTCGATGATTCGGGAGTTAACATTGAAAATGTTTTCCTTATCCATTTTAATTTTATAAAATTATCTTTTCTTTAAGATTCAGGTGGCATGACTCCTAACAAATCTAAAAAATCATCTGTCCATGATACCATAATTGATCCAGTTCAGGTCTCCATCTTTCAACTAAAGCAGTAATAAGTGAATTGTCTATTTTATAACTTTCTATTTGTGATACGATACCAAACCCGGCTTGATGCAACAATGAAACTATTAAAGAATTTGGTGCAACGTGTTTATGGCTAAGTGATCTTAAATTTTGAGATGAATCCTGTAATAAGCAAAGATTAAAAATATATTTGAACATATTAGAATGAAACGAAGATACATAACAAAAGATTAAAAATATAACAAAAGAAATATAACAAAAGATTAAGAATATAACACAAAGTATTGTATTTGACGTGTACAAAGTTGTTAATGTATTTAACGTCTACAAAGAATAGTTTCCACCTATACCCAATGAAGGATATTGGCCCACATATGAAGGTAAAACATTGTATTACAATCCTGAAATGCGGAGAATTAAAAAAGGTTGTCCAAATAGTACCCGTATTAGAAAAAGTACAAAGAAAATGTAGACTATGTCGGTTAACTGGCCATACTCAAGAACATTGTCCAAATGTTACAGCCAGCTCTAGTCAATCTATGTAATTTAAAATTTATATTTATGTATTTTTATGAATTATATTAATTAATTATATATATATATATATATTATTTTTATTATTTGAATTATATTTTTATGAATTATATTAATTATATATAATATATTTTTGTTATTTTTATGAATTATATTAATTATATATATATATATATATATATTATTTTTGTTATGAATGATGTTAATTATATATATATTTTTGTTATGAATTATATTAATTATATATATAATAATTAATTATATTTTTTTTATTAATTATATTAATTTTATATATATTTTTTATTTTTGTTATGAATTATATTAATTATATATCTATTTTTGTTATGAATTATATTAATTATATATACAATAAAAATTAAAAAAAAACTAAATTTTGTTTTTAAAAATTTCTTTTGGGGAGTCGTTATTTGGAATGCGGGCTTCCTTAAGTAAGTCGCCATTCCAAATGGCAACTTGTAACTGATTTTAAAAGTAAGGCATTTTGAAAAATAGTTTTCAAAAGGGGACAATTTGACAATTTTTTAAAAAAAGAGGTTATTCAAAAAAAATAAAAAAATAAAAAAAAACAACAAAAACCTAAGATCTTCGTCTTCATCATCATATTCCAACACCTCTCTCAAAACCCAAAAAATTCAAAAAACCCAAAACAAAATCCAAGAAATCAAACCCAACTAAATAAAAAAAAAATTCAAGAAACAAACCCAAAAAGATTCAAACCCCAACAAATTCTAAAAATGCAGAAATAAAGCTCCCATTCTCCTCTTCTCGACCACTTGTAACTTGTTATAAAACTCTCAATCTGCTCTTCTCTCCCACACACAAATTCCATGCTCTTTTGAGAATTATTTCTACCATGGTGTCAACATGGAAACTTAACCTCTTACTACAAGTACAAAAGGGGCAAGTGCTCAAAACTTAACAAAAAAAAAAAAACTCAAACTCTATGTGGAGAGAATGAAGTTGTAGACTTAAATTAGAGAGACAAGACATTGT
>JBBPBP010009779.1:51557157-51610183 GCA_037974735.1 Cicer chorassanicum | reverse complement strand
TAATTAAATATGAAGATGAATTTAGGAAATGTATTCTTATCCAAAGATGAAAATTTTCTAGTGTATTTTTAATTTCTGGTTTCAAGAAGTGAAAGATATTGAAGAATCCTAGCACAATTTAATTTAAATTTTTATTAAAAAACTATTTAAAGATATTTTTCTCAAATAAAAGTTTATTTGGATATGTTTGTTAAAATTTAAATCCATTAATCTAACTTAAATTACTAATGTATTTGGTGAAAAAGCATCATGACTTAAATATCACACTGAACACTTTTATCTATTCAATGTATGCCTCTTGCTATTATTACGTTTTTTAAGAGCCGGCATCTATGTGGACTTTCACTCTATCGGTACTCACTCAATATCGGTACTGACTCAATGGTAGTCCTTTCTATTTTTCGCAGCTTCATCTACCTATCAATATTCGGTGAAGTTCCTTAATCTAATCTATAGATAACTTTTTTCGTGAACACTCAATGAAAGCACCAATGAAACAACATCAATAATATTACAAATATGTGTACATTTCTATAGTAGAATGTGTTTGAAAATGGTAAAGGTCTAAACATTTTATGACTTAAAAGGATTAATCTATTAAAAAAAACTTAAAGAATCATATATTGTAATTTGCCTTAAATATATTATGAATGGTGAGAAAAAAATGATGACGATAATGTGATTGAATTGGAGTGAATTTGAATTTTGAAATGAGGAGAAAGTGATGTGAAAAATGGATAGAAGAATGAAAAAGTATGATGAAAGAGATATTGGATGGATAATTTTATCCTTCAAATAAGTGATGTGTTAAAAAATCATTAAAAGTTAATTAGGGGTTTTCATAGCATACTCTTTTCATTTGATATACATTGATTGATTGGATCGACAATTATATCCTTTGAGTACATGATGTGTCAATTATATCCTTTTAAGGGAAAGTTTAGGGGTTTTCTAAACCATACTTTTTTCTTTTATATATATATATATATATATATATATATATATATATATATATATACTTTGATTGATATGTTGATATTCTCTTATGTATTGAAAAATAAGTCACAATTTCTTTTTTAATACACTCCTTTCCACTTTAATTATAAACAAAAATTATACTACTTATTTTTTTATACATAAAATTTCTTTGTAAAAAAATATGTCCCTGTATATTAGACTAGTTAATATATTGCAATTTATTAAGACAATTTAATTCATATTTTTAGAAAGTTATGATTATGACACAATCTATTTAATTAAAATAATTCATATATAATAGGCTAAATACCACCCGAGGTCCCTTAACTTAATTTCAATTAACGATTTAGTCTTTTATCTTTTTTTTTTCCTCGATTTGGTCCTTTATGTTTTTAAATAATTTCAGCGTTACTCTTTAAGTGGAGTTCCGTTAAAAAAAAGTTAAGAAAATCTCTCATTCGTCTTTAGAAAAAGTTACCTTTAATGTTTTGGAAATATTTCAGAAAAATGTTCAAAGTTTGTTCTAAGTTTGATAGTAGGATTGATCCGTTAAAACTGAAGTTATGAGGTATTTATACTCCATATACATCACTTCAGATCAGTGGCAATCGTTCATAGAGGTTTGATGAACATATGCAATAATCCAGATTAGGGATTTTTTAACTTTTTTTTTAACGAAACTCCACTTAAAGGGTAACGCTTAAATTATTTAAAAACATAAAGGACCAAATTGTAAAAATAAATAAATAAATAAATAAATAAATAAAGGACTAAATCGTTAACCGAAATTCAGTTAAGAGACCACATGTGGTATTTAGCCTATATAATAACATTTGGAAAGTTAAACGGTTCAAAAAAATTTAATAAAAAAAAGTTTTTTATTAGATTTATAATTTTTGCATACTGTTTGTTGGACAAAATTGGATCGGTGTACTCTACCCACATTTTGGGTCAGATTAGACATTTGGACTCAAACCTGCTCAAACTCACCTGATGTCCACCTCTAATATGTATTAATTATACTTAAATATAAACAAAAGTTAACTAATCTATCTATATTTAATGACATTGTTTCAACAATATAATCTCATTAATTCTTTAATGTTGTGGGAGATTATCATAATAATAATAGACGAATTTGTGATTGTATTAATTTTTTTTTTACATGGAACCAAAAAAATTGAATACATTTAACTATCAGTTGGAAAATCCAATTCCTTCACTGTAGTCGTCTTTATCATCAATCCAACTAACCAGGAATTGAGGTGAAATACTAAAGGTCTATTTGATGGACATAATAAGAGGCGTGATAGAAATAAATTATCATATAATGTCTGAATTCAGTGTTTGATGAACCAACATAATATGATAAGTTAATCCATAATTATATCTTATCATGTCTCTCTAGTTGAAATTTCTCTCCTGAATTATGAGCTGAGTTAGAAACCAGCAGGATATAATAAGAACAATAGTTTACTCAATTACCCTTATAAGATATAATTTAAAATATAAATTGAAATATAATAAAATATAATTATAAAAACAATTTATAAAATATAATTAAAATATAAAAATATAAATCTAATCAAATAAAAAAATAATTAATAGAATTTGATATTAAACTTAAAATAAAATATTAATAATTAATTGAAAAATGTTTATGATTTTACAATAGGGTAGTTTTGTCTTTTCATATAATTTAATAAATTAGTATTCACAATTATAAAAATATGAATGTTAATTGAAATTTTAAAATAAATATAATTTGCTTACAAAATACTCTTGCCATTTACATATAATATATATCATATCTTTATTTACATTCTAACAAATAAAATATAATTATTTGGTTACTCATTATTTTGTTTTTAAAATTTAAATTATTTACTTAGTAGTGTCAATGGATAATTTTAATATAAAATTATTTTATTACTTATTTAATTATTTTGTTAATTTATAATATTTAAAATATAATAAGTTAATTTAAAAAAAACTAATATGTAACTGTTCATAATGGTAATTTTGTTATTTAAATATAATATATATTATATCATATGATGATGAGATGTGTATCAAATGCACGACAATAAAATGTTATTATGTTGGTTATCGTGTGTGTATCAAACACAAGATATAATGTTTATCTTGTCACTATTCTATCATATATTATTATATCCTTATCCAACTTTATATTCTATCATGTGTCTTTTTATCGTGCTCATCAAATGGGTCTTAAGAGTTTGATTGATTCAACAAATAAGAAATTTTTTAAATGATTTATAAGTTATTTTAATTATATTCCATGTCCTCTATATTCTACCCCTAATTTTACTCCCTTTCCTTTCTTTTTTTCCTCATAAAAACTGAACAAAATAAATATTATTTAAAATATTGTCTCTATTTTCCTCTGAATAAATCAATATTCCAAACCAGGAACTCCCATTTATAAGTCCACCTATTAGGATGATTATGAAATGATTCATTATTAGAAACCTAGACTTGCATAGACGCTTTGAGTTTTCAATTAAATCATTAAATTTTCATTTTGGGAAAATAAAATAGAGATCAACTCAAACAAAAAAGGAAACGACAGAAAATATAGCACTGATACTGAAGCATAACAAGGAAAGCTTTGTAACCTACAATTAGAATGCAAACATACTTGCACAGGCCCACATAAATAAGCATGTTCAAATATATATGCTCGCATGGGGATGTATTTTTTTTGTTACTCAATAGATGTCCTCAAACTCTAGTTCAACTAACAAACGCCGACAATATTAAGTTGAACTTTATCATTTTTTTTAAGATAAAAATAAATAAATTTACTTATTGTAAAAATAAATAAATGAATAAATAAATAAAATACAATTTCTCTATCGTTTTTTGTTTTTTAATAAGTTAATTTATTATGTTAATTTTTAAATTTTGAATTCAAGACTTTCTTTTTAAACTCCTTCTCTTAACTCATCAATGAAACTACTTACATATACAAATTTATTTTTAAAAATGTTTGTCTTTTTAAATTAATAGGTGTATATATTATTGTACACTTTTCTATGAAAGACATATTTATAAAAACATTCAAAAAATGACAATAATAAATAAGTTCATTTATTTGTATCTTTTTTTTTTTCTTATAATTGAGACTAAATAGAGTATTAACCAAGCACCGTAAATATTGTAGGATCCATTACCGTTGATACGAGCTATTTGCTCCCTTTTAATTATTCTTTGTTTATTTATCATTTTTAAAGTTTAATGCAATAATAAATTGTCAATGGTATTGTAGAGAAAAGAAAAATAATTTTATCAAACTAACAATTTATTGATTATCTTAATATGTGTAATTAACCTTAAGATTTTGTTTGGATTGATGGAATTGAGTAGTATGGAATGGAGTTCCATTGTTTGGATTTAAAAAAAATGAATGGAATGAAATGAAACACCGTAAAATGCATTTCATCCTATTCCATCATCTTCTATCATTTTTCTTCCCCCCACCCCCCCGTTTGGTACAAAACCATCATGATGGATATTTTAAAATGGACTTTGTTCTATCGGATTCCATTTTAAAATGTCCAAACAGAGTCTAAAAGAACAATTATAAATAAACTGAGGGAGTAAATGATGAATTTTACGGTGGACCACCTTCATAAGTGGTCTACTATGAACTAATACTTAAAAATCATCGAAATTATAAGACACTGACTTGATTGATGTCAATTTAATACAAAATATATATTTATTTTATGTTATTTTTATTAAACCAATATCATTTAAATCATTATCTCAGTTATTAAAATAAAGATGATAATTAACATATTATATGCGATTTATTTTGTATAGAGAAGTCTTTTCTTTTTTGTGTGAAATCTCATATTCTAAATTTTTATTCATCGGTCTACATATAGAATTAAACTGTAATATAAAAACATGATATTCCTAAAATAAGAACCAAATCATACACATATTCTAAACAAAAATATAAATTATATTTCTTAATAATATCTTATTTTAAATCTTAAATATACGTGAATCTAAATCTAAATATAAATAAAATCTTCTAAAAATATTTAAACATATTATTCTGAATACTTCTAAAAGATGACATCAGTGAATGTTAGAATTTTAAATATTTTTAGATATTCATTCATGGTGAATGTTAAAATTTAAATATTTGTTAATGGTGAATGTTAGAATTTTAAATATTCGTTCATGGTGGACCGTGTTCAGTATTAATAAGATTTTCTAGAACAGTATTAAGATTTTCTAGAAGTAATATTTGTAGAACATATATCTTCTAACATAAAACCCCTGTAGACGACATGATACCCTTCCCCCACCTTACCGATTGCTTCCAAGAGAAAGAGAAGCTAAAGAACAAACACAGCTTGTCCTACTATAAGGGAAAGGACCTAAGCCGAGGGACAGATTAGCTACTTTTTGTTCAACAATTGATTGTTCATTCCTTTCCAACTGTAAAGCATCTACTACTCTAGCAACACTAGCAATCATTTCTTGCACCAAACACAAAATTGATTGGTTTCTTAACATTTGTTTTCACAAACACTTACGAGCTAACCTGACCGTAAAATTATATTTTTAGGTTATCTTGAAAAACTTATTAAAATAAACTTTAAGATATCTTATGAGCATAAACTCTTCTAAACACTTATATACATGCCTATATCATCATGACATAAGCTTCATTAAGCTCTAGAAACAAGTAGATTAGAGGGGAATTTTAAAACTCTGGAAGGTATAGTTAACATCACATGGTTATGTGATTTTTTCTACCGAAAATAATCCTATTCTAAATATGTCAGACACTAAACGTAAGTACTTTTACCAGAAAAAATTCTAAGTTACATTTACCACATAGTCTAATTCCTTCGGCTAGACTCAACCCCAGTTGGTATTAACATCACATTATTAACTCAACACAATTAAACAACCTCCTTCGAAGCTTTTGCAAGTTTTCAAATAACAAAATAGGAAATATCATTTAGTTCCAGAAGAAATTAACATAGTGAATATTAATTCAGATTAGGCTACCTAGGCAGAATGAGGCTACCTGTAGAAGAAAGATTTACCACCAAATAGATGGCAAATGCACAAACAAGAAAGACAATCAAAGCATCTGCAATGTTCAACTGAGATTAAGGTACTGCCAATCCCATGTTATTGACTGTTCTAATTTGATTTAGAAGGTACGAGTATGAAGCACAAAAACTGACACAGAAACATCGACACCGGTAATAATTTGAGAAAAATAATTAATTGAATGTAATAATAGTGTTGTTGTCGTACACGCATTCGATCAGAGGTGTTGGTGCTATAGAGTTTAGAAATAGAATGTATATCAAATAGAAATTATAATAATAAGTTGAAGAAATGTCAAAAGTTTCTGATAAAATCCACACTAGACAAAGTTTGGAATTAGCCGTAGACCGCCCAAAAGAAACCATCTTCTTTACCCAAAAATTGGGACCGGTTATGTAACGCAACATAGAAGACTTTGTTACTGGATAAGTACAACAACAAAATTTTACAGTGAAATGAAACATCTCTTAATCCAGGTTTTTTTAAGTGACAAATACATATAATCCCAAACCAACATCATTTGCAATTCCATGTGTTACACTCTTCCTTCACATTGTTCATCACCAGAAAATAAAAGAACAAATTTAGACTAGCTATGAAACGTTTTTCTAGAAATAAGTAAAGTATTAAATACAACAACAACAGAGAGACGAATCTGCAAACAACTCGCTATAGACGAATTATGGGCTGAACAAATTATGACACGCATACTTCTTAATCGTGAAGCTCAATTTCCTTCATGTATCGAAAATCACTCAAGAGACTACAGAAGATTTTGTATTCAATCAGAGTAGGGTTTGATCTTGAACCTGTAAAGAAGCCTCTTCTTTTTCAAGGTGGGATTGTCAACAGTGAGGAACAATTTTCCCAGTTCACTAACTCTGAAGCTACTGGAAACCACTGGTTCATCACTCGGAGACATCTTTGTAGCCTTCTGTATAATAACCGCATATCCATCTTTAGCATCAGGTTTGAATTCAGCAGTGTAACTAACCTCCCAGCCCACTACACGCAACTCCCAGACAATAATGCATTTCTGCAGATCACACACCGCAATTCACTGAGATATTCCATTCATAGACATATACAATAGTCTCGTGTTATTAAAAAAGAAGAGAAAAAATGATTGCAATCACACCTCGTAAATAGCAATTTCCACTGTTTGCTTTGTGGTCGGCTTTACCGGAATTTCTGTGATGGGATCAGACATGCTGAAGTCTGGATTGCAATCACAGAAATCCACACTCAGGCCACCATACTGAACTGGCACTTGCTCTGGAGAAATATACCTAAACAATTTCGTAGACAAATATAGAAAGTGAGTTCACAAATTCACAGCCTAACAAACAAACCTAAGAGTTAAAACTGTAAAAGATTTCAAATCTGACAATGCTTATTGTTCAATTCACTAACTTGAAAAGTGTATCGGGAGACTTGGATGGGCCTGCAAACACAAATTTACTCTTTGTTCTCTGAGTCAAGAACGGATTGATCATGGTATAGAATGCAAGATACCACCACGGCACATTGATAAAAACCTAGAGAATTAAAATTGAAATGAATTAACAAAGAAAACAAACCATATCACTCATCATTTCATCATCATTTACTATTAATATCCCATTTCCAAATTGACAAATAGATAACCGAATGAATCACCATTTTAGTCCTCAAAATTGTAAGATCAAGTAATTTGATCCTCCAAATATACGAAACAACAAATTAGTCTCTAAAATTGAATATCAACAACCAATTTAGTCCCATTGCCAATAAATTCAATCAATCTTGATATATCTGAATTGCAAAACAGATATTAGCAAAAGCCCTTAACAAAATTTATGAAAACATGCTGCTACTAAGCATACCCTAAACAACTTGTCAACTCAACATTTCTAACTTTATCAGATGACAGCTATGAAGCACAGATACAGACACGGACACTAACATGTCAATATAGTTTGAGAAAATGAATTAATTGAATGTATTCATGGGGTCAGACACTAACAAGTGTCAGACACAGGGATATGCCTAAGTGTCGGTGCTCCAGAGGATGACAAAAGTATTGAATTAATTGACAATCTTCAATATCAAGTAATGACATTTCATAAATTTGGTCGGAACCCTAAAATATCCATGACTAAAATGGCGATTAACTCATAGATAACATAAATAATTAAATAATAAAACAATAAAAATGGGAATGTGAATCAACCTGTTTAGCAACAAACTCAGGATAATTATCCTGAAGCAACTGCAAAGCTTGTTTAGTAGCAATTCTCAGTTCTCTCTTAGCAGGACCAGGAGAGTTTTTAAGATCATTAACTTGAAAAACAGTGTTAACACAACCAGGATTAAAATCAAGTTTCCTAATACTCTTCTCCAAGAACTGAATCCTCCAACGCAAAAACCTGTTCCTTCTTTCCTCATTAGAAAAAGTCTTATCATAAAGTTCCTTATTCTGAAACTCACCATAAACATTATAACAAACAGGGTGACCTTCTCTTGAATAACCATGCATGAAAACAACTTTGTCTAAATCATCACCTAAATCTTCATCCAAAAGTGATTCTATGTTGAAATCTTTCCTCCATTGAAGTGTATTGTTGATCATTGTGAGTGATTCCTTCACTTTGAACTCTCTGGCTCTTAGGAATTTGAGGAGAATCACATCGGTTCTTTTGTCTTGGAGAAGAGGAACACCCCAAATTGAAACTTGTTGTTCGGCTAGGGTTTGTTTTAGGAGTTTTTTTAATTCTTCGAGTGAATCTCTTTCGGAATCAGATAGATCGCTAACTCTGTTGCTTTCTTCTTTGAATGAAACTGAATTCTGTGGAATCTTATTCTGTTGGAGCTGGTTGTGGTTTTCTTGTTCTTCTTCTTTGGGTTGTTCAACCACAACAACATCTTGTGATGAGTTACCTTTTGGGTCGGTTTCTGATTCAGGTTGTTGTAACGGTACATCATGTAGTTCATTTTTCTCGGTGACCGGGAGTTCCGGTTTCGTTTCAGGTTCGGGAGTAACGGTGGATGAATCAGCTTCATGCGGTGGTGTGACATGTGAAGGAGGAGGAGGAGGAGGGGTAGGGTTTGAGTTGTTATTTTCAGCCATTTGTAAAACGAGAGAATGATGATAAGGTTAAAGTTGAAGTGCGCGAGTACTTGTGAACTACGGTACAGAGAGAGAAAGAGGGTGAAGAATGGTTTTGGAGAGGTTGAAGTGGTAAGTAAAAGAAGTAACAACTCCTCCAAGAAGTAACAACTATGAAGTGAACTTCTACTAGATGGATTCAAAAGACAACATTCAGCGGCCGAATCCTATGCTGTATGTCAGTGTCAATGTTTTGCAAAGTCAGCTAGTTTTACTCTGTTTTATTACACCCTCCCTCCACCACCACATAGGTTTCTTTCTATTTTTTTTAGTATTACTAGATTTATTTATTAAAGGTATTCATTAAATAAATAAAAATAGAAAAAATAAAATAAAAATGTATTAAGATTTGTACTTTTAATATTTTTGAAGTTTAAAATTTATTCCTTTTAATGTAAAATTTTTATTTTAAATTTTTTAAGAAATACTCTTAAGATACTTGTTAATAAAACTATTTATTTATTTAAGTTTAAATACATTTTTTACTCCTTTTAGGTTGTTAAAAATTAGGCTAAATACCACTCGTGGTCCCTTAACTTAATTTCCATTAACGATTTAGTCCTTTATCTTCTTTTTTTCCGATTTGTTCCTTTATGTTTTTAAATAATTTCAATGTTACCCTTTAAGTGGGGTTCCGTTAAGAAAAAGTTAAAAAATTCATCATCTAGATCATTGCATATGTTCATCAAACCTCTAGGAACGATTGTCACTGATCTGAACTGATGTCTATGGAGTATAAATACCCATAACTTCAGTTTTAACGAATCAATCTTACGACCAAACTTAGAACAAACTTTGAATATTTTTCTGAAATATTTCCAAAACATAAAAGATAACTTTTTCTGAACACGGAGGATGGATTTTTTTAACTTTTTCTTAACGAAATCTCATTTAAAGGGTAACGCTGAAATTATTTAAAAACATAAAGGACCAACTCGGAAAGAAAAAAAAATAAAGGACTAAATCGTTAACTGAAATTAAGTTAAGGGACCATAGGTGGTATTTAGCCTAAAAATTAACTTTTTAATTCTTTATGTTTAAAATTGAATTTTTAATTTTCTTTTTCATAATTTGTAGGATTTTATTGGTCTCCCTCTATTTTTTATGATGTAATTTGCTCATTAATAACGTAACAATGATGTACTACAATTAAATTTAATAAAATATAATTGTGTTTAATGATCTTATCTTTTTCTTTACGATCTTCGCTTATGTGGTTATTAAAAAAATGTGCTTGTGATTTTGTCGAATAAAAAAGAATAAAATGGATATTGATTAATGACATGAGTTTAATTTCTCTACTTCATGTGTGCCACATTATTATCACATTATTAATAAACATGCAATATCATAAAAAATCAAGGAAACCAACAAAATCTCATAAGTTGTAAAATAGAAGACCAAAAGCTCAATTTTAAAAATAAAGAGACTAAAAGTTAATTTTGAGTTAAATAGAATAACAAAAGGGTATTTAAGCCATTTATTTATTTAGTCTAAAGAAGTTTTTTTTTATTAAAAAGTTTAATTTTGTTTATTTACCCACATGCTATTCTTTAAAAAAAAAAAACCTCAAACATGATTAAAGCTTCAAATGGGCAAAAACAATTACAATAGCATGAGACATATATTGGAGAAGGAAAATCCTTAATCCTATGAATCAAGTTTTTGATGAAACCAACTAATGACGTGTAGTCCAACGTGGAGAAAAATGTTCTCACCCATATTGGAATCAGATTGGTTTTATGAACAATTCATTCATCATGTTTTGATGATAATAAAAGGTACTTTGTGAGAACAATTTATTACAATAATGATTTCATTTAGTGTGTAGTAAATAGAATCAAGAAACAAAGGAAACGATATCAAAGGAAGATATCATAGGAAGTGAAGATGTTAGAGGAAACGAAGACATCATAGTCAATTGAAGTCAAAGGAAGTCAACACAATATTCAGACTCTGGTTATGACACACATTGTTGTGTGTGCGCATCTGCCTCTAAAGCGTCTAAGCAGTGTGCCTTTGAAGCTTATGTGTGTCTGCCTCTGTAGACACAAGCATGAATTTGAAGATCCTACTACAGTAACTCTAAAGCTTCTATTAGAGTTTCCTTTAAAGCTCATGTTCCGCTCGCTCTGAAGACTGCAACTTGTTCCAAGATGTTGCCTCTGATACGCTCATGCCACTAATTCTAAGTCATGCAGTTCTGCCTCTAACTACCTGAACCAAGCAACAATCATTTAACTCTGATGATCAAGTTATCTTATGGTGAAGAAAGTCAATGGCTTTGATGGAAAGTCAATGCTTTGATGAAGACTGAGCTGTTTCATAATTCAGATGGTCCAAGAACATATTCTGATATGTTGCCACTGCTCTTAAACAAGTGTATGAAAGAAGATTCAAGGTGAATTATTTTCGAGCGCTATTTGGAAATTCTCGCACATAATCTTTCTAGAATATTTGGTTGAAGATTCGTTTTGGAATTAATCAAGCTTCAACAGTAATATTTATAAATCGTATTTATCAAGATTTATTTTTTATGAGGATCTCTGTTGACCTCGCGCAAGGAAGATTCACTTAAAATTTGTTTGGGACAATATTGAAACCCTAGTTCATGCTATATAAAGAGATCAATTATGAAGAAAACAATACAACAACTCAAAAAACCTTACGAAGGCAAAATTCTTTAAGTATTCAATTTCACGGTTTTAGTTAAGCAAAGACACTTATTCGTATCTTGTATTACTTAGTGCTTAGCGCTCTGTTTTAGTGTGAAGTTCATTGTAATCAATCCACATAGAAGAAGCAAAACAGAACTCAGTTTCACCCATTTGTAACCCAGTCTAGTAGTGGCTATTCTACATCAACGACTTGTAGGTTTTCAAGTTGGAAGTTGAGAAGATTTGGCTTGTTAAGTCAATGTGTTGCTTCTAATGAACAGTAACTTCAGCATGCCTTTGATGAAAAATAACTTTAGCATGCCTCTGATGAACAGTAACTTCAGCACGCCTCTAATGAACATTAACTTTAGCATGCCTCTGATGAACAATATTTTTTAGCATGCCTCTAATGTCTGAAGCCACTGTTCAAGTCTGCATCTGAATCATATATTATGCTGACTCTGAAGACCGCAACTCGTTCCAAAGTTCTGCCTTTAATACGTAACACACTATAAAGTTGCACTAACTCAGATAATGCAACAAAGGTGAAGTTGTCCACATGCCACTAATTCTAAGTCACGCAGCTTTGCATCTGCCTCTGACTATGGTTATTCAAGCATCACACCATATAATTCCAACAATCAAGTCAATGATTATGAAGAATAAAAGTCAATGATTGTTATGGAGAAAAGTCAACAATTCTGATGGAAAGTCAAAAGCTCTAATAGATTGAGAAAATACCGAATCAGACTTAGTCGTATTCTTACTTGTGAAGGTCCAAGAACAAGCCCAAAGTTGTTCCTGCCCAAATCAAATCAAGCGTATGAATGAAGACTCAAGTGAATCAATTTGCAAATGTATTACGAACAAATACACACAATATATTTCTAGAAGAATTGCTTAGATCAAATTGGGAAATGAAAAATTACCTAATAGTTATATTATAAAGATCATATCAATCATAATTATATTTGGAAGAAATCTCAGTTGACCAAGGTGAATTTGAGATACGATTCAGAAACTCAGCAATAAATTCACGGACCCTAATTTCATCTATAAATAGTGGATCAAGGATGAAGAAGATATGTACAACACAAACTCACAAACACAGAAATCCTAAAAACCAAAGTTATTTAGAAAACCGTAAGAACTTAATTTTTTCTAGTGTTTAGAGTTTAAGGTTTTAAGTTCTAGTAAAACACTCATTCAACTTTATATTAAAAATTTATTTTTTCAAATCTGTTTATCAAAAGAAAAAACCAAACCAGTTCCAACCATTTGTAACCCAACCTAGTAGTGGCTTTAGTTTGCCTCTAACAATCTATAGGTTTCAAGTTGTGTAGAGAAGAATTGACTTGTAGGGTTAAGGTATGGTTTGCCTCAAAAAGTCTGTAGGTTCAGGTTGTTTTGAGAAGTTTGACTTGTAGGGTCATATGCTATTGTAATTCAAGTTTTGAATTAGTGGATAAATTATTCTATGTGAGGGGACTGGATGTAGCTACCAAGTTGGTGTTGAACCAAGATAAAATTTGGTGTGTTATTTTTACATTCGCTCTGCCTGTTTACTACAACTTTGATTAGACCAAACAACTAAGTCACCAAACCCGAATCAGAATCAAAATTAAGAAAAGTATTTTAAAGTTAGACAAACACAATCTAATCCCCTTCTCGGGTTTATGCACCTTCAATTGGTATCAAAGCTCGATCTCAAGGCTGAACACTTTATAGTGTTTGAGGAAAAATCCAAGGATTCAACACGTCTGGATTTGGTGAAGAAGCTGCTGGAGTAAACATCAACAGATTGACTTTGTTTGATGGACAACATTTTCAATACTGGAAGGACAAGCTGAAGAGTTTCTTTATTTCACAAGATCATGAACTTTGGGACTTGGTGGAAGATGGTTATGTTGCTCCAACGAAAGAAGATGGTATTGAAATTCCAAGAAGTGAGATGAATGTTGATCAGAAGAAGATGTACAAGATGCATCCTAATTCCAGAACATTCATGATAAATGCAATCACTTTCAAGGAGTTTGACAAGTGCACTAATAAGGAAACAACAAAAAACATTTATGATAATCTGATTTTGACTTATGAAGGAAGCAAGCAGGTTCAAGAGGCAAAAGCTAATCTTCTGGTCAGAAAGTATGAGATGTTTTAGATGGAGACGAAAACATTGAGACTATGTTTTCCAGATTTCAAACCTTGGTATCAGGGTTAAGAGTACTTGAAAAGAGCTATATAACTGCTGATCATGTCAATAAGATCCTAAGGAGTTTTCCTAGCAAGTGGAGATCCAAGATCACAACTATCCAATAAGCAAATGGTTTGAATGCTCTCAAAATAGAAGAATTAATCAACTCTCTCAGATCAAATGAAATTGAGCTTGAAGAAGATGATCCCAAGAAGAGGAACAAGACTTTGGCTTTGAAATCCAAGCAGAAGAAAGCCTTATAAGCAACAACTGAATTAAAGGATGACTAAGAGGACCAAAATGAAGATTCAGAGGAAGAGGAACTTGCCTTCATATCCTATAGAATTCAGAGGATGTGGCACAAAGAGAGGAAATCAATCTCTCAAAAAGGTTCCAAGTAGTCCAATAGAGGAAATGATGAAAAATACAATAAGAAAAGCGTCATCTACTATGGATGCAATGAACCTGGACATGTCAAGTTAGAATGTCCAAGAAGAAAGTTCTAATGTCCACATGGGATGACTCTAATGAATCCTCTGATGATGAAGAACAAGCCAATATGGCTCTGATGGCTGATTTTGACTTTGATTCTAACTCTTGAAGTGAATCTGTAGATGAAGAAATTGAGGTACTCTATGATTTAACTCGTTTTGAATTAATTACAATTGTAAATGTCTTAAGCAAGAATCATAATATCACTCTAAAGCTGAAAGCTATTAGGAAAATAAATGAAAATCTAAATGATAAATTTGACACTTTAGAAAGTAATATTGTTGAACTTTTAAGACTGAAAACCTAACTCTAAAAAGTAATCATAGTTCAACTTCAATTGAAAATGTGCCATGTAATTATGATAAATATGAAGTAGCATTTGAAGATTTTCTTGCTAATAGTATAGAAAGAAGTAAACTTGCCTCTATGATTTATGGTGTTAGTAGAAATGGCAAAAGAGGAATAGGATTTCAAGAAACTGTAACTGAACCTAAGTTTACTCCCTCCGATAATTTATGTAATGTCTGCTCAAAGAAAGGTCACTCTAAAACATCTTGCCCTATGCTAACCACGTGGATAGACAAGAAACCTTTCAAGGCTAACAACCTAGGACCCAACCAAATGTGGGTACCCAAAGATAAAATTGTCTATGTTGCAGATGTCCTTAGTAGCCAAGTTGAAACACCAGTCATGGTACTTGGACATTGGATGCTCGCGACATATGACGGGATAAAGGTCTATTTTCCAAGACCTAATTTTGATCAGCGGAAGCTTAGTCACTTTTGGAGGAAAGCAGAAAGGCCAGATCATTGGTCACGACACAATTAGTAAAAATCCCTTTACTTCTATAAATAATGTACTTTTAGTAAAAGGACTAAAACATAACCTACTCAGCATGAGTCAATTGAGTGATAGTGGTTATGACATAGTCTTTAATCAAAAGTCTTGTAGAGCTATAAGTCAAAATGATGGTTCTGTTCTATTTACTAGCTAGAGGCAAGGGAACCTTTATAAAACCAACCTCTTTAACTTAGTAGAACAAAAGGTCATATGCTTTGTATTTGTGAGCAATGAGCAAAATTTGGCACAAGAGATTAGGCCATGCCAATCTGAGGTTAATATCAAAATTAAATAATTTCCAACTTGTTAGAGGCTTGCCAAATCTTAAGTTCAAATCAGAAGTTCTTTGTGAGGCCTGTCAAGCAGGGAAACAAACTAAGAGTTCTTTTGCATTGAAGAATATTGTTTCCTCAAGCAGACCTTTGGAGCTTCTGCACTTTGACCTTTTTGGTCCAATTACAACTCCCTCGTTGAATGGTAAAAAGTATCGACTGGTCATTGTTGATGATTACTCTAGATGGACATGGGTTAAGTTCCTTGATCACAAGGATGAGTCTCATAAGGTGTTCACTACCTTTTGCAAACAAATGCAAAATAAGAAGCACTTCTCTATAGTAACTATTCGTAGTGACCATGGTGGAGAGTTTTAGAACAAACTCTTTGAGAAATCATGTGAAGAGAGTGACATATTACACGATTTCTCATCTCCTAGAACACCTCAACAGAATAGTGTTGTCGAAAGAAAGAATTTTAATCTTCAAGAAATGGCTTTTCGACATTTTTGGTAAGCATTTTTGGGCAGAAGTAGTCGATACCTCATGTTACATTCAGAACAAAGTCTTTATCAGACCTATTTTGAATAAGACTCGTTATGAATTTTGGAAAGGTAAAATGCCCAACATTTGTTACTTTCATCATTTTGGTTGTGTATGCTATGTTTTAAATACTAAAGATAATCTTGGCAAGACCTTCGTTCACAAAAGTGAACCTTCCTTGGATACTCTAAAAGATCCAAAGCTTATAGAATGTTCGACAGAGAGATTCACCTAGTGGAGGAGTCAATACATGTTAAGTTTGATGATAAACAACTTGACCTTAAAAAGTAATATCAAGTTGAGGATATTGCAGGTTTACTAGAACTAGAAGAAAATAATAAATCAGAAGAGAAAGATAAACAAGAAGAACCAAAAAAATTAGAGGATATAAGAAAATAAGAAGAACCCGACAAAACTCCACTACTTCATTCTACATTCCTTACCCCCTAGAGTAACTTCTTCAAGTCTTGATACATCTTCAGGGCTCCAGGATGATAATTCTTCTCCTAATATCATCCGCTTAGTTTATTGATTTTGAAGAATACAAATTATTTCTCCTTGTCTTACAGTTCTATTAGTGGCTAATTTGAATTTTGCCTCTCATCCTTTAGCAATCCTATTTCTAACTCGTTTGATCAGTTTATCTTCATTTTGGTGTTCCAGCATCGCTACCAAAAATGAAATGGATATGATGGTACTAACCAGGAACATCATCTTATTTCCATGTCTTGTATCGAAATTCAATTTCTAGAACTCCTCTACCAACTTTTATTCTCTCACTAACAAAGCAATCACATGGAAAGTTTTTCGCCTTAATATATTTGCCACTACATTCGCCTTTCTTGGATGTTACTGCAAGGTGAAATGATAATCTTTAGTGAAATCCTTTGGTCATCTATGCTGCATATTCAACTCTTTTTGGCCAAACAAGTACTTCAAGTTCTTATGATCACTGAAACCTGTAAACCTTGATCCATAGCAGTAGTGTAACCATATCTTCAATGCAGACACTACTCCAGCTAATTCCAGATCATGAATGGGACAACTCTTCTCATGAATCCTTAACTACCTTGAAGCACATGCTACCACCATATTGTTTTGCATCAACGCACAATCCAATCCTTATAATGACGCATCATAATATACATCTAACTGACCCATGGGATTTTGTAAGATTTGTACGAGTGATGTCACCAAACTTTGTTTCAACCCTTGAAAACTTGGCTCGCACTTCTCAGTCTAGTCAACGTTTGTCCTTTCTTCGTGATTGTGTCATAATTTGAGCTCTCTTTTAAAATTCTTCAATAAATTCCTATAATAACCTTGCTAGCTCAAGAAAACCTTGGGCTTCTCCAACTTTACGCAACCTTTTTTGCTTCTGTATTACTTCAACCTTAGAGGGGTCTACTACAATACCTTCTTGATTTATCACATTTCCTAAGAATTGCACTTCCTACAACCAAAACTGACACTTGCACTATTGTGTATATAGTCGTCTATCTTTCAGCACTTGAAGTATAATCCTTATGTGCTCTTCATGATCTTTTTTTATTAATCAATATACTACAATATCGTTAATAAAAATCACAACAAAACAATCAAGATATGGCCATAAGATCTTTGTTCATATAATCATGAAGATTGCATGTGCATTGGTCACACCAAAAGGCATCGCTAAGGAGTTGTAGTGCCCATACCTTGATCTAAATGTCGTTTTTGGTATATCTTCAAGTTTATCTCTTATTTGATGGTATCAAGATAAAAGTCAATCTTAAAAAATGGGGTCAATCCTTCCAACAAATCCATCAAACAGTCTATCCTCCAATCATATATTTGTTCTTAGTAATGACTTTATTCAACTATCTACAATCCATATACAAATGCGACGATCCATCTTTCTTGTTCACAAACAACATTCATGCAACCCAATGTGATACATTAGGTTAAATAAACTCATTCTGTAACATGTCATCAAATTGCTTCTCCAATTTTTCCGTCTTAACTGAAGACATCATATGTGGAGATAGAGAAATCTATCTTATTCCCAGTACGAGAACATAGTAAACTCCATTACCCTTTCCATAGGCAATCCTTGTACATCTTCCAAAAACACCTATAGAAAAGATTAGCAAAAGTTTGTTGCATAGCCTCTTCGGTTTCACTTCTATGTTGCTAAAACTTCGTGGTTCAAGTGATTTGGAGAAAATCTTAGTTCTTTTGGTACAATCTAACACTACATGGTTAGCCGAAAGCCAATCCTTGCCAAAAATGATATCAATATCACTAAGTAGGAGAACAACTAGATTTTCTATGATTGCTTGTTCTCTATGATGATTGGAAACATTAAGCACACTAGAGAAACACGGGTTTCCTTAGTAGATGTAGAGACTACTAGTTTATAAGGTGATTTAGACACATGTAATTTGAAGAAATCGACATAAGTCAAGAGATGAAATAATGGCTTGAGCCTGAGTCATACATACAAATAAAAGACTATTAGACACTAAACACATACCTTGGATCATTTTTGAAGATTGAGAGGCTTCTGCACCTATCTCTGCAAACTCTCTTCCTAACACATGGGGTTTTTCGGTTGCTACACCTGATGGCCTTCTTACTTCCTCTTCCAGCATTATGCTCAATCGTCTCACTCCTTCCTTCCGATGCATAACCCCGAGGACATTCTCTTGCAAAATGTCCTCTTTGATCACGACTAAAACAAACTCATTCTCACTTTTGTGGTTGGTCTTGCCATTCGTTCGTAGGGTTCTGCTTTCCAACAGATAAGTCGCTTCCTCAACCTTGCTCGGGTTGAAACTTTCTTGTTGTATGGATCTTCCAAATAATAATATTTATTAAATATATATATATATATATATATATATATATATAGATATTCATTAAAATTACTAAAAATATAAAAAAAAATATTACAAAAGAGTAGAGTTTCTATTAATATTTGGACAATGTTTTTTAGTATGACTGATTATACGACATAGTCCGCATTTTTTTTATCTATGACTTCTATTAAAATTCTAATATGCGGGTACTATTTAGACAACGTTTTTCATGTGTTCACATTACAGGATTGTGATACATTATTTCATCTTCTTATGAAGGTCCATATTGTTCATTAGGTATATTAAAAATCGTTAATTGTAGATATTTAATACATTAACAATCTTGTATATGTCACTAATTAAAAATAAACAATCATTCTTTAAAATAACACTTAACGATTACACATTAAAAAAATATTAAAATATTGCATAAAAATAAAACACTAAATAATTATGGAATAATCATGGTTGAGTTGGTGGTTGAAGAAGTGATCGAGTTTTATTTGCCAAACGAATGAACGTAGCATAAAATTCAATTGGACCCATCATCGCAAAATTAAACAACATAAAAAATATCTTGGGTGTACAAGGTTGATAATGAATTAAATATCAACAACTAACAGTTTCCAGTATGGCCAATGAAGGATGTTGGCCCCCTATGAAAATGAAACAACGTATCAGAATCTTTAAGTGCAGAGATTAAAAAAAGATCACACAAATAGTACTTGTATTATAACTGAATAGACATAAGAGATAAAGTGTCAAGAAAATGCACACTATTTTTATGATTAAAAGTGTTTCTGGAAAATACGATGCATAAGGGACGAATATTTTGGAGTTGAATTGAAATTGGCGTAGGGAGTTATATGAGTGGGAAAGGAATTAGTAGTCAAGTGTGTTTTGTTGCTCGACAACACTTTCTTGCAAGAAAATATACAAGACAAATGCCAATGGAGTTTATGTGGTGAAAGACGTGTCCACGTTTTTGACAAACGTGGAGTCAAATTTGAGGTTGTCTTTCTATTCATTATTGTGGAATAAAATGGCGCCTTTGAAGATTTTTGTTTTTGCTTGGCACTTATTCTCGAATCGTTTACCTACAAATGACAAGTTACTTTCCAAAGGTTGTGTTCAATATGATTCTACTTTGTGCATTGCGAGGATTGGTTTTAATGAAACTATTTAACATTGTTTTATTGAGTGCCCCGTTTTTGTGTGTGTTTGGATCGATCTCTTTAAATGGTTGGAGATTAGTGGTGCCATGCATAGCAAAGTGGAGACACATGCTCATCAATTTTGTGGTCTCGATGGTGAAGTAAAGGGGTTCGTGAAAAGTTTGGTGTGATGTGGTTGACATGTACATAGACTATTTCGGGTTAGAGTTTTGTTTTGAGTTAATGTGTATGTTTTGATGTTTGGAACTTTGATATCATTGGTTCCTCCTATTGGTGACATATTTTGATTTTTTAACATTTTATAATCATTGTTTTATTTTGCAGCACACGCTGTATAACAAAATACTTTTTATATTGAAACTTATTTATTTGATTAAAAAAAATACATATTATGCCAAAACATCAATTATACTAAAAAATAAAGCTCCAAATATTAATAACAACTCTGTTCAACCTTTTGTAATATTTTTTTTTAATATTTATAGTAATTTAAATGAATTTATTTTATTATTGAATATAACTTTTATATTTTTTATAAAATAAAACAAAAAAAATAGTTCCATGTTGCCTTTTCAAAGGGGGACCTCCTTCATTTTATAAAAATAAAAATAAATAAAGAAAATTTAAATTCTACACAAAATCGTCATTTGAAAAGTTAGAGTATTTCACAAGGTCGTCAAATCCAACCTGCTACTAGTAACAACAGTAGAGTATATTAGTATTTAATTTTAAAAGCCGGTAGATTTGAATTTTTTAATTGGGCTATTTAAAAAAGTCCTCCCTTTATGTATATATAATATATTATTTTATTTGCAGTTTTTGTCTTTGTATTTTTTCTAATTTATGAAATTGATCCCCTATTTTCAAATCTAACAATTTTGGTCCTTCACTCTGATTTTTAAACTAAAAAATGACAATGTGATATATTTTAAATAACATGAAATATGATACGATGATGTAAAATGATTGATACCCAACAAATCACCATAAAATCCTCTAAAAACTTAACTTTCAACTTCAATTTTTTTTCTTCATTTTTGTAATTTAATTAATGACATATGAATAATTAAATGCATCTAAATGATTTTATATCATCAAATCGTATGTCGCATTATTTAAAATATGTCATATCGTTATTTTTTAGTTCAAAAATATGAATGAGAGACCTAAATAGTCGACTTTTAAAATAACGGAATCAATTCTATGAATTAGAGAAAATAGAGGAACAAAAACTAAAGACTAATATATTTAATGTTATTCAGAACATAATCAAATATAGAGTATTATAACGACATACAATTCAATATTTTATTTTGTATTACCCAAAATACATGATATTTTCAAATCTAACTCTATTACCATACATTATAGTATCATGCGTGCCAAACTTCCTTTGTATACAAATATCACACAATTCAACATTGATCGATAACTATCCTTGTGTGGTGACACTTTTGTGATTATAAACATAAGATTTTGCAAAGTAAATGAAGAAAGTAAATCCCACCACACTAAATCCAGCAAGTAGCCAGTAAAAGTAATCAAGACGTGCCTTATTGATATTATCACAAAACCAACTTTCATGTCCATCTTTTCCAGTAATATTTTCTATCATAGAAATGAGAAATCCACTTAGAAAACTCCCAACACCAACAATACTTAAGTAGAGTGCAAGTCCCATGCTTCTTAGTTCATTTGGGACTTGATCATAGAAAAATTCCTGAAGACCAACCATAGTAAAAACCTCAGAAACTCCAAACAAAAAGTATTGAGGAATCAACCACGATATACTCATTGGAATAGTTGCATTAGGATCATCAACAAGACCATACTCTTGTGCTGTTTTTAGTCTTTTAATCTCAATAAAAGCTGCACTTACTACTGCGAATATGGATATAAAAATTCCAATGCCAATTCTTTGAAGCATTGTGATGCCGGAGGGTTTACCAGTGATAGCTCTTGCGGCTGGCACGAATACGCGGTCGTAGATAGGGCTGAAGAGAACAATGGCGACGCCGTTAATCGATTGAAGAGAAGCAGGTGGTATGTCAAAGCCAGGAAAAATGGTTCTCTCCATAGAATTCCCTTGTTTGGTGAAGAATGTAAAAACTTGAGCAAACACAATACCATAAACAAGAGTTGTAGCCCAAATTGGAACAAGCCTTAGAATTGCCTTTGCTTCTTCCACATCACTAAGGCTACATGTCTCATCTTCTTTGGCTCCTTTTGGTGTTAGCAGTGCCTTGTTGAGGAAGCTACCAATGTAGAAAATACAAGGTAAGTCAAAATAGTCATAATCTATAAGACCTAGTGGAGAAAATAAAGTAACAAAGGGCTAAAGACTTGGAACATCAAAAGATTTGGACACTTCTATTATATATCTTTCATTTGGTCCATTTGTATTCAATGCGGTACTAACCACTCACACTTGAATTCTAACGTAATTGTAGATGAACTAATATACTGAAAGAAACAGATAAACCAATAAAAGAAAGTACATACAGAAGATTCTATTCCAAACACTAAAACAATTAACATGGAAGAAAGGGGATATAAAGTTGGTTTAGTAGCGGAGATGGAGTGGAGTGCCAGGGAGGTCAAGAGTTTGAACTTACTAGACATGGAATAGAAAAACAAGCAGAAACTAGCATTTTATTTTCTTACTTGAATTGTTCAGAACTTCGACGACGAAGTATCCCACCACATTCCTCTTCAATATCTGTGCTTGATAACGTAGTTCGCCAATTTCTTACAGCTGCAACGAATACACGACCGATTCTACGAAAAGGACTCTTGTCCTGTTTCTGAGTGTTAAACCTATAGGTCATTGTTCCAAGCAAGAAAACAAGCAAGGCACTGATCATAACAACACAAGGGATTCCAAATCCAAGAACCCAACTATAGTTATCTTGTATATAGTTCAAGACCGAAAGCGTCACCGTGCAACCTGCTACCATTGTAAAATACCACCAATTAAAGAATGAGCTTCTAGCTTTGAGCTCCTTAGGATGTTGTTCGTCGAATTGATCTGCGCCGAAAGCTTGAACACAAGGTTTATGTCCACCTTGTCCAATGGCAACTAGATAAAGTGAAATGAAGAATAAGATTACTTGTGACTGAGATGAGCAGAATATGAATTTACTGTCAACTTGGCATTTTGATTTGGTGAGGGAAGGAAGCATAGCTGATAATGTTAACAATCCTAGTCCCTGAAATTCATGTTAAGACAATGAAAAGCATCAAAATAATGAGCCAACAAATCTATCTATCTATTCTATGAAAAGTCTTCGTGTTAATGATGGAAATTAATTCAAGTAGATGCTAGAAGATCATTTTCTTTTTGCCTTAAACATTAACAATTCCTTTACTTTCTATATTAAGAATCTAAGCCTATATAAATGTTAGAACTAAGATGGTTTGAAGAACAATGATTCTTAATTATTTTGATAAATAGAGAAAATAAATGAAGAAATCAAGGCAACGTTCTGAATAATCTGTTAAAGTTGTGTCTGACTATGATCAACGCGCTCTCAATGCACCTCTGATAAATCTGATAATACAAGTTCACTCTGATAATTTTGCGTTTAATAATTATGACAAACTAGTTGATCGTTTAGTCAACGCATCAAGTCAACACTCTGATAAAGTCAACGTTGTAATAACAACTCAACTTTCTTAAGTCAAACAAATGAGCTCATAACCTTGAAGAAGTAATCATCTCAACATCCTCTGCTCTTTAAAGTTGGACTTATTCTCTGAGTCCAGAAGGGCATGACATCCTCTCATAATGTCATCATCTGGTTTTTCTGCCGCTTCTATCAAGATACGCTGAATCAATTATGAAGATGTATTTGGGCAAGTTTTTAATGACGATTCAAGATCTCTAAAGATACAATGCGATTCATTATTTTACATGTTGATTTCATGCAATAACAGCAACGGTCAAAATCCCAAATTGCTTTGAAGTTTCTCTATAAAAGAACTTATGACCTTCACTGCAAAATACAACATATACGAGAAACTTACTACAGTCATATACAACAATATGTAAAAACTTTGTATTATTTTTGAGTTCTGAAAAAACTTCAAATAAATTTTGAGAGCATACCTAGTAAACATTCTCTTATGAGAGTTATTTAGAAAACTATCTTAAACACTCTCTAACTTAGTCCAGTTGTGGCTGTTGTCCTCAACAGTTTGACTATACTAAGATAGAAGATTGAAAAGACTTGAACACAATCACATTGACTAGTATGTGTGTTAAGACAAACTCTCAAATTAAGTTTTGATGAAAATAAACAAAGATTAATTAAGAATATTAATTATGATTCTAAATGTTATGATAATTTAATCTGTGCTCTTGAGTGTTTTTTATTAAAGATAGGAACCAAGCAAAGCAAAGAAATAAGTCATGATCATAAACTGTACAAAACAGAGAAAGATCAGCAGAATCAAGAAAGATTGTTACAGCCACTTCACCAATCTTTCTCCAACACTTCTACATTGATTATGCCTTAAATCTTTATACCAATTTCATCGGTACATGGCAAGGAACAGATAGGAATCATTTTTACTCAAAACGGTTCTCGGATCATTAAGAAAAATCATCATGAATCTAAGCATATCAAAAAACGGACTGCAACTTTATCCAGTCTGGAACTGTCAAGAAAGTTGAACAAAACAGAACTTCAAGATTGAGTATAAGTCCTCAGATTATTCAGAAGTCTATCAGACCAGATTGATTATCTTTCTCCACCTATAATCAACGTTCTCCGTTTTTGAGAAGAACAATCTCTGTTTCTGCAAAAGAAGACTTCTCATTTCTGCAGAAAAATATTCACTCATTTCCAAACAGTTTTGGATCGAATTAAACATTCAGATCAAAGCCCAATTATCATCAAGTATTATCAAAGCTTAATGGGTCATTATAGCACACAACAAGTCTGTTTGAAATCAAGCAAAACGGCCCAAAACAGAAAGCCCAAAACTGTCACATGAATGGTGCTCTTTTGTCAACAGATTCTTTGCTTCTGTCAGAAGGAAAACAGAGCACTACCAACAGCTCTTTTTGACCAGAATTAATTGCTCAAAACATCTATAAAAGGAAGGCAAATTCGCAAGCATCATTCAGATCTTCAAGTGCCAAGTATTCTCATTAAATCATATTCACTTGCATTCTTGAAGCTATCTCATTCACAAAAGAAATCAGGATGAACCCAATACATACTTCCAGTTTTATTCTACTGAGTTCTTTCTTTGTTCCGAATCTTTTCTCAAACAAGAGTTGAGCATAATTAGATTCAAACAAACCTTTCAAATCATTATTGTATAAACTCATAACTATAAGGATTGTTTATAGTTTGAGTGTGATTAAAAGAGTTAACTTTAAAATCCTAACAAATTAGTTAGGTGACCTGATTAATCCTTTCTGGGTGGAAAGAAAGTGTAGTTACAGATCAAGGTTGATCTTTAACTGTGATTGTTCTCCATTTCTCTTTGAACACTTAGTGAAAATCTCACAGTTGTGAGGACTGGACGTAGCCCACGTTGGGTGAACCAGAATATATCTTTGTGTGGTATCTCTTCCTTATCTCTATTTACATTCAGTTATTGTTATTATCAAAATTAAATAGAGAAACTAAAACTTTGATTTTAACTAATCAAGAACGTTCTGCGTTTTCTGTTTTAAAACCAAGAACGTTCTCCGTTTCTGTTTTTATAACCAAGATCATTCTTGAGTTGTTTTCTTAAGTTTTTAACAGGAAATTTTTAAATAGGCAAGATTACAATTCAAACCCCCTTCCTTGTAACTTGACATTACTACTTCAATTGGTATCAGAGCAAGGTCTCTAGAAAGAACACTTTAACCAAGTACTAGAGAAAAAGATCTAGAAGAAAAATGTCAAAAGCAAAATACATTGTCGAAGGAGGATCCTCAAACAGGCCACCATATTTTGATGGAACTGATTACTACTTTTGGAAAAACAAGATGCAGTTGTTTCTAAAGTCTCAAGACACGGGAATGTGGCGCATCATTACAGATGGAGATTTCATTCCAAGAGCTGATCAAAATGATTCAAACTCTGCCAAAAAGGAAGAAGTCGACTGGACATCTGAAGACAAAACTAAGGTACTCTTAAACTCTAAAGCTCAATTATTCTTATCGTGCGCTTTGAGCATGGAAGAAAGCGAAAGAGTCGATGAATGCACAACTGCTAAAGAAATTTGGGATACATTACAAATTCATCATGAAGGAACAAACCATGTCAAAGAAACAAGAATAGACATCGGCATAAGAAAATTTGAGCTGTTCGAAATGAATGAAGGAGAAACCATTGATGAAATGTATTCAAGGTTCACAACTATAGTGAATGAAATGTGATCCTTGGGAAAGGCTTACTCACTACAAGATAGAGTAAGAAAGATCATGAGATGTCTTCCAGTCATATGGAGACCAATGGTAACAACCATAAGCCAAGCCAAGAACCTTGAAGTACTAGCACTAGAAGAACTAATTGGAACCTTAAAAGCACATGAGGTATTATTACAAGAAGATAAACCTGTCAAGAAAGGAAAAGCAATAGCTTTAAAAGCATCTCAAGAAAGCATGCTTGACCAAACAGAGGAAGAACCAGAAGAAAAATTCAAGAAGATGCTGATGAAGAAATAGCTTTTCTCACTAAAAGAATTCAAATAATAATGAGAAGAAGAGATCAAATGAAGAAGGGATTCCCAAACAGAAAAGAAAATCCTAAAACAGAACAAGACAAAAGTCAAATTACATGTTTTGGATGTAATAAGCTGGGACATTACAAATCTGAGTGTCCTCTGAACAAAAGAACACCAAACAGATTTCCTTTCAAAAAGAAATCAATGATGGCCACATGGGATAACTCAGATGAATCGGATGAGGAAGAAGATGAAGAAGCTAACATATGCTTAATGGCAAACACTGAAGAAAATGAGGTAACAAATTCTGAATCCTGCATTTTGTGTGAACAAATGGAAAAAGAATTTGACAACTTATTAAATGATTCAAACTTACTCATTCAAAAGTGTAGTTCCTTAAAAGAAAAATTTCATAAAGAAAAGGAAGAAAAAGAAAAAACTCAGGTTCTGAATAATAAGCTAAAGGAAATCATTCAAAATCTGAAAGAATCTCAAACCAAAAACTTTCACACTGAAAATCAAGAAAGTCAAGAACATTCTGCACTTCAAAAGGAGAACGTTCTCCTTAAATCTGAAGTTCAACTTTTGAAAAATGATCTGTTAAACTTTATTAAAGCCACTGGAACATTTCAAAAAATCATGGGATCTCAAGTTGGAATATTTGATAAAGCTGGTCTTGGTTTTAATCAAACTCAGAAAACCAAAATGTATGAAAACTTTTTTATTCCAGAAAGAAGAGAAAATAAATGCAAGATCAAATGTTCATATTGCAGTAAAATTGGACACCTTGAATTTGCATGTTATTTTAAGAAAAGAGATGAGAAAATCAAGAGCAAACAGAGAAAAGAACAATTTGAAACAAGAACAGTTTTTCAAAAAACCCAAGAACGTTCTCCAGATAAAACAGAAAACGGAGAAAGTTCTGAAAATCTGTCAAAACCAGTTAAAAAATCTTTTCATAAACAAATAATTAAATGTTCTTCATGCTCTAAAATTGGACATTCTGAATCTACATGTTATAACACCAGAAAATCAAAATTTAGAACTAATCCACAAGGACCCAAGACAGAATGGGTACCAAAAGTTAATAAAACCAAAACTGCAGGTTGGTTCTCAAGGTGTCAAGAAAAAGCCATGGTTCTTGGACAGTGGCTGTTCAAGACACATGACAGGTGATAAAAATTGCTTCATGTCCTTTGTCAAGAAAGATGGACGGTCTGTTACTTTTGGAAACGACAATCAAGCTCGAATCAAAGGTAAAGGGACAATTGGTAAGAAAAACTCTGCTCTAATAACTGATGTTCAATATGTTGAAGGTCTAAAACATAATCTCTTAAGCATAAGTCAACTCTGTGACAATGGCTGTGAAGTTATTTTCAAACCCAACATATGTGAAATCATAAAAACAACATCTGGTGAAAAACTGTTTTCTGGAACCAGAAAGAAAAACCTTTATGTATTATATCTTGAAGAACTGCCTGATGAATCCTGCTTCATATCTATTGATAAAGATAAATGGATCTGGCATAAAAGGGCAGGGCATGTCAGCATGAAAACCATTTCCAAAATTTCAAAATTAGAACTTGTCAGAGGTTTACCAAAACTGAATTTTGAAAAAGACAGAATATGTGAAGCTTGTGTAAAAGGAAAGCAAGTTAAAAGCAGCTTTCATTCAAAAGATTTTATTTCCACAAACAGAATTCTTGAATTACTTCACATAGACTTATTTGGTCCTGTCAAAACAACCAGTTTAGGAGGAATGAAATATGGTTTTGTTATTGTTGATGATTTTTCTCAATACACTTGGGTACTATTTTTAAAACAAAAAGATGATGCTTTTGAAGCTTTTAAAATCTTTTGTAAAAAAATACAAAATGAAAAAGAATCCAGCATCATCTCTATAAGAAGTGATCATGGAGGAGAATTCATAAATGCCCCTTTCAAAAACTTTCTTGATGAACTTGGCATTTCTCATAATTTGTCTTGTGCAAGAACTCCTCAACAAAATGGAGTTGTTGAAAGAAAAAATAGAACCTTACAAGAAATGGCAAGAACAATCCTGGAAGAATCTAATGTTGAAAAATATTTTTGGGCTGAAGCCGTCAATACTTCATGCTATATTTTAAATCGTTTATCCATTAGAAAAATCATAAACAAAACTCCATATGAAATCTGGAAAAACAGAAAACCAAACATTTCATACTTCCATATTTTTGGGTGCTACTGTTATATTCTAAACAACAAAGATGTTCTTGGAAAATTTGATTCGAAATCAGAAAAAGCTATCTTTTTGGGTTATTCAACCGACTCTAAAGGTTATAGAGTTTTTAATCTAAGAACTAAAGTTGTTGAAATCAGCATGCATATTTTATTTGATGAATTTGATGACTTAATACTTGAAAAGTCAAATGAGGATGAAGAATTGCCAGACACACAACAGAGAACTAATATACATGAAACGGAGATTGATAAACAATCTCCGTATCATTCTCCACCTAAAAGCTGGAGAACGATAGGAGATCACCCTCAAACTCAAATCATTGGGGATACAGCAGATGAAATCCGAACTAGGAAATCATTCAAGAATGACGAAAACAACATGGCAATGATTTCTCAAGTTGAACCAAAATCAATTAAAGAAGCCATAGTTGATCAATCTTGGATTGAAGCCATGAAGGAAGAACTGCAGCAGTTCGATAAGAATGAAGTCTGGACCTTGGTACCAAATCCTCAAGATCAAACAATTATTGGTACACGCTAGGTTTTCAGAAACAAATTGGATGAAGAAGGTAAGGTTGTAAGAAACAAAGCTAGATTGGTTGCTCAAGGTTACAACCAACAAGAAGGTATAGACTATGATGAAACTTTTGCTCCTGTTGCAAGGTTAGAAGCTATTCGTATACTTCTTGCATATGCATCTCACAAACTTGTTAAATTATTTCAAATGGATGTTAAAAGTGCATTTTTAAACGGATTTTTAAATGAACAAGTTTATGTGAAACAACCTCCTGGTTTTGAAGATCAATCAAAGCCAAATCAGTTTTTCAAACTCACAAAAGCTTTGTACGGCTTAAAACAAGCACCAAGAGCTTGGTATGATAGGTTAAGTTCCTTCTTAATCAATAATGGATTTTCCAGAGGAAAAATTGACACTACACTTTTTAAGAAAATTGATAAAAACGATTTACTCATTGTACAAGTGTATGTTGATGATATTATCTTTGGACCAACTAATGAAAAAATGTGTGATGGTTTCTCAAAACTCATGCAAAGTGAATTTGAAATGAGCATGATGGGAGAATTAAGATATTTTCTTGGATTACAAATTAAACAACATGAAAATGGTATTTTTATTTGTCAAGAAAAATACATTAAGGATTTGTTAACCAAGTACAAAATGAATGAAGCAAAAATTATGTCTACTCCTATGCATCCATCCTCTTCATTAGACAAAGATGAACATGGAAAATCTGTTTCTGAAAAAGAATATAGAGGCATGATCGGTTCCTTGCTATATTTAACTGCTAGCAGGCCAGATATTGTATTTGCAGTAGGATTATGCGCTAGATTTCAATCCGCGCCAAAAGAATCTCATTTAACTGCTGTAAAATGAATCTTTAGATATCTTGTTGGAACTACTGATCTTGGCCTTTGGTATAGAAAAGGTTCTCATTTTGATCTTGTAGCATATTGTGACGCTGATTATGCTGGAGATAAAACTGAAAGAAAAAGCACCAGTGGAGCATGTCAATTTCTGGGTGATGCTTTGATAAGTTGGTCTTGCAGGAAACAAAATACTATAGCCTTATCAACCACTGAAGCTGAATACGTAACAGCTGCAAATTGTTGCTCACAAGTCCTTTGGATTAAAAATCAACTTGAAGACTTCTCTGTAAGTTACTCTAGTATTCCAATTTACTGTGATAATACTAGTGCAATCAATTTGTCAAAAAATCCAATTCAGCATTCTCGTTCAAAACACATTGAAATAAAACATCACTTTATTCGCGATCATGTTAATAAAAAGGACATTGAATTAATTTTTGTTGATACTCAAAATCAGCTTGCTGATATTTTTACGAAGCCCTTGGTCGAGGAAAGTTTTAATTCAATCAAAGAAAAACTGAATATTTTGAAAAATCCTGAAAATTCTAGTTAAAACTGCTTCTGTAGAAAACGGAGAACGTTTATCAATCTCCGTTTTTCAAACATCTTTCTCCGTTTTTCAAATCCTCTTCCCAGACATGATCTTCCTCATGCGCAGGCAAGGCATGTCCTAGCATTAAATGCGCGTGCATCAAGCCTTTCAAAAGACACTGCTCAGCCATCAAAACCGTCCCTTTCCCCAACACTTGTCACTTCCCTAGGTTAATCATCATTACTCTCTCTCTCTCTTGAAAAACTGCAAAAACAAGTTGCAGTCATCACAACTGATCATCTCTTTTGAAACAGTTTCCATTCTCTCAAACTTTCATCTTCCTCCAAAGTCATTTTTCATCTCTCTTTCTCAGCATCATAAAATGGCTCGAACCAAGCAATCTGCTCGCAAAAATGCAAGCACTGAAACTCCATCACCATCATCATCCTTCTCACCAGTCTACAATCGTTCACCTTCACCTCCACCCAGACCAACTCCTCCAAAACACTCATCAGACTGCTCTTTTTCTGATTATCTTTCTTCGTCCCCTGAGTCCAACCCTAACACCTCCATTCTTGAACCTGTATCCTCTGTTCTTCCTCCTCTTCATTCCTGTCAAACCCCAAATTTTACTCAAGTTCCTCCTCATTTAAGAACATCTTTTTCTAAACCCGCACCACCACCACAAAAATTTGTCAATCCTCCAGCACCTAAAAGGCGCTCAATGAGAATTCTGGTAGGAATTGGGACCTCAAGGACCCCAATCACTAAACCTGCCTACTTCATCATCTCAGACACTGAATCAGATGAATCATCTGATACTCCTCCTCCTTCAACAAAACCTATCACTTCAGCAAAAACCTCTTTTTCATCTCAGACTCCTAAATCAAAAACCTCAATACCAACCCCATCTAAATCATCATTTTCTGAAGCCTCTCAATCTACTCCTTCAAACCAGAAACAAAGACCAATGACTGACTTTTTCTCCTCTCCCAAATCTACTCAACCTAAAACTCGTGCCCTAAAAACAAAAACCACCATTTCAACCTCAAAATTTCTGGCAAGAACAAACTTACCCATTCGCTAGAGATTCAGAACAACTGTACCTAAGAAACAAATTCCGTCTTTCTCCTTCCTCATCTCAAGAACGTTCCCCAACCCCAACACCTTCTCCCACCCAAATGCAAGAACGTTCTCCCACTCCTTCCGCTACAACTGTTCACAAAAATCTTACCCCTACTCCCGAACGCTCTCCAGTTCAAGAACGTTCTCCTATCCCTCACCATTTTTCTTCTCCTCCTCAAGAACGTTCTCCTAACTCAGAACGTTCTCCCGCTACTTCTCCTTCCCATGCTCAAAACACATCATCCCCTACTCAAGCACGTTCTCCCATTCGAGAATGTTCTCATGAACACCAACAATCTCCCTCTCCAACTCAAGAACGTTCACCTCCCGAAGAACGTTCTCCGTCTTACGATCCTTCAAAAACCACCAAACGACCACTTTCACCTCAATCTCCTTCCTCTCCTTCCTCTGAACCTTCCTCTGACACTGACTCTCCTATGCCACCATCTCCACCCTCCAAAAAGACCAAGCCAAATACCCTTCCTCTGATTCCTCCCACTGCCACCAAACAATTTAAAGACAAATGGGCTCAAAGGCCCATTGGTGTTGGCAGAGTTTTCATCTTTAACAAACTCATAGTTGATGGCAACACTGTCAAACATTTTACTGATGCCCTAGGTTGGACTGCCTTTTTGCAAATTTCTGAACCACACTATCCAGATGCTGTTCGCGCCTTCTATTGTCAGGCCAAAACATTCCCTGAAAAATCTCTGTTCATTTCCACTACCAAGGGAATTGAGATCAGATTGACTCTAACATTTTGGCCTCAATCTTGGATCTTCCTACTGAAGGTCCTGCTGTTTTTGGAAAATCCTGGTATGCAGCTCTCAATCTTAAAGAGACTGCAGTTCTCTCCGAACTATTTCAAGAGAATTCCACTAGGTACCTATCAACATTCCTTCGCCCTCTCCCTAAAATTTTCAACAACATGATGAAGTAGCAATGTCAAGTTACAAGGAAGGGGGTTTGAATTATAATCTTGCCCTTTTTAAAATTTCCTGTTAAAAACTTAAGAAAACAACTCAAGAATGATCTTGGTTATAAAAACAGAAACGGAGAACGTTCTTGGTTTTAAAACAGAAAACGCAGAACGTTCTTGATTAGTTAAAATCACAGTTTTTAGTTTCTCTATTTAATTATGATAATAGCAATAACTGAATGTAAATAGAGATAAGGAAGAAATACCACACAAGAATATATCCTGGTTCACCCAACTTGGGCTACGTCCAGTCCTCACAACTGTGAGATTTTTACTAAGTGTTCAAAGACAAAAGGAGAACAATCACAGTTAGAGATCAGCCTTGATCTGTAACTACACTTCCTTTCTGCCCAGAAAGGATTAATCAGGTCACCTAACTAATCTGTTAGGATTTCGAAATCAACTCTTTTAATTACGCTCAAACTATAAACAATCCTTATAGTTATGAGTTTATACAATAATGATTTAAAAGGTTTGTTTGAATCTAGTTTTGCTCAACTCTTGTTTGAGAAAAGGATTCAGAACAGAGAAAGAAACCAATAGAATAAAACTGGAAGTATGTATTTGGTTCAGCTTGATTTCTTGAATGAGATGACTTTAAGGATGTAAGTGAATATGATTTTATGAGAATACTTCACACTTAAAGATCTGGTTGATGCTTGCGAATTTGCCTTCCTTTTATAGATGTTTTGAGCAATTAATTCTGGTCAGAAAGAGCTGTTGGGAGTGCTCTGTTTTCCTTCTGACAGAAGCAAGGAATCTGTTGACAAACAGAGCACCATGTATTTGACAGCTTTGGGCTTTCTGTTATGGGCCTTTTGCTTGATCCAAAACAGACATGTTGCTTGCTTTAATGACCCATTAAACTTTGATAATATTTGATAGTGATTGGGCCTTAATTTTGAATGTTTGATTTGATCCAAAACTGTTTGGAAAGGAGTGAATATTTTTCTGCAGAAATGAGAAGTCTTCTTCTGCAGAAACAAAGTTTTGTTCTTCTTAAAAACGGAGAACGTTGATTATAAGTGGAGAAAGATAATCAATCTTGTCTAATAGACTTTTGAATAATCTGATGACTTATATTCAATCTTGAGTTTCAGCTTCGTTCAACTTTCTTGACAGTTTCCAGACTAGAGAAAGTTGCAGTCCGTTTTTTGATATGCTTAGATTGGTGATGATTTTTCTTAATGATCCGTGAATCGTTTTGAGTAAAAACGATTCCTATCTGTTCCTTGCCATGTGCTGATGAAATTGATATAAAGATTTCAGACATATTCAATGTACAAGTGTTGGAGAAAGTTTGGTGAAGTGGCTGTAACGATCTTTCTTGATTCTGCTGATCTTTCTCTGTTTTGTATAGTTTATGATTATTCTTATTTCTTTGCTTTGCTTGGTTCCTATCTTTAATAAAAACACTCAAAAGCACAGATTAAATTAACATAACATTTAGAATCATAATTAATATCTTTAATTAATCTTTTGTTTATTTTCATCAAAACTTAATTTGAGAGTTTGTCTTAACAATCTCCCCCTTTTTGATGATGACAAACATGTTAATTTAGATTTTAATTCTGATTCTAATTTTAATTTTGAAGAGGGTAAAAACTCCCCCTCAATTGATGCAACAGATGTTTTTATTGATATAACTAATGCAATCAGTTTAATTTCAGCAATAAAAGATATTTCATTAATAAAGTGTTTTGCTGAATTACAAAAAGTAGGATCCTGAATTTTAATTGGATCATAAACAGAATAAAAAACTAAACTCAATTCTCCCCCTTTGTCATACAAAAAGGAAGGAGAAAAAGATCCCTATTTGGCTAAAGAAGGAGAAGATCCTTCTGATGATTGAGACTTGGATGGCACAGGAACAGGCTCGGGAGCTGGAGCAGCGTGAAACGGAGGAGGAGGAGGTACACCGAGCTTGGGTGCAAGTGTATCCGTGAGCCAGGACTGCAGTTGAGTCTGCTGAGCCAAGAGGACTTGTAGAGTGGCCATGATTTCAAAGTTGCTTTGTTCCCTTGGAGGATTCATGATTGGTGGAGGAATAGGGGTAGTGCTGGTTGATGGAGTTGAGACAGCTGGGAGAGAGGCAGGGCGAGGCTGAGGGTTGGATTGATTGGATGAAGTAGTGTTGTTAGAAGGTTCGGAGGAAGCCAAAAATTGACTAATACCAAAAATAGATGACGTGGTGGTTTGAGGAGAAATGTATGCTGGTGACATGGCAGAGACATTTTGGTGAGAAATCATGGTGGTCATGGGGTCAAGTGGAGAACGAAGAAGCTGAGAGACAGAAATGAAATCCGTGGATGAAATGGTGGATTGTTGGGGAAAAACAGAGAATGTTGGGTTGGTAGGAGGAGGGGTAAGAGAACGTTCTCTATTTGGAGGGGAACTTTCTTGAGCAGGATTAGGATTTTCTGGGTTTGGTGGTGTTTGGTCTGGGTGTTGTGGAGAAAGTTCTGGATTTTGGGAAGAACGTTCTGGGGTATGAGGAGAACGTTCTGGAGTTTTATCTTGAGCTCTATCTGGTGAAGGAGATGGTGATGTGGGATTTGGGACAGGAGCTTCTCGTCTGGCAGAACGTTTTCTTTTTAGGGTGGAAGGAAATGAATGAATAAGTGGGGCAGACTGTCTTGTTCTGGGTTTGGTGGTTTGTGGAAATCGTTGCTGTGATTCAGATGGGGGAGAAGGTTGTCTAGTGACATTTATTTTCATATGGGACATGTTTTTGGTGGAAAATTTGGAGATTTTGATAAGAGATTTTTCATTGGACAGGGGGATATGAAAATGATTAAAAACTTTTGTAAGAATCATACCATAAGGAACAGTATTCTTCTTGTAGTCTTTATTGGCAGCAGCAATCATGTGGTGAAGAATCAGATGAGGCAGATTGAGACGCTTGCAGTTGAGTAGATAATATATGACTAGTGCGTCGTTTTCAGAGACATACTCATGACTTCCACAGTGAGGAAGAAGAGTATGTTGACTCATGTTGTTGAAGATCTTAGGGAGAGGGCGCAGGAATGTTGACAGATACCTGGTGGAATTCTCTTGAAATAATTCTGAGAGAACTGCAGTCTCTTTAAGATTGAGAGCTGCATACCAGGATTTTCCAAAGACAGCAGGACCTTCAGTGGGGAGATCCAGGATTGAGGCCAAAATGTCAGGGGTTAACCTGATCTCAATTCCCTTGATTGTGGAAATGAATAGAGATTTTTCAGGAAATGTTTTGGCTTGACAGTAGAAGGCTCGAATAGCGTCTAGATAGTGTGGCTCAGAAATTTGCAAAAATGCAGTCCAGCCTAGGGCATCAGTAAAGTGTTTGACAGAATTGCCATCGACTATGAGTTTGTCGAAAATGAAAACTCTACCAACACCAATGGGTCTTTGAGCCCATTTGTCTTTGAACAGTTTGGTGGCAGTGGGAGGAATTAGAGGAGTGGTATTTGGCTTGGTCTTTTTGGAGGGAGGAGATGGTGGTATAGGAGAATCAGGGTCAGATGAAGGTTCTGATGAAGGAGAAGAAGGAGTTTGAGGTGAAAGTGGTCGTTTGGAGGTTGTTGAAGGATGGTAAGACGGAGAACGTGCGTCGGGAGGTGAACGTTCTTGAGTTGGAGAGGGAGAATGATGATGTTCAGGGGAACATTCTGGAATGGGAGAGCGTGTTTGAGTGTGGGAAGGAGAAGTAGTGGGAGAACGTTCAGAGTGAAGAGAACGTTCTTGAGGAGGTGAAGTAAAATGGGGAGGGCTAGGAGAACGTTCTGGAATTGGAGAACGTTCAGGAGTAGGGGTAGGAGTTTTGTGAGCAGTGGTAGCGGAAGGAGTGGGAGAACGTTCGTGTATTTGGGTGGGAGAAGGTTTTGGGGTTGGGGAACGTTCTTGAGATGAGGAAGGGGAAAGACGAAATTTGTTTCTAGGTACAGTGGTTTTGAATCTCTGGCAAATGGGTAAGTTTTTTCTTGCCAGAAATTTTGATGTTGAAATGGTGGTTTTGGTTTTTAGAGTACGGGTTTTAGGTTGAGAAGATTTGGGGGAGGAGAAAAAATCAGTCATGGGTCTTTGTTTCTGGGTTGAAGGAAAGGATTGAGAGGTTTCCAAAAATGAAGATTTAGAAGAGGTTGGTATAGAGGTTTTTGATGTAGGAATAGGTTTTGTTGAAGGTGCAGGAGTATCAGATGATTCATCTGAGTCAGTGTCTGAGATGATGAAGTAAGTAGGTTTAGTGTTTGATGTCCTTGAAGTCCCAATTCCTGCCAGAATTCTCATTGAGCGCCTCTTAGGTGCTGGAGGATTAACAAATTTATGTGGTGGTGGGGTGGGTTTGGAAAAGGATGTTCTTAAATGAGGCGGGACTTAAGTAAAATTTGGGGTTTGACAGGAATGTAGAGGAGGAAGAACAGAGGAGAAAGGTTCAGGAATGAAAGTGTTGGGGTTGGATTCAGGAGATGAAGACAAATAGTCAGAAAATGAGGAATCTGATGAGTGTTTTGGAGGGGTTGGCCTGGGTGGAGGTGAAGGTGAACGATCGTAGACTGGTGAGAAGGATGATGATGGTGATGGAGTTTCAGTGCTGGCATTTTTGCGAGCAGCTTGCTTGGTTCGAGCCATTTTTGATGCTGAGAGAGAGATTGAAGAGAAGCTTTTGGAGGAAGATGATAGTTGAGAATAATGGAAAAATGTTTCAAAAGAATTGAACAGTTGTAATAACTGCAATTTTGCCTTTGCAGTTTCAAGAGAGAGAGAGTAATGATGATAAACCTAGGGAAGTGACAAGTGTTTGGGGAAAGGGATGACTTTGACGGCTGAGCAGTGCCTTTTGAAGGACTTGATGCATGCGCATTAAATGCTGAGACATGCCTTGCCTGCGCATGAGGGAGATGACGTCTGGGAAGATGATTTGAAAAACGGAGAAAGATGTTTGAAAAACGGAGATTGATAAACGTTCTCCGTTTTCTGCAGAAGCAGTTTTAACTAGACTTTTCAGGATTTTTCAAAATTCTCAGTTTTTCTTTGATTGAATTAAAACTTTCCTCGACTAAGGGCTTTGTAAAAATATCAGCAAGCTGATTTTGAGTATCAACAAAAATTAATTCAATTTCCTTTTTATTAACGTGATCGCGAATAAAATGATGTTTTATTTCAATATGTTTTGATCGAGAATGCTGAATTGGATTTTTTGACAAATTGATTGCACTAGTATTATCACAGTAAATTGGAATACTAGAGTAACTTACAGAGAAGTCTTCAAGTTGATTTTTAATCCAAAGGACTTGTGAGCAACAATTTGCAGCTGATACGTATTCAGCTTCAGTGGTTGATAAGGCTATAGTATTTTGTTTTCTGCAAGACCAACTTATCAATGCATCTCCCAGAAATTGACATGCTCCACTGGTGCTTTTTCTTTCAGTTTTATCTCCAGCATAATCAGCATCACAATATGCTACAAGATCAAAATGAGAAACTTTTCTATACCAAAGGCCAAGATCAGTAGTTCCAACAAGATATCTAAAAATTCGTTTTACAGCAGTTAAATGAGATTCTTTTGGTGCAGATTGAAATCTAGCGCATAATCCTACTGCAAATACAATATCTGGCCTGCTAGCAGTTAAATAAAGCAAGGAACCGATCATCCCTCTATATTCTTTCTCAGAAACAGATTTTCCATGTTCATCTTTGTCTAATGAAGAGGATGGATGCATAGGAGTAGACATAATTTTTGCTTCATTCATTTTGTACTTGGCTAACAAATCTTTAATGTATTTTTCTTGACAAATAAAAATACCATTCTCATGTTGTTTGATTTGTAAACCAAGAAAATATCTCAATTCTCCCATCATGCTCATTTCGAATTCACTTTGCATAAGCATTGAGAAACCATTACACATTTTTTCATTTGTTGATCCAAAGATAATATCATCAACATACACTTGTACGATGAGTAGATCATTTTTATCAATTTTCTTTAAGAGTGTAGTGTCAATTTTTCCTCTGGAAAAACCATTATTGATTAAGAATGAACTTAACCTATCATACCAAGCTCTTGGTGCTTGTTTTAAGCCATACAAAGCTTTTGTGAGTTTGAAAACATGATTTGGTTTTGATTGATCTTCAAAGCCAGGAGGTTGTTTCACATAAACTTGTTCATTCAGAAAACCGTTTAAAAATGCACTTTTAACATCCATTTGAAATAATTTAATAAGTCTGTGAGATGCATATGCAAGAAGTATACGAATAGCTTCTAACCTTGCAACTGGAGCAAAAGTTTCATCATAGTCTATACCTTCTTGTTGATTGTAACCTTGAGCAACCAATCTTGCTTTGTTTCTTACAACCTTACCTTTTTTATCTAATTTGTTTCTGAAAACCCAGCGTGTACCAATAATTGTTTGATCTTGAGGATTTGGTACCAAAGTCCAGACTTCATTTTTATCGAACTGCTGCAGTTCTTCCTTCATGGCTTCAATCCAAGATTGATCAACTATGGCTTCTTTAATTGATTTTGGTTCAACTTGAGAGATCATTGCCATGTTGTTTTCATCATTCTTGAATGATTTCCTAGTTCAAATTCCATCTGCTGTATCCCCAATGATTTGGGTTTGAGGATGATCTCCTATTGTTCTCCAGCTTTTAGGTGGAGAATGATACGGAGACTGTTTATCGATCTCCGTTTCCTGTATATCAGTTTTCTGTTGTGTGTCTGGCAGTTCTTCATCCTCATTTGACTTTTCAAGTATTAAATCATCAAATTCATCAAATAAAATATGCATGCTGATTTCAACAATTTTAGTTCTTAGATTAAAAACTCTATATCCTTTAGAATCGATTGAATAACCCAAAAAGATCGCTTTATCTGATTTAGAATCAAATTTTCCAAGAACTTCTTTGTTGTTTAGAATATAACAGTAACATCCAAAAATATGGAAGTATGAAATGTTTGGTTTTCTGTTTTTCCAGATTTCATATGGAGTTTTGTTTATGATTTTTCTAATGGATACACGATTTAGAATATAGCATGATGTATTGACGGCTTCAGCCCAAAAATATTTTTCAACGTTTGATTCTTCCAGGATTGTTCTTGCCATTTCTTGTAAGGTTCTATTTTTTCTTTCAACAACTCCATTTTGTTGTGGAGTTCTTGCACAAGACAAATTATGAGAAATGCCAAGTTCATCTAGAAAGTTTTTGAAGGGGGCATTTATGAATTCTCCTCCATGATCACTTCTTATAGAGATGATGCTGGATTCTTTTTCATTTTGTACCTTTTTACAAAAGATTTTAAAAGCTTCAAAAGCATCATCTTTCTGTTTTAAAAATAGTACCCAAGTGTATCGAGAAAAATCATCAACAATAACAAAACCATATTTCATTCCTCCTAAACTGGTTGTTTTGACAGGACCAAATAAGTCTATGTGAAGTAATTCAAGAATTCTGTTTGTGGAAATAAAATCTTTTGAATGAAAGCTGCTTTTAACTTGCTTTCCTTTTACACAAGCTTCACATATTCTGTCTTTTTCAAAATTCAGTTTTGGTAAACCTCTGACAAGTTCTAGTTTTGAAATTTTCGAAATGGTTTTCATGCTGACATGCCCTGCCCTTTTATGCCAGATCCATTTATCTTTATCAATAGATATGAAGCAGGATTCATCAGGCAATTCTTCAAGATATAATACATAGAGATTTTTCTTTCTGGTTCCAGAAAACAGTTTTTCACCTGATGATGTTTTTATGATTTCACATATGTTGGGTTTGAAAATAACTTCACAGCCATTGTCACAGAGTTGACTTATGCTTAAGAGATTATGTTTTAGACCTTCAACATATTGAACATCAGTTATTTGAGCAGAGTTTTTCTTACCAATTGTCCCTTTACCTTTGATTCGAGCTTGATTGTCGTTTCCAAAGGTAACAGACCCTCCATCTTTCTTAACAAAGGACATGAAGCAATTTTTATCACCCGTCATGTGTCTTGAACAACCACTGTCTAAAAACCATGGCTTTTTCTTGACACCTTGAGAACCAACCTGCAGTTTTGGTTTTATTAACTTTTGGTACCCATTCTGTCTTGGGTCCTTGTGGATTAGTTCTGAATTTTGTTTTTCTGATATTATAGCATGTAGATTCAGAGTGTCCAATCTTAGAGCATGAAGAACATTTAATTATTTGTTTATGAAAAGATTTTCTAGCTGGTTTTGACAGATTTTTAGAACTTTCTCCGTTTTCTGTTTTACCTGGAGAACGTTCTTGGTTTTTCTGAAAAATTGTTTTTCTTTCAGATTGTTCTTTTTTCTGTTTGCTCTTGATTTTCTCATCCCTTTTTATAAAATAACACGCAAATTCAAGGTGTCCAGTTTTACTGCAATATGAACATTTGATTTTGCATGTTTGTTCTTTTCTTTCTGGAATAAAGAAATTTTCATACATTTTGGTTTTCTGAGTCTGATCAAAACCAAGACCAGCTTTATCAAATATTCCAACTTGAGATCCCATGATTTTCTGAAATGTTCCAGTAGCTTTAATAAAGTTTAACAGATCATTTTTCAAAAGTTGAACTTCAGATTTAAGGAGAACGTTCTCCTTTTGAAGTGCAGAACGTTCTGGACTTTCTTGATTTTCAGTGTGAAAGTTTTTGGTTTGAGATTCTTTCAGATTTTGAATGATCTCCTTTAGCTTATTATTTAGAACCTGAGTTTTTTCTTTTTCTTCTTTTTCTTTATAAAATTTTTCTTTTAAGGAACTACATTTTTGTATGAGTAAGTTTGAATCATTTAATAAGTTATCAAATTCTTTTTCCATTTGTTCACACAAAATGAAGGGTTCAGAATTTGTTACCTCATTTTCTTCAGTGTTTGCCATTAAGCATATGTTGGCTTCTTCATCTTCTTCCTCATCGGATTCATCTGAGTTATCCCATGTGGCCATCATTGATTTCTTTTTGAAAGGAAATCTGTTTGGTGTTCTTTTGTTTAGAGGACATTCAGACTTGTAATGTCCCAGCTTATTACATCCAAAGCATGTAATTTGACTTTTATATTGTTCTGTCTTAGGATTTTCTTTTCTGTTTGGAAATCCCTCCTTCATTTGATCTCTTCTTCTCATTATTCTTTGAATTCTTTTAGTGAGAAAAGCTATTTCTTCATCAGCTTCTTCTTGAGTTTCTTCTGGTTCTTCCTCTGTTTGGTCAACCGTGCTTTCTTGAGATGCTTTTAAAGCTATTGTTTTTCCTTTCTTGACAGGTTTATCTTCTTGTAATAATACCTCGTGTGCTTTTAAGGTTCCAATCAATTCTTCTAGTGCCAGTACTTCAAGGTTCTTGGCTTGGCTTATGGCTGTTACCATTGGTCTCCATATGATTGGAAGACATCTCATGATCTTTCTTACTCTGTCTTGTACTGAGTAAGCCTTTCCTAATGAACGCATTTCATTTACTATAGTTGTGAACCTTGAATACATTTCATCAATAGTTTCTCCTTCATTCATTTCGAACAGTTCAAATTTTCTTATGCCAATGTCTATTCTTGTTTCTTTGACACGGTTCGTTCCTTCATGATGAATTTGTAGTGTATCCCAGATTTCTTTAGCTGTTGTGCATTCATCAACTCTTTCGCTTTCTTCCCTGCTCAAAGCGCACGATAAGAATAATTGAGCTTTAGAGTTTAGGAGTACCTTAGTTTTGTCTTCAGATGTCCAGTCGACTTCTTCCTTCTTGGTAGAGTTTGAATTATTTTGATCAGTTCTTGGAATGAAATCTCCATCTGTAATGATGCGCCACATTCCTGTGTCTTGAGATTTTAGAAACAACTGCATCTTGTTTTTCCAAAAGTAGTAATCAGTTCCATCAAAGTATGGTGGCCTGTTTGAGGATCCTCCTTCAACAATGTATTTTGCTTTTGACATTTTTTCTTCTAGATCTTTTTCGATAGCACTTGGTTAAAGTGTTTTTTCTAGACACCTTGCTCTGATGCCAATTGAAGTAGCAATGTCAAGTTACAAGGAAGGGGGTTTGAATTGTAATCTTGCCCTTTTTAAAATTTCCTGTTAAAAACTTAAGAAAACAACTCAAGAATGATCTTGGTTATAAAAACAGAAACGGAGAACGTTCTTGGTTTTAAAACAGAAAACGCAGAACGTTCTTGATTAGTTAAAATCATAGTTTTTAGTTTCTCTATTTAATTATGATAATAGCAATAACTGAATGTAAATAGAGATAAGGAAGAAATACCACACAAGAATATATCCTGGTTCACCCAACTTGGGCTACGTCCAGTCCTCACAACTGTGAGATTTTTACTAAGTGTTCAAAGACAAAAGGAGAACAATCACAGTTAGAGATCAGCCTTGATCTGTAACTACACTTCCTTTCTGCCCAGAAAGGATTAATCAGGTCACCTAACTAATCTGTTAGGATTTCGAAATCAACTCTTTTAATTACGCTCAAACTATAAACAATCCTTATAGTTATGAGTTTATACAATAATGATTTAAAAGGTTTGTTTGAATCTAGTTTTGCTCAACTCTTGTTTGAGAAAAGGATTCAGAACAGAGAAAGAAACCAATAGAATAAAACTGGAAGTATGTATTTGGTTCAGCTTGATTTCTTGAATGAGATGACTTTAAGGATGTAAGTGAATATGATTTTATGAGAATACTTCACACTTAAAGATCTGGTTGATGCTTGCGAATTTGCCTTCCTTTTATAGATGTTTTGAGCAATTAATTCTGGTCAGAAAGAGCTGTTGGGAGTGCTCTGTTTTCCTTCTGACAGAAGCAAGGAATCTGTTGACAAACAGAGCACCATGTATTTGACAGCTTTGGGCTTTCTGTTATGGGCCTTTTGCTTGATCCAAAACAGACATGTTGCTTGCTTTAATGACCCATTAAACTTTGATAATATTTGATAGTGATTGGGCCTTAATTTTGAATGTTTGATTTGATCCAAAACTGTTTGGAAAGGAGTGAATATTTTTCTGCAGAAATGAGAAGTCTTCTTCTGCAGAAACAAAGTTTTGTTCTTCTTAAAAACGGAGAACGTTGATTATAAGTGGAGAAAGATAATCAATCTTGTCTAATAGACTTTTGAATAATCTGAGGACTTATATTCAATCTTGAGTTTCAGCTTCGTTCAACTTTCTTGACAGTTTCCAGACTGGAGAAAGTTGCAGTCCGTTTTTTGATATGCTTAGATTGGTGATGATTTTTCTTAATGATCCGTGAATCGTTTTGAGTAAAAACGATTCCTATCTGTTCCTTGCCATGTGCTGATGAAATTGATATAAAGATTTCAGACATATTCAATGTACAAGTGTTGGAGAAAGTTTGGTGAAGTGGCTGTAACGATCTTTCTTGATTCTGCTGATCTTTCTCTGTTTTGTATAGTTTATGATTATTCTTATTTCTTTGCTTTGCTTGGTTCCTATCTTTAATAAAAACACTCAAAAGCACAGATTAAATTAACATAACATTTAGAATCATAATTAATATCTTTAATTAATCTTTTGTTTATTTTCATCAAAACTTAATTTGAGAGTTTGTCTTAACACATGAGTCAACATACTCTTCTTCCTCACTGTGGAAACCATGAGTATGTCTCTGAAAACGACGCACTAATCATCTATCACCTGCTCAACTGCAAACGTCTCAACCTTCCTCATCTGATACTTCATCACATGATCGTTGCTGCCAACAAAGACTACAAGAAGAATATTGTTCCTTATGGTATGATTCTTACAAAAGTCTTTAATCATTTTCATATCCCTCTGGCAAATGAAAAATCTCTTATCAAAATCTCCAAATTTTCCACCAAAAACATGGCCCATATGAAAATCACTGTCACCAGACAGCCTTCTCCCCCACCTGAATCACAGCCACGATATCCACCAACTAACCGACCCAGAACCAGACAATCTGCGCCACTCATTCATTCATTTCCTTCCACACTAAAAAGAAAACGTTCTACCAGACGGGAAGCTCCTGTTACAGTCCCCACATCACCTTCTCCTTAACCAGCTCGGGCTACTGATAATACTCCAGAACGTTCTCCTTATATCCCAGAACGCTCATCAGAAAATCCAGAACGTTCTCCACAGAACCCAGAACAATCACCACAAAACCCAGAATGTTCTAATCATGCTCAAGAACGTTTCCCTCAAAACAGAGAACGTTCTCTTAGCTCTCCTCCTAACAATCCAACATTCTCTGTTTTTCCCCAACAATCTACCATTTCCTCCACAGATTTCATCTCTGTATCTCAGCTTCTTCGTTCTCCCCTTGACCCCATGATAACATTGCTTTCTCACCAAAATGTCTCTGCCATGTCACCAGCGTACATTTCTCCTCAAACCACCACGTCATCTATTTTCGGCATTAGTCAATTTTGGGCTTCTTCCGAACCTTCCAACAACGCTACTTCATCCAATCAATCCAATCCTCAGCCACTACCTGCCTCTCTCCCAGCTGTCTCTGTTCCATCAACCAGCACTACTCCCATTCCTCCACCAATCATGAATCCTCCAAAGGAACCCACCAACTTTGAAATAATGGCAACTCTGCAACTTCTCTTGGCTCAACAGACTCAGCTGCAATCCTGGCTCACGGATACACTTGCACCCAAGCTCGGTGTGCCTCCTCCTCCTCCTTTTCACGCTGCTCCTGTTCATGAGCCTGTCCCTGTACCGTCCAAGTCTCAATCATCAGAAGGATCTTCTCCTTCTTTAGCAAAATAGGGATCTTTTTCTCCTTCCTTTTTGTATGACAAAGGGGGAGAATTAAGTTTAGTTTTTATTCTATTTATGATCTGTTGAAATTCAGGATCTCACTTTTTGTAATTCAGCAAATCGCATTATTAATGAAATATCCTTTATTGCTAAAATTAAACTGATTGCATTAATTATCACTAAAAACATCTATTGCATCAATTGAGGGAGAGTTTTTACCCTCTTCAAAATTAAAATTAGAATCAGAATTAAAATCTAAATTAACATGTTTGTCATCATCAAAAAGGGGGTGATTGTTAAGACAAACTCTCAAATTAAGTTTTGATGAAAATAAACAAAGATTAATTAAGAATATTAATTATGATTCTAAATGTTATGATAATTTAATCTGTGCTCTTGAGTGTTTTTTTATTAAAGATAGGAACCAAGCAAAGCAAAGAAATAAGTCATGATCATAAACTGTACAAAACAGAGAAAGATCAACAGAATCAAGAAAGATTGTTACAGCCACTTCACCAATCTTTCTCCAACACTTCTACATTGATTATGCCTTAAATCTTTATACCAATTTCATCAGTACATGGCAAGGAACAGATAGGAATCATTTTTACTCAAAACGGTTCTCGGATCATTAAGAAAAATCGTCATGAATCTAAGCATATCAAAAAACGGACTACAACTTTCTCCAGTCTGGAACTGTCAAGAAAGTTGAACAAAACTAAACTTCAAGATTGAGTATAAGTCCTCAGGTTATTCAGAAGTCTATCAGACCAGATTGATTATCTTTCTCCACCTATAATCAACGTTCTCCGTTTTTGAGAAGAACAATCTCTGTTTCTGCAGAAGAAGACTTCTCATTTCTGCAAAAAAATATTCACTCCTTTCCAAACAGTTTTGGATCGAATTAAACATTCAGACCAAAGCCCAATTATCATCAAGTATTATCAAAGCTTAATGGGTCATTATAGCACGCAACAAGTCTGTTTGAAATCAAGCAAAACGGCCCAAAACAGAAAGCCCAAAACTGTCACATGAATGGTGCTCTTTTGTCAACAGATTCCTTGCTTCTGTCAGAAGGAAAACAGAGCACTACCAACAGCTCTTTCTGACCAGAATTAATTGCTCAAAGCATCTATAAAAGGAAGGCAAATTCGCAAGCATCATTCAGATCTTCAAGTGCCAAGTATTCTCATTAAATCATATTCACTTGCATTCTTGAAGCTATCTCATTCACAAAAGAAATCAGGTTGAACCCAATACATACTTCCAGTTTTATTCTACTGAGTTCTTTCTTTGTTCCGAATCTTTTCTCAAACAAGAGTTGAGCATAATTAGATTTAAATAAACCTTTCAAATCATTATTGTATAAACTCATAACTATAAGGATTGTTTATAGTTTGAGTGTGATTAAAAGAGTTAACTTTAAAATCCTAACAGATTAGTTAGGTGACCTGATTAATCCTTTCTGGGTGGAAAGGAAGTGTAGTTACAGATCAAGGTTGATCTTTAACTGTGATTGTTCTCCATTTCTCTTTGAACACTTAGTGAAAATCTCACAGTTGTGAGGATTGGACGTAGCCCACGTTGGGTGAACCAGGATATATCTTTGTGTGGTATCTCTTCCTTATCTCTATTTACATTCAGTGATTGTTATTATCAAAATTAAATAGAGAAACTAAAACTGTGATTTTAACTAATCTAGAACGTTCTGCGTTTTCTGTTTTAAAACCAAGAACGTTCTCCGTTTCTGTTTTTTATAACCAAGATCATTCTTGAGTTGTTTTCTTAAGTTTTTAACAGGAAATTTTTAAATAGGCAAGATTACAATTCAAACCCCCTTCCTTTTAACTTGACATTACTACTTCAATGTGTTTAGTGGACGTGTGATACTTTTGGTAATTAGTGGATTAAATCATTTAGAGTGAAAGAGATTGGACGTAGCTACTGTATTAGTAGTGAACCAGGATAAATTGGTTTGTGGTTCCTCTCGTTATCTCTTTATTTATTTTTGCTTTATGACGCTTTTACTTTATCATCTATTTTATCAAAAAAATTTAAAACCTTAAAAACACATTTCAAATCCATTTTCTTGTGTTTTCTGCTCTTCAATAAAGGCATGTAAACTATGCATTATTGTATTGCATATATCATGTGTTGAGTTAGAAGTTAAAAACTGTTGGGAAAAACAAACATAGAGAAATTAAAGGAGACACAAGAATATAATTTGAAAATTTCAAAACTATATAAAAAAATCACGACTAAAGAATAACACATGTGAATAATTTTATAACACATAGAATTCTCTCAAATACCCTACAATCTCAATAATACAACCACATTGTCCAAAGAAAATGTCTAATTAGCTTTCACAAAAATCTAAAACAAAAGACAAAGATAAGATTCAGATATAAACCCTAATTTTTATAAACTATATTTTCTATACTATTAAGTATTTTTATAAAATGATTTTGATCATTCAATTATACGCTTCACAATGGTTTGAGAAAATCATATTATTTTATTAGTAAAGGCCCATTTTGGTCCCTGAGAAATTTTGAGAGACCCAATTTAGTCATTGAGAAAAATAAAAGAATCTTTTAGTCCCTAAGAAAAAAAAATTGGGTCAAATTAGTCTTCATGTGAACCACAATTAGAAAATTGGATTTTTTTTTTGCTGGCTTGTCTGATGGCTCCTCAACTTGATTATCCCATATGTAATTTCTATAAAAAGAGACAATTCGGTCTTTGACAATAATTAAAAATAGACAATTTTGTTTCTGAGAAGGATTAAACGAACAAGCTTAGAGTCTCTGAGTTGTAAATTATCATCAGTAACAATAACATTTGGATATGTCATACTCGACACCATAGCCTTTGAGTTGACTTCCAAATTAGAAGATATTTGATGGTTTTGAACATTATTCTTCTCTAACGTTGCATCACTCCAAGAACCAATGATACGCATATCTGGATATTGATGATCTTGTTTTAGATGATTTATGTTAGATGAATTAGATAAGCTAGAACCAAAGACCACATGAATTATATTTTTAGGACCATGTCTAGGCTGCAACTCATATTCCTCAAGTATCTCTGGAATGATTTTCGATTACCCAAAATCAACTAAAGTCCAAATTAGAAGCCTTTTCACAATTTTATCAATTTTTTCTGATCAAAGGGAGAAAATTATTGATTAGTACAAGTGCCTCCCAGATCAACTTTGGAGATACGATCAATAAAAGAAGAGTTAACAACACAACGAGTACTATTACCTTGAATATCTTTGCTTGTGCGTGAAGGTGCAAACATGAGATGGGGGTTTGAATTGTGTTTGACTAAGTTGATAACTTTTTCAATATTTGATTAAACTGGTTCAGACTTGATGATTTACTTGGAGTAGAAACAATAACAAAACTAAGGAGGGCAAGAATAAAGTGACACAAGCAATTTAACTTGGTTTCACCACTAACTTGACTACATTCAATCCCTCCACTCAGAAGGATTTAATCAACTAATTCAACAACTTGAATTATAAAGTACCAGACCCTCCAAGCCAATCTTCTCAAACAACTTGACAACCCCAAACTTTTGAGGAACACACACACATTGACTCTACCAGCCAAGTCTTCTCCACACAATCTGACAACCTCAGATTATTGAAGGCACACTTACACTACTATTGGGTTTGAATACAAAGTTTTGGAACTTGAGTAGTTGCTTCTAACAAATTGATTATAACAATGACTATCACACTCTAAGAAAAGCACTTAGAAAATATTTCTCTTTTGAACAAGTATTCATCTCTTTGAACTCTAAGAAAAATTTGGAATTTTGAGCTTGAGTTCTTCTTCTCTTTTATGATTTTCCAACGATCTTCTTCTTCAGCCTTGAGTATATATTTATAGATATAATTAAGGCTTCAATTTAGTCCTTGTTTAATTTTGAATTGTATCTTCATTCTTAGCTTGGTCCACAATGATCTTATTCAAAAATAATCATGAACAAGATATTTTTTGATAATATGATCTTTAACCAACTCTTTATTTCTGAATCCAATATGAGCAGTTCTTCTAGATTAATTTTGTTCGTATTTTGTTTAGATTGAGTTTGTAAATTCTTCAGATTGATTTTGTTCGTATTTTGTTCATATTGAGTTTGTAAATTCTTCATATTGATACTGTTCATATTTTGTTCAGATTGAGTTTATAAATTCTTCAGATTGATATTGTTCGTATTTTATCAAGATTGTTTTCTCAAATTCTTCAGATGAAACTTCCTTCCTATTGCTTGCTTTGATCTGAATATGACTTTCACAAGTATGAATATGACTAAGTCCAATTCATTATTTTGCCCTTTGTTAAAATCTGAATTATATCTTTGCAAATAATAAATATATCTTCTTGTGAGTGTTTCTTCTTATAAACAATTCTTGATCATATCTTCTTGTAAATAATTAATATCTTCTTGTGATAAATGTTGATCAAATCTTCTTGTAAATAATTCATATCTTTGTGTGGTAAATATTGATCAAATCTTCTTGAAAATAATTCATATCTTTTTGTGATAAATATTGATCGAATCTCCTTGTAAATAATTCATATCTTCTTGTGATAAATCTTGATCAAATCTTCTTATAAATAATTCATATCTTCTTGTAGATAAATCTTGATCAAATCTTCTTGTAAATAATTCATATCTTCTTGTGGTAAATATTGATCAAATCTTCTTCAAATCTTGATAATATCTTCTTTTGAACTTGGTCAAAGATTTTCTTCAATTATAAATCTGAATCAAATCATATTTTAGATTGTCTTTAAAACCATGAATCTTCTTTTATACTCTTTGAAGTAAAATATATTTTTCTCATAAAATACTTTTGTTAACATCAAAACTCTAAGTATAAAATCAACTTGGTTCCAACAATACGTTCATCTTTGACCTTGTTTGGAGCAACAATATTTTTAAGGGTATATTTCTTTACCAATTTCTTTGAAACTACAACATCTTCAATAGATTGGGCTATTTTGTGACCATTAGAATTGTTCCGAAAGTTGTCTATAAAATGCCCAACAACTTGACATGATTTTCAAAACAATGGCAATTTTTCATAAACAATGTAAACAAATAATGCATACCCTTCACGTTCAACAAGAATACGATCTCTCTGCTCTTGTAACATGTCCAAATCGACCAAAACTTGAGCGAAATTTCCCAACGTTTTTTAGTTGGTTGCTTCATCAAGAGATAATGGGGTGTCAATACTTGAAGTAATTGTGAAAATAATCTTCGACCTCCAATATTATTGAGGAAGGTTGTAGATGCGAATCCAACGTTAAGTTTTTATGTTTCTTGCCAAATCCGGATTGAAATCTTTCATCTAAGAGAAAACTCAAAGAAGATCGGCCTTCAAATTTCAGGTTCCAACTGTTTGAACACTTTTCTAATCGTCGAGAGAAGCAAATGAGTATTCTTAAAATCCTTTCCCGAGGGGAACAACTTTTCATTAATCAATTGGTTTCAATATTGTTAAATATTTTCACGTAAAACCAACAACATAATTGGTGTATCCCCTTAGACATGGTGAATCTACCATGAAAGTTATTATTGCAAACTGTCAAACCTAATTGATATTTATTAGATTAATTAGTTTTATAATAAAAAACAATAATACAATCATTAAAAGGAATAACATGTTAAACCTATGATAAATCCAATTGAAAATCCTTCTAACTAGTAAATCAATCTTCTTTTTTATTCAATTGATACTTTCGTTCTGCTGCAAACTGCTTTGACCAACAAATCCCCCATTTACTTTTACATTTTGGTTCTTAATTTGGTTGTTGTTATAATTGAGATCCTTGTGAGACAACCAAAGTTATTTGTCTTGTTATTATATTTTGTGTTTTTGACCCATGTAAGGCCGCTAATATGAAGAAAAAATAGTCTTGAGAATGTAAACTATTACCATTAATTTGAGTCAACAATTGTTGAACCATAAAGCCACGAGTAACACAAATATGAAAATGATCAAGATATGTTAGGTCGTGTTTACAAACAATGTTAAGAAATGTTAAATTTGTTGAATCAACAAGAAGAATGAATTTGAGGATTTTTCATTTTTCTAATTTGAAAGGTTGTGAATTTAAATTTGTAACTTATTGATTTGGAGGTTATGGATTTAATGAATTTTCTGAGTTTTTAGATTGAAGGGGATCATATTTCCTAGTATGAGTTTTAAAACGAGTGAGATGACAAAACTTAACGTTTTTTGGCAGAAATTAACGAAAATGACCAACTCGACTAATAATAAAAAAATAATAATTAGAGAATTAAAGTGAAACTAAAAAATAATTTAAAGATTAAGAATAATTTATCGAATTATAACATGGGTACTTCTAAAATAATAAAATATATGTATCGAGTACGACCGTAATACTAGGGTTCATATCATATTTATGAATACTCTTTTTTATTTATTATTATTATTATAATTTCATTACAAGTATGATTGATGATTTTTTTATATATTAACATCATAATATTATTTATTTATTTATTTATTTAAGTTTATTTGTTATTGAAATTGAATATAATCTTTTATTTTTTATATATTAATAAAATTCACATTTTTATTAACATTAAATATACTTTAAATTTCCTTAAAATAATGTATCCACCGTTTGTACCGGTACCTAGTAGCTATGCATCATAGCTCGCGACACCCTTCACTATACGCGCGAGTTAACGGGTACAAGGCTACAAGTCCTTCACATTACATTTGTTTAAATTATCTTGATCTACGTCTTTCTACTCTTTAGAGCATGCGACCCCCGAAGTTTAGAAAAGTCTTTTTGCTTCTATCATATTTGAACATAAAAAATTGACAAAATACTTAATACCTTAGATAATGTTTATTGTATTTATGTAATGTGAACAGTTCTTTTTAAAAAAAGAAAATCAGAATATTGTTTATTTTTATTTTTTTTATTATTGAAACATCTTCTTATGATATATATTTAAGTTTATATTATTAACCACTTTGAATACTTAATTAACCATAAAAATATAAATCATTAATAAGTTATTTAACATATATTATATTAATTATTAAAATATAAGATATTAACCAGTGGTTTAAAAAATATTTTAAAGTGATT
>JBBPBP010009779.1:51527659-51547893 GCA_037974735.1 Cicer chorassanicum | reverse complement strand
CATAGAAAAAAATTACTTGGAACATGGACATGAAATTTTATAAAAAAAAACATGGACTAAAATTGGTAACAGAAAAAAAGACTAGAATTCGAAAGAATTATTTAGAATGATTAAAAATGAAAATTGATATATTTAGAGAGACTAAAATTAAATATATTTCACCTTTAAAAGTTATAACAATTTAAACAATTTGAAGTTCATTTACCAACTCTACCATTAAATATGGATGGTTTGTTTTTTTATAGATTCTCATCAAATAATTGTGGATAATTTTATTACATTGGTTTTTATTTTATTTTTATAAGCAAATATTATTTAAAGAGAGTACAAAGAGTGTTATAACCCTTAAATCCAGACTTAGTACCAAAGAGTGTTTTCATGAAAAATTCCCACATACATTTTATAAATGATTGCAGAGTTTCCATCAATATCATGTGCTCGGATTTGAGACAATACACAAAACACCACTCCTAAACAACTTTGGTTCTAATTTAACTCCTACTCCAAATACACTTTGGCATCTCCAATAATTGCATTCATTAATTAGATATATGATGATACCATCCATGTCAAGGATGTGCACCAATACAATGACCAGCTTGACATCAATTCCAATTTGAACTTCCACATGTGACAATCCTATCCACCACCTATCAATCGGCTTGGAACAAACAGGACAACCTCCATATAATTCCAAAAACACAGAAACCACCTAAATAAAACCTGCAAGAAGTTACAGACTTAGAAAGCAGGTTATGGGATTTACAATCCAATCAAAGTAAATATAAGTTGGAAGGAAAATTCAGTCACAAAATGTAACGAACCCAGTTTGTGCATGGGAAGATTCACATACTTATGCTAAAGTTGTTGGGAAAAAGGCAATGCCTAAAAGTCAAACATTGTATGGAGGAAAAATATGTCAACTTTTGAAACTCAACATAAAGGTTTGGTAGGGATTGTTCATGAAGCTATTTTGGTGCCTTCTTTACAACTCAACATCCGGGAATCTGTTTTAGTTGAGGAACCAATTTTGTTAGCAACGACGGAGTTGGATATTAACGAAAGGGAGGACCGCGTGGCGGTTTGCAGAGGTAATCCTAAGAAGACGTATTGCTCTACCTTTAATTGTAAATCGGGTGGTATTCCTCCTCTTGAGGCCGGGTGGGGGCTGGGTGTTGAATGGTTGCTGTGAAGATTGTTTGTTAATGTGAGGATGGGGGAGTGAGGCTTAATTTTTGTGTTCTAAGTTTTAGGGTTCTTTGGGTGTGTGTTTTTCTTTAATTTAAATCTTCAATAGGGTATTCAAACTTTATGGAATACTAGTTCTATCGAGGTGGAATATTCAACATCTTTAAATCATGTGCTTGTTATAGGCGGAAGATGTATGTCATTAGGATAATTTTTTATTCTTGCAAATGTTTATGCTCTTTGTGATAGTAACAATAACATTTATTATGGAACCAATTACTTGATAAAGTTCAGAGTATTCAAGATTTTTTATGGTGTATTTGTGGTGATTTTAATTCTGTTTGAAATTCATAAGAAAAGATTAGTGTAGAAGGGAGTTTATTATGTCAAAAGATGTTCAAAGTTTTAAGTTTTATTAAGGTTTTGGATCTTAGTGATCTTCCCTAACATGGTAAAAGGTTCACTTGGTTGAGTCTAGATTGTCTATCAATGGGCAGTTTGGATTGTTTTTTGTTATCTCAAGAGTGAAGGATAAGAAGCTAGATATTTTCTATATTAATCAAGAAACAAAGATGGAAAGGATGGATTAATTGTTCAGTTCTAAGCTTTGGGGTTCTTTGGATGTGGATTTTTCTTTTAAACCTTCAGTAGGGTCTTCTAGAGGTCTTTTAACTTTATGGCACACTAATTCTATTGAGGTGGAATATTCAGCATGTTTAAATCACGTGCTTGTTTGGCAGAAGATGTATGTCCTTGGGATAATTTTTTACTCTTGCAAATGTTTGTGCTCCTCATGATAGTAATAGTAAACATTTATCATGGAACCAATTACTTGATAAAGTTCAAAGTTTTCAAGACTCTTTAAAGTGTATTTGTGGTGATTTTAATTTTGTTCGAAATTCAGAAGAAAGAATTAGTAGAAGTGAGTTTATTATGTCAAAAGATGTTCAAAGTTTTAATAGTTTTATTAAGGCTTTGGATCTTATTGATATTCCTTTACATGGTAGAAGGTTCACTTGTTCGAGTCTAGATGGTCTATCAATGAGCAGATTGGATCATTTTTTGTTGTCTTAAGAGTGAAGGGGTAAGAAGCTTGATATTTTATGTATTCAAGAAACGAAGATGAAAATGGTGGATCAATTTTTCTGTTATAAGCTTTGGGGTTATTTGGACGTGAGTTTATCTTTGAAACCTTCTGTGGGGTCTTCTAGAGGTTTTTTTTACTTTATGGAATACTAATTCTATCGAGGTGGAATATTCATCATGTTTAAATCACGTGCCTCTTTTAGGCAGAGGATGTATGTCATATGGAGAATTTTTTACTCTTGCAAATGTTTATGCTCCTTGTGATAGTAACATTAAATGTTTATTATGGAACCAGTTACTTGATAAAGTTCAGTGTTTTCAAGGCTCTTTAAGGTGTATTTGTGGTGATTTTAATTTTGATCGAAATTTAGAAGAAAGGATCAGCAAAAGGGAGTTTATTATGTCAAAAGATGTTCAAAGTTTTAATAGTTTGATTAAGTCTTTGGATCTTATTGATATTCCTTTACATGGTAGAAGATTCACTTGGTTGAGTCTAGATGGTCTATCAATGAGCAGATTAGATCATTTTTTGTTGTGTCAAGAGTGAAGGGGTTAGAAGCTGGATTTTTTCTGTATTCAAGAAACAATGATGGAAAGGTGGATCGGTTTTTCTCTTTTAACCTTTGGAGTTCATTGAATGTGGGTTTTTCTTTTAAACCTTCAATAAGTTCTTTTGGTGGTCTTCTTAATTTATGGAATACTAATTCTATCGAGGTCGAATATTCAACATGTTTAAATTATATGCTTGTTTTAGGCGGAAGATGTATGTCCTCATGAGAATTTTTTACTCTTGCAAATGTTTATACTCCTTGTGATAGTAAAAATAAACATTTGTTATGGAACCAATTACTTAATAAAGTTCAGAGTATTCAAGGCTCTCTATGGTGTATTTGTGGTAATTGTAATTCTATCACTTGGTCGAGTCTAGATGGTCTATGAATGAGCAGGTTGGATCATTTTTTTGTTATTCCAAGAATGGGCATTAAAATAGTTATATTGTAGACAAATGACCTTAAAAAGAGGTCTTTTTCTATCATTGTTTTATTCAATTGTACTTTGCAATTTTCTTTTCTCACTTGCATGATCGTTGTGATCATGTCACTTTCTTAAGTTCAAGTAAGACTCACTACGTACTCCGAAAGTTATAACCATTGAGAACAATCGTCATGTAGTCACTCGACCTTACACACTTTACTTTGTAGATAATATGATAGTTATCTTGTACTTACTATAGGATTTGACATCTCAATTCTATTTACGTGCTAATTTGCTTCATCGTCTTGATTGTTGAGTCAGAGACAATACTTCATTAGAAGGAGTGTCGTTCTATAAGCAACTTCTTATTGTAGTTAATGATTGTTGTACCAGACAGTCTAGATTCAATCAGATTCTTATTGTCATCATGACTTAAAGTCTTGATTCAAAGCTCATTTGTATTTCCAACACTTCATGCATTTTATTTGTTTGATTAGATTGATCTAAATGATGACATTACCAAAAGATGTTAATACTAATGGTTTAACCCATAATTATATTTGCTCTTATCATAAAGACTCTAACCAAGTTATAATTGACTATACCATTTGAACACATAGTTAATTGATTGTTTGACAATAATATTAATAGTATTTTTTCTTAATGAATGTTTTGACTCAACTATATATATCCTACACAATTAGAGTAAACAAGTCAGCTGATAATTATTATTTTTCTTTATTATCATTAAAACATCAATAACGAATATTTGTACGTGATCCAAATTGGTTCCTACAATATTGTAGTAAATTAATTTGAAGTGACAAAAAAAAATATTTTTGTAATAATGAAATTTAGTATAATATAATGAATATATATTGTGTTTTTAATTCAAAAAATAAAAATATATTATAGTCATAAAATAATTTTACAATCATCTTTAATATTTTATTGCATTTTTTGTTTATTGAACAAAGAGAGGATAATCACTAGCCATATATGCATATAGTGGATTCTTGGAGTGATAGAGTGTCATATAAATCATAACATATTCAAATATTATTGTTCACCGATGATAATCTAAATCTCGTATATGCTGATGACTTGGAGGTATTGCAACATTTTTTGAAATATAGAGATGCTGAAGAAACAAATGACATGATATATATATATACTTATGAAGAAGAGAGAGAACACATAACTATTGGAAATTTACAAAATTATTTTAATGCCAAAGAAGAGCCTTTTTATAGTGGTGATTTATAACACACATAAAAGAAGCACATTTATATAATACTTGCTCAAGATTTACAAAACATGCTTAAGTTGAAGAACTTTTTTATAATTTTACTTTTACTTTATTTTTCTTTTCCTGGTTAGGTTTGTGTCCCCAAGTTTTTTGTTTTTCTGTTTTCTTAATAAATTTTAGCTTATAAAAAAATAGATAATTAAAATTTTCCTTTGACATATTTTTTTTTTAAGATTTATTAAATATTAATTTGATTATATTTAATATCAATTTCTTCATTGTCTGTTTTATTTGTTTACCAAACAAAATTTTCATGAAAATAATGATTTTATTTTCCTTAATTTTTTTATCTGATGATAAACGAGAGAAAAAGGCAGAATTTATAATGAGCACAGAGTTAAAATTTTGTTTACCACACAAAATTTAATGAAAATAATGATTTTATTTTCCTTAACTTTTTTATCTGATGATAAACAATAGAAACCTGTAGAATTTATGATGAGTGGAGTTAAATAGAATGTAATAAATGTCAAACACGTTACTAGAATACAAATATTCATAGATGGTTAAATATTCATGGGATTTTGTCAAGTGGAACTTAAACACTGAAAAATATGTTTTCTTTCTTAAAAACGTTTTCAGCACAGTTTTTAAGAAAATATATATGTTTTGACCTAGTATTGGTTGTTTTTTGAATGTCTTTCTTTTACCGTGCCGAACTTGAAAAGATTGAAGTGTAGTCAAAGTTTACAGTAGTATAATTCAATATTTGTAAATCAGGTGATATAGTGAAAATCTATCACGGTTGAAGGGCCTAGACGTAGTTACCAAGTCGATAGTACACTAGTATAAATTTTTGTATTCACCTATTTCTCTTGCTTACAACTTTATTTAAAAATATGTTTAAAACTAGGTATTTACAGGAAAAGGTTTCTAAAACTTATCTTTGAGAAAGATTTTTCATACTTTGTAATTTGAAAAAGGACTTAAACCTAACACAATTCAATTATCATTTCTTTTGTTTTACACCAAGTTTCTTTTTTGGTGAAATTATGGGGTCAAGCCCCAAGAAAACAGAAAGAGACAAGAATAAAAGCCTTTGGAAAAGTTGAAGTAGCAATGTCAATTTACAAGAAAGATGAGTTTGAATTGTAAATTCACCCTTTTTAAAAATTCCTATAATAAACTTAAGAAAATAACTCAAGATTGATCTTGGTTGTGAAAACAGAAAACAGAGAAACGTTATTGGTTTCTGACCAGAAAACGGAGAGCGTTCTGGGTTAGTTAAAATTAACAATTTAATTTATCTATTTAACTAGATAATCAAACAGACCGAAAGAAAATAGATAAGGAAAGAGATACCACACAAGGATATATCATGATTCACCCAACTCGGGCTAAGTCCAGTCCTCACAATTGTGAGATTTTCACTAAGTGCTAAAACGAAGAATGGTCTTGGTTTTACACACCCTGTTTCAAATAAACTTTGATCTGTTACAAAAACAAATCATTTCCACCCAGAAAGGAGTTCAATCAAATCACCTATCAATCTTTAAATAGGATTTTACAATTCACCTTTTAATCATAAAAGGATTTCCTACAAGCTTACTCAAAACTATACTTCACAATATAGCCTTGAGTTTACAATGATATGATTTTAGAGTGTTTTGTCAGAATCTGAGAAGGCTCAACACTTGTTTGAGTTCTGATTCTTTGACATATAAATACATGAGAATGATTCTAGGAATCGAATGGGAAAAATCAGAACTGATTCAATGTACGTGAGTGAGAGAAATTCAAGTATGATTGTAAGTAAGTGATGGATTTTCTTAGCACTTGAAGTTCTGCATTTTCCTTGAGCTTGGGGTTTCTTTTATAGGCTTCAAGGAGGTTGATGACAACCAAAAGAGCTGTTGGAAAGTGCTCTGTTGTAATGTGTCAGATTTTGACCAAAGATCAGACTTTATTAATTAAAAAATGTTCATGTCTTTGAACATTCTGCATTGTGTTTCTGTGATGGGAATGGCTGGTCTTAAGCTTATCATTCTTGATTTTATTTATCCTTTGTTTATGCACACAAACATCTCACATATGGGCTTAATCAATTCAGATTAAGTCTGTCTTTTAATTCGTGCAAAACAGGCTGGAGAATGATGAAATAAGGTTGGAGAATGATGTAACAAAGCTGGATAATGATGGTCAGTAAGCTGGAGAATGTTTGTATCATTCTGGACTAATATCATCATACTGGAGAATGATGTTGATCATTCTGGAGATAGTTGTTAATCATTATGGAGAAAGATGTTTGTTGCTGAAGATCAAGTGTAACAAGCTGGAGAATGTTTATCAATCTGGAGACTAATGTTACACTGCTTGAGAATGATCATTTGTCACTTTTACTTTGAGTTGTGCTCTTTAATCTTTGATCTTTTTGAGTGATTCTTTTGCCTATATGAGAGTTGTATATTCCTAGTATGTGAACTGGAAATCCATTCGCAATTTGCATAAACTTTCCTTGCATTAAATACTGATGCGATCTTGCTTGCTAAAAATGACACAAACGTGGAGAACGTTATTGGTTTTCCAGATTATGTCAAGAACGTTCTTGGTTTAGTTTTGTTGATTTTTACCTCTTTCTTTAAACTAATTTGGCTTGCTTTTGCATAGTACCTATCTTGGATTATTACACTCAAAAGCACATGTTAAATACCAAAACACTTAGAATCATAATTATAAGTCTTAATTAACTTTTGTTTAGTTATCATCAAAACATTAATTTGGAATTTTGTCTCAACAAAGGTTATCAAACTCGTATCGGCCAACACGACGAGTGAGGAGAAATCAATGATATTATTAAAAATACGGTCGACTTGAGGAGAAAAAAAGACTGAATTTAACAAAATTATCTTCTACTTAATTGGCTTCACGATGAACGTGAGATATCTTAAAGTAATCCAATTTTATAAGCACTTCTTTTATACGAGTGAAAGTAATACATATATTTTACCATGGTTATCATTTAATAAAGAAAATTACATTTTTCCTATAAATAATACAAGGAAAGTAGCATTTTCTAAATGTGGTAAGGGATATAGGATTTGTAGTACCCCAATTTTGTCCGGTCATTTAAAAAAAATTCAAAAAAATAATAAGTCATAATAATGTGTTTAATTTTATATATTTAGGATCACATTTTATTGCACTAATATTTTTTCAAAAACAATCAAAATTAAACTCATAAATCTATTCCAATAATTGAGCTCACAATCTCATTGATGTTTTAAAAAAGTGTCCAATATAAAAAAATAAATAAAAAGTAACAATAACTAACAAACAAATAAAAATAGCGTTTTTGGTAGAAATAGTACAAGTCTCCTTCATCCACATTTTAAGCTTCTATGTTTTCCTCATTTTGAATTTTCACCAACTTTGCACTCCATAAAAAAGTAGAAGTCACATCTTCACCAACTTTGCACTCCACCAAAAAGTAGAAGTCTCATCTTCACTTGTCACTCCATAATTTATGCAAAACAATAGAAAAACTGGAACTCAATTTATCTCATGAACGCAACGATTCTTCCTTGTAGCCTATAAATTGAGAACCAAAATTTGGTTTCAAGGGGAGAGTTTTATTTTCCTAAAAAATTAGAATAAAGGAAAGAGAGTTCTTCTTTGCTTCTAAGATCAACAAAGAAAACCACCATCTTTTTAAAATGTAGAGTTAGAGAGAGCATGAGCCACATATCACCACCTTCATCATCCTTTGCAAATCCCTTAGGAAACCATCATCAAATCGACCTTCGGCGAACCAACACCAAGAGCATTACCGCTAGAGCGTCCACTCAGTCACCAACGTCAACTTCGACCCTCGACGAACCACCACCGCGGGCAACTCCCCTTTCGTGACCGTTTTTCGTGTGTATGTTCTCTCTCACTCTCTATCTCTTAACAATGAAACTCATTTCTCTCTCCGCGTGTTTGTTTACTTTTTAAAAAAAAAAAACATTCACAATAAATAAATATTAGATTAATTAGATGTGACATCTTTTAATCTTTGAGTTGTTAAGACACAAGTTGTACCACTTAATATGGCTTTCAAACTCAATTTTAAAACCGAAAAAAAAAAAACTCTTAAACGGATTAACTAGATGAGACATCTTTTTACTCCTTGAGTTTTTGAGACACAAGTTGTACAACTTGATAGTATTAAAAATTCATTTTTTAAAAAATAATTATTCAAATCAAACAAACTATTTCTTTCTTTTTTCCCACAAAACAACTCTTTTTTTATCAACAACAAAACACAATTTCTTTAAAAGTAATCAACACATCCGCATTTTCTACCATAGAACTACGTAGCTTTGATTTCTCCATCACACCAGGAGATACGTAAGAGCAGGATCACACTCTTGTTAAGCACAATAATAAAAACTTTTATTTTCTCTCTTTTTAAACACACTTTTATCTCAAAAATCACATTTATAAAAAACAATTCATATTCATATTTAATAATAAGGAGAAATAAATATATTTAAGTTAATATTAATTTTCCACAATTAATTATAGGTAATCGTATTTTAACGGATGTCGTAGGGTGCTAATATCTTCCCTACGCATAATCGACTCCCGAACTCAAAATTTGGTTTCAAAGACTTTTTTTTTTTATGTTTAAGGGTTTTCCAATATTTTCCCTATTTTAAAATAAATTTTAGTGACGACTCCATTGAATTCGAGAAACACTTGAAATTTTAGACCGCGACAGGATTTTTTTTTAAAAAAAAAGGGATATCATATTTAATGGAATTATCATAAAAAAAAACTATTTTGTATGCTTTGCATCTTTGTAAAGCAAACAATGAATTGTTTAAAATTTCCATGAAAATGAAATTTAGATTTTGTTCAATTATATTTTTGCTTTAAAAATTAAACAAATAAATGATTTCTTGAAAATAACGACTGACTTTTTTTTTGTTAAACAAAAATTTAAATTAGGAGAAGAATATGCTCATAAAAGACTAAAGAAATCCTACAAACTTCATTGAATATTTACATGTATAACCTATTAATTGAAAATACTAGACTTTTAACCCAAATAAACTAGACTCCAATCATCTATACAAACTCTAATTGAATCGACACTACGCGAAAAAACGCTTTTTACAGCACTTTTTTTAAGCCATTTACAACGCTTTTTTTAAAAAAAAAGCGCTGTAGTTACCAGCGCTGTAAAAGGATATAACAACGCTTGTTTTTTTAAAAAAAAACGCTATAAAAAAGGTGGATAAATTGTGCGGTTGTTATACGCATTTTACAGCGCTTTCTACAAAAGCGCTGTAAATTCATATAACAATAGATACAGTATTATGACCCTTTTACAGCGCTTCGTCAAAAAAGCGCTGTAAAAGGTGCACTTATATAGATGCATTGTTATGCACCATTATGCACCTATTACATCGCTTTTCACAAAAGCGCTGTAAAAGGTGCACTTATCCAGATGCATTGTTATGCACCTACTACAGCGCTTTTCTAAGAAGTGCTGTAGTAGGTGCACTCAATAGATGCATTATTATGCACTATTTTGCACCTTTTACAGCGCTTCTTCAAAAAAGCGTTGTAAAAGGTGCATAACAATGCACCTATTACAACGTTTTTTTGAGAAAGCGCTGTAAAAAATGTTTTTTTTTTTAGTTTTATTAAATAATATGCTGTAAATTTTAGAAGCGCTTTTTTAGAAAGCGCTGTCTTTTAATCCAGAATCAGTTCACAATTTTTATTCCAAAATCATTTTCATCTTGAATCATTTCACAATCAGTCAGTAGTACACAACAACAACAAAACAACACTACAAAACATACAAGAATGAATACACAACAACAACAGATTCACTATGTTTTAAAATGCACAAATATGCACAAATATTCACACACAATCAGTTCATAATTACATATTCACAGCAGCACATAACTACATATTCACACAACTACCTATTCATATAACTATCAGATATTATATTCACAAACAGCACACCATATCCCTTGCAGCTTGCAATTTCCCAGCAAATCAAATAACATTCATTTCAAGCACATACTGACACCAGTCTTCCTTTATCTCTGTTAGTTCTTTTTCAGAATACGTTAGACTGGAATTGTCAAAGTACTGATATAAAAATTGAACATAAATAAGTTAGAATCAAATATAAACATAGTTTATATATGAAAATCAAATAATTAAAATATCGTACCGTTTCTGGGATTATAATTTGATTTTTATCAACAATCTCATTCATGAATCGCAATACATAGTACCCACAGTCGATGTTGTTAGTTTGACGAGGGCACTATAAAATAAAACATATAAGTCAATAATTATTTAATTGTGTATTGATTGTAAGCGAAATTTAAAAGCATATATTTCAAACCTTTATTGGAATCCATGTGATGTTATTTGACTTTAGCTTCGACACTGGCGCACCTCTTTGAGCTCAAAAAACTTGTAAAGCACTATCGAATAAATAAATGTGATTATAAATAAATGTGATCTTAATATATATATATATATATATATATATATATATATATATATATATGCAAAAAATAAATGAATATTACTTACGTGTCGAACAAAGTCTTTAACTCGGGGCGATTGTTGTAATGGTCGTGCAAGGGATCTAGGTAGTATATAACTTCAGAAGTCGCATTGATTGCAATTAGCACCCAATGTGCCATACAACAACAAAAATTTAGTTTACACAACTAATAAATTAAGATCTCATAAATTAAAAAGATATAAATATAGAATATATAATTACGTACGCTGAATTATATGGTGCAAGGAATAACATATCCTTCTCTTTATTTCCTAATAGTATATCTAAAACGTATTTATTTACATTCGCTGGATCGTGTTTAAGCATCGAAATCTTATGCGGAGACAAGAATGAAAATCTATTCGACAATCTGCGCGCACACACGAACTTCTCATACAAAAACCTTCAATAAAAATTTCAAATTAGATTAATTACCAATAATTTAAATTAATTACAAATAAATGCGATGAAAAGTAATTTTTACCTCATGTAAATGCTCATAACAGTAGCACTCAGCTCCTTATGGTCGAGAATTTCGTATATGTGCTCTTTTTCAAAATATTCTTCATACGCGTCTCCGAATAGATCTTTATCCATGCTTATTATTCGTGAATCGTCGCTGCCCATATTTTTTTTCCTGTATGTCAAGAGACGACCCATATGGAGCAAGTCGTGGCTGACTTATTTTAGGAGCAGGAGCAGCAACTGATTTTACACGATCCAGTTTTTTAGCAACAACAATTTTGGCCGCTTTATTACCCTCCAGCTTTTGCAGTTTGCCAGTTTTATTACCCTCCAATTTTTGAGGTTTGCCGGCTTTATTTTTGCCATGAACATCCAGTCGTGGTGCGGCAGCTAGCTTGCTGGCTTGCTGTGCAGGTGGTTTATTAGATTCAATCTGAAAAAATGAGGTTAATCAAATTGTTAGTTTATTGAATCAGAAAAAATGACAAACCTTACAGAATAAGTTACAAACCTTTTCGGGCGATGTGACTGTTTCATTTCTGGGAATCTTCTTATCATTCCCTTTATTAGACTATGTTTGAATCTAAATAAATGTGAAATTAAAGTTATCATTGAAAAAAATTCAGCAATTAAATATAATCAATTAAACATACATTTCAATTAATGAAACATACCTTGTCAAGGGAGACAAGATGTTTGGGCCATGCCACGTAGTTGCCAATTGCTTCGCCCAAATAATTCAAATCTGCATCGTTGTCCGGTATAGGCAACGGTGCATTTTGTTCCAAAGCAATAACTAGCGATACTTTGACATGGCCCGTAGGAATTGGTGTGTTGTGCAATACTTCGCCCGGAGCTTTGCACAATGTTCCCTTTCCGACCTTCCGATGAGTAGGGGAGGATAAGTATATAAAGCATGGAGTGACCCCCTAAAATCAATGGTTAATACATAAGTATGTGAAACAAGCAACTTTAATGAATTTCTTATTTTATTAAGTAATTAATTACCTCAGGAAGACTGTTGAGACCAACGTTGCAACTTGCGTTTTCACTCTCAATGTGAATTTCACGTTGGGGCTGGTCCGCAAGTTGCTTGTCTTTATTTGTCTTCACCAAGAAGGCCACTTGCTCCGTTAATACTTTAATCTTCTCTAATATTTCCTCGTTAGATGGATTTTGGCGCTTCTCTTGTGAAAAATAACTTCTAGGAGTTACGCCAAATTCTTTCCCCCTCACGCGGCCAGAATATTCAGGAACATTAAACACTTTACCTAATATGTCCCTGCAACTTGCCTTGTTGTCCTCTTGATTTTCCGATTCAAGATTCGCCTAAAATACACATAGGATTAAAAAGATAAGTTCAATAACATTTTAAAATACAATATTAAAAAATATTAAAGTGATAAATATATTTACACAAAGTTCTATTACTTTTTGTACATTTTCGTTATCAACCACTCCGTCTTTATTTACACGAGCTTCCTTCCACAATATATGACGACCCAACGGTTGATCGGATTGGGTGTCTTGTAGCTATTATCGTTAAGATCATAAACAAAATATTAGTTAGATAGTATAGTTTATAATATACCACATTAATTAAATAATAGTGATGTTTAATTACTTACAAGTTTTTTACTCTAGACAAGCATATCCCATACGAGATTTCTTGTATGGGTGGGGAATAATTTTTGCCCTCTCGCGATTTGCCTTACTAATATTCTAAATAAAAAAAATAACAATCTTGTAAAAATTTAAAATACACTATGAATATGAATAATAAAAAACAAATGCTAATAAATTAATCACTTACAACAAATGCGGGGTCGGAACGTTTTGATACGAATGCGCTCCATTCCTCATTTGATATATAATGTTTATATATTTTTGGAGCTTCCGCATTCGTATTTCCTTCACGGTCTTTTAAATAACAATTAGAGAGGTGAGATCTAAAGCCCCAGTGTATTTTCCCGGCAACTCTGAGCACATAGCTCTTTCTCACCTCATCAAGAACAAAAGCGGACTGCAAACCAAATAAATATGTTGTTTGAGTAAAATACTTCAAAGTAGTATATTGTAAAATTTATAAATAATAGGATGGAGTAAAAAAATTACCTGTATATCAGCCCACAATACATCTTTGACATCATTCAATGCCTTATCTCTCCAATCATCTATTGTGATTGGTATATTTTGACGAACAACAGCTCCAATATAACTAACAAACATGGAACTGTTGGGGTCAATTGGTTGACCACTCTCATTCCATCCAACCTAATAAACTAATATAGTAAGTAACTCAATATATTAACAGCAAACAAGGTATAATATATTAACAGCAAACAGCAGAAACAGAAAACAACAAAGTATACCTCAAATTTTTGCCCAGTACTTCTTGCTTTTATAACATTTTGCATTATTGTTGCACCACGTTTGACTTCATTTTCATAAGTCTTAGTGTTGCCAACTTCTTCACTTTGACAATCTAACCCCTTGTTGGTATCCATTTATCTACAACATGCAGTTCAACATCAACATATATGCAGTTCAGTTCAGCACATCAACATGCAGTTCAGTTCAGTCTAAGTACGTAGCAACAAAAAGTTAACATGCATTTTAGTGAAACAAAAAACTAATAACTACAATACCTGAAATAGTCCTTGTAAAATGCTTAGGGTTACGGGTTCACAGACGAACGGCGCAGAAGACGATGAAAACGAGGACGAACGGTTACGAACAATGGTAGGGTTACGGGGTTCGCAGACGAAAACGAGGATGAAAATGGGATTACTTGAGGATTATGATGTTTACGTACGATCGTAGGTCTAGGATGAGAGTAAGTAATGAGGAAGAAACAAGGAAAACTGAAACTCTCATAGGGTTCGTAGGGTTCGCAAGGAGAAAGAGAACGCGCAGAGGAAACTGAAAAATTTACGTAATGAACATGAAACTGAAGAGGTTTACTATTATATATATGACCCTATTACAGCGTTTTTTTGAACAAGCGCTGTAATAGGTCTCATCATTTTATTTTTAAAAGCCTATTACAGCGCTTTTTCATAAACCTTTTAAAGCGCTTGTCAAAAAGCGCTGTAAAAGACCTCCTTATTTTTATTTTTTTAAAAGCCTTTTACAACGCTTCTACAGAAAGCGCTTTAAAATGCCTCATTGTTTTATTATATGCAAACACTTTAAAAGACCCTTTTACAGCGCTTATGTGGAAAGCGCTGTAAAAGACCTTCCTATTTTATTTTTTAACCCTATTACAGCGCTTTTTTAGAAAAGCGCTCTAATAAGGTTCTATATATGAAATGACTCTTTGTTTTACCATGTCCAAAGGCTGTGTTTTACAGCGCTTATGGGAAAGCGCTGTAAAAGACCTTCCTATTTTATTTTTTAACCCTATTACAACGCTTTTTTAGAAAAGCGATCTAATAGGGTTCTATATATGAAATGACTCTTTGTTTTATCATGTCCAATGGCTGTGTGAACCTTTTACAACGCTTATTAGGAAAACGCTGTAAAAGGGTTCCTTAACTCGTGAGCCCTTTTACAGCCCTGTAATAATTTATTTTCTTCCAAATTAGTTAAATTATTTTTACATAAGCCCTGTAATAAATTATTTTCTTCCAAAATAGTTAAATTATTTTTTCTTCCAAATTGTGTTTAACTGATCAAGTCAAGTTCAAGCTAAATTACATGTATAACTTGAACTTAAATTGTTTTTAAGTTCAAGCTAATTAGTTAAACTGTTTGAACTTGAACTGATCAAGTCAAGTTCAAATAGTTCAAGCTAAATTACCTGATCAGGTCAAGTTGAGTATACAATTACATACAGTATAAGCATAAATACCAAAATGCTCAATATATGGCAGATCAAACAATTAAATTACCCATGAATCAGTTCAGATTACATGGATTATACTATTAAACACATTAAGATGCCCTTCTTCTTTTCTTGGTGGGATTCACATTTGTTTGTCCATTAATGATACGAAACGATGGATTAATCCAAATTCCCTCATCATGATCATCTATAAGATATAAACCATCATCAGTTGAACCAATTTCATGTGGTTGTGATGTTGCAAAGAAAAGATCATTACCAACATCTTCATCATTATTGTTATCACCACTTATTTTATTGGTCGATAGGACAACGGACCATTTATCATCAGCAGGATCAGTGACATAAAACACTTGTTGAGCTTGCGACGCTAAAATAAAAGGCTTATCTTTGTATCCCACCCTATTAAAATCGACAAGCAAGAACCCTGACTCATCAATCCGAACGCCATTATTATTATCGACCCACTTGCAACCAAATATGGGAACACGAAACATTGTGTAGTCTAGCTCCCATATGCGCTCGATAACCCCAAAATATGATAGATTTGCATATATTGGGTTCTTGTCTTTTGCACTTGAGATATGCATCGCTTCAGCTACGAGAGTGACTCCGCTATTTTGCATAGTTGTTTGATCATCTTGTTCTTTGGTATAAAATGTGTAGCCGTTAATTACATAACCGGTGTAAGAAAAGACATGTAAACTCGGACCATTTGCTAGCCACCTCAATCTCTGTGAAATTGATCCGGGGTCTACATCAAACTTTGACTTTATGTGATTTTTTAACCATGTTATGAAACTTCGATTGTGCTCTCGAGTTATCCAATTTTGATTCATATTCATGTTCAAACTAGATAATTGATCCATGTGTATTGTAACATACGGCTGAACCTCATCATCATTGTGCAGAACATACAATTGTGTCTGCTCCCATTCTGTCCTTGATATAGTCATTATTCTCTTTCCAATTATCCCTTCTCCTGATAATCTTCCCGAATGACGAGACATGGGAAGCCCTATGGATTCAACATTTGACAGATATTCAGTACAAAATTCAGCAGCTTCTTCAACAATGTACCGTTCAGCAATACAACATTCTGGTCGACTTCTAATTTTTACGTACCCTTATAATATTTTCATATATCGTTCTATCGGATACATCCATCTCCTTAACAAGATGAACAGTAAGGTGAACCATTATATCAAAAAACGAGGGTGGGAAGTACATTTCAAGCTCACACAAAGTAACAACAATTTCCCTCTGCAATCTCGGTAATTTCTGAGGATCGATCACTTTACTACAAATTTCCCTGAAGAAGAAACATAATTTAGTTATGGTTCGGCGAACTTTTTCAGGTAAAATTGAACGTATACCTATTGGTAGCAAATGCTCCATTAGAATATGAGCATCATGGGTCTTCTTCAAACCTTTTAACTTGAGGTCTTTCATACAAACTAAAGTTTTAATGTTTGAAGAGTATCCTTCTGGAACTTTAACTTCATGTGGAAATTTACACAAAACAATTTTTTCCTTTCTAGATAGAGTATGAGCGGCTGGAGGTAGATATGTGCGATTTCCTTTCTTTACGGGACCCAATTCATTTCTTATTCCCATATCGACTAAATCCAATCTTGCATTGATGCCATCCTTAGACTTTCCTGGTACATTGAGTAACGTACCAATAACAATGTCAAATACATTTTTCTCAATATGCATCACATCGAGAAAATGTCTTACATACAATGACTTCCAATATGGCAATTCAAAGAAAATTGACTTTTTCTTCCACCCAGTTTTGACCATCTCTCCCGCAAAAGGTTTGCCAAATTTATTGGTCAAACCTTGTACCTTCTCAAGTATTTGATATCCAGTCGATGCTACAGGAGCTCTATCTTCCTCTGATTTTCCATTGAATGCATTTCTCCACTCACGATACTGATGACTATAAGGTAAAAATCTACGATGTCAAAGAAATACATTCTTCTTATAATGTTTCAACCGCATCCAATTTGTACTCTCTTCACATATAGGACACACACACTGACCTTTAATGTTATATCCTGATAAATTACCATATGCTGGAAAATCATTAATTGTGCTGAATTACATAGCCCTCAAATTGAAACATTCTTTCTTATACCCGTCATAGACTTCTACACTTGTCTCCCACATAATTTTTAAATCTTCAATTAAAGGAGCCAAGTATACGTCGATATCATTCCCCGGTTGTTTGGGTCCAGAAATTAACAGAGACAACATCATAAACTTACGCTTCATACATAACCATGGAGGTAGATTATAAATCAACAAAATCACAGGCCACGTGCTGTGTGAGATGCTTTGAAGACCATGTGGATTCATTCCATCAGTAGAAAGTGCAAGGCGTAGATTTCTCTACTCTATCCCGAATTCAGGATACTCGTGATCAATTTTTGCCCATTGCGGAGAATCCGCAGGGTGTCGAAACTTTCCATCTCTAATTCTTTCATCTGCATGCCATGTCAAGTGTTTTGAATCTTCTTCACTACGATACATGCGCCTAAATCTTGGTATTATAGGAAAATACCACACGACTTTTGCTGGAGTAGATTCTTTCTTCTTATATCGAGATACATTGCATTTCGGACACGCCTTTAGTAATTCATATTCATTTCGAAATAAAATGCAATCATTAGGACACGCGTGAATCCTTTCATAACTCATACCAATAGAGCACAAAATTCGTTTAGCCTCATAGGTTCTACTGGGAAGTTCATTATCATCTGGCAACATATCTTTTAAGAAGGTTAGTAATTCTGTGAAGCTTTTATCAGACCATCCATTACTCGCTTTTAAGTTGTACAACTTTAGTATCGCCGAAAGTCTTGTGAATTTAGTACAACCATTATATAATGGTTTCTCTGCATCACTCAACAAGCTCTCAAACATTTTAGGACAATCACGAAGATCTTCTTCAACTGCTTTTGCAATCTCCTCAACTCGGTCCGGCTCATATGTATCTGTGTCGAAATCAGTTGAAACATATGTATCTGTGCGAGTATTATCATTGATTTTCTCACCATGTCTTATCCAACTGTATAGCTTTGATCAATTCCATACCATACTAAATGTCCTTCCAATTCATCTGCTCTAATGTGTTTTCCAAAACAACATTTTAAAAAAGGACAAACGACTCTATTTGGATCTTTTGCATTCATCACTGCAAACTCAATAAACTCCTTCACTCCATTTTCATACTCTTTTGTCAATCGATTGACAGACATCCATTTCCGGTCCATTTATATGACCTATATATATAAATGCAGTTACACAATAAGCATGATTTCAAGTCTGATATATTATGACCTATATATATATTGATAATACACATATAAATAAAATTTATCAGAAACCCTATTATATCATGTAACAATTTATATCAGTAAGCATGATTTCAAGTCTGATATATTATGACCTATATATATATATATATATATATATATATATATATATATATATATATATATCTAATATCATGTAACAATTTATCAGTTTGAATTAGTGACAACAACAAATAAATAAAATAAAGTACCCGAGACAACGTTGATGATCAATTTGTTTTAAAGGAGGAAGAAGTAAATCAATTTGTAGATGGGCGCACACGAGGGTTCGCAGGGGAGGGAATATGAGAGTTCGTAGGGTTTGGACAACGTATTAAATTTGTTTTTATTTACTTAAAGTGAATGTTTTTTATTTGAAATGAATAACTTTACAGCGCTTGTTAAAAAAGCGCTCTAATAGGTCCTATAAAAATGTGAAAGGGCAAGCCTATTACAGCGCTTGTATCAAAAGCGCTGTAATAGGTCATTTGACTATTACAAAGCGCAAGGCTTTTACAGCGCTTACACAAGAAGCGCTTTAAAAGCTATGTAACATAAGGTGGGAGCGCTACATTTTACAGCGCTTTTGTTTAAAGCGCTCACAAAGCGCTGTAAAAGGCTATGCAATAGCGCTTGATTTACAGCGCTTTCTGAAAAAGCGCTGTAAAAGGCTATGTGGTAGCGCTTTCTGACCCTATATGACCCTACAACAGCGCTTGTAAAAAAAGCGCTGTTGTAGCCTCCGTTATTTTTAAAAATTTATATTACAGCGCTTGTATTTAATAAACGTTGTAAAAGACGTGCTATAAAATGTCATTTTTGGCGTAGTGCGAGGTGCAATAGCATATATAAAATCCAACATTGGAAAGTCCAATCATCTATGCCAACCCTAATTGAAATGAGGTGTAATAGTATGTAATCTAACATTAAAATAATGGTTGCGTATACTTCTTTTAAGGCTAAAGAGATGAAATAACATTTATATAATCTAACATTAATAAATCTATAGATAAATTTCATTTAAATCCCAAGACCAGTTAATTAGTAGTAAATGTCTTGAATTTTCGGTACTATTTTTTATATTCGGTTCTTAAATTTATATATAACCAAATTTTTAAAAGGTTGTTTCCATTTTTTACATTTATTTAATATATGAAATCTATGATTGATTCATTGCACATAAGAAATTTGCACCTAAGTGATACATATACACACAACCTTTTTAATAATGTATATATGTTTTCTTATTATCAAAGCTTCTCTATTTTCATTAGGAGCATATATTATTGGTTTGGCCTAATGTTTTGTCCAGAATAATATGTTTAAATATATTTAGAAGATTTAATTTAAATTTATATTTTTATTTAAATTTAAATATATTTAAAATTTAAAATAAGATATTATTTGAATATATAATTTATATTTATGTTTAGAATATATTTAAAACATATTTCTTAATTCAAGAATATGATAAGT
>JBBPBP010009779.1:51513968-51527434 GCA_037974735.1 Cicer chorassanicum | reverse complement strand
AAAAAAAAAAAAAAAAAAAAAAACCCATCATGATTCACCTAGAAAGAGGAGATTTCTGTCAAATACTCTAAAAAACGTGATCCAATGCTTGGTTTTTTCGTTTCTTTCAAAATTGCAAAGCCCTTGTCAATATAATAACACATCAAACAACATTATGTATCTCTCTTTGATGCTACAAGTAATTTTATATTTGATATTGCATATTACACAAATCTTGTAAGGACTTCTTGATTCTAAAGGTGAAGCTTAGTAATGTATAAGTACTTATAGAGTAATATGGACAAATTGGAAAGAAATGTTGTTTTCTAAACCACATGCTTGTGTTTTCAAGTTCTTATAAAAACACCAGCAATGTATTATGAAGTCAATCTATCTATAAGTCACTTTAATTAGAGTCTGAAGTCTATATGCAATCCTTCTATACTATGTATATTATGCCCAATATGTGCTTATAATATCATTACATGTTATAGTTTGTGGCAATATTTTCAAATAATGCATATTAAACTATTAGTTTTTTAAATCAAAATCGAGGTGCAAAGGCATAATTATTAATACTAACTTCTGAATTATGTTGACATTCTTGGGATAACCGATCATTAGCGGCACCTCAAAAGTTTATTGATACAAATAAAGAAGAAAAAGTTAAGGTTGACGTAAACCTAAAATCTTACGAAAAATTAAGAAAAATGATGTCAAATCTATTATGAGGGGACATAGTTTACGTGAAAAAGATCAAAATAAGACTAAAGACTAATTTACTTATATTAAACAAAAAATTATATAGCATTATTTATGTGATTTCTATTCTCACTATGTACAAATAGTGATTTACTTTCATGAAACTCACAATGTTATTATTTCATGACAAGAAGCTAATAAATATGACCATGAAAATTCATAAGGTTGAAGATAAAAAATTTGGTTATTCCCGAGGCACTTCAAGAAAATGAAGTTGATGTTACTCAAAATGCAAATGATTTTCATAATCTCAAACCTATTATTTTGAAGGATATTTTTAGTAATAATGTAGGGAATGGTCGAACTGAAGAGTCTTTACTAGATCCTACAAACATAAGTCATTCTCCTACGAGCTCTAAAAATGATATTCTCGAGGTCTAATTGGATCAAACTCACCTTATCCAGATAACTAACACAAAACAACAAAGAAAGGATAAAAAATGTTCAGAAATGTGTATTGTGAGTTTTTTGAGTAATTCAATGTCAAACGAGAACATGACATGTAGAAATGTTATTTTCATAGGTGATAACTTACATCCTAGAGTTGTTCAGGATTTGGAGGTATTGCGGCAATTTTTAAAAGATAAAGATACTAGAAAAATAAATGGTGTGGATATACTGATGAGGAAGAGCATGCAATAATTATTAGATATTACTGAAAAACTTTTTATAGAGGTGATTTCTAAGGTATTGAAAAAAAAAATACACAATCGAAAGCTGAGATTCAAGTGTTGGAAAACCTTCTTAGCTTGAGGAACTTTTTTATATTTCTTTCTTCTTATTTTATGTTTTTTCTTTTTCTAGATTAGGTTTATGTCCCCTATTTTTTTATTTGATTTTATTTTAATGAAGTTTTAAGCTAACATTTTTATTAACGATAATTAGTTTTCATTTATTAAAAAAGAAACTAAGATATAATGACAACATTTTTATTCTATGGAAATTAATTTAATAGATATCTTTGTCAATAAAATGTCAACAAATTAGGATAACTTTATTCCTTGGATAATGAATATGTACCTTTGTCAAACAAGGTTGTTATTAATTATTGTACAATATATCAATTTACGATAGTTTATTATTCCGCAAACAATGAATTAACAACTGGATTACATTCAACTTCGAATTCATACAACATAAGACTAGCTTTTTTATTTCACTAACAACAAATAGCTATCCTATACATAGAGCCTCTAATTCTTCCTGAATAGTTATCCTATATAGAGAGCTGTAAACTGTTATATTCAACTTGTTTCCTCAGAAACTATATGTGACAAGTGTAACTGCAATTACAAACCACATCGTGCTGATACTAAATTTCTTCAGCAACATATATTGCCTTCCATCCACTTGGGAAACCATGCCATCTTTGTAAAATTTGCAAATTAAAGAGTTTTGTTAGAATAAAATTAATATGTTCAAAATAAATTGAAGTAAATATAAAGCAACATGCTTATAATTTTAATTTTATTTATTACATAAAAGTTATGTATTATTTACCTTGTGGTGTCAAAATCTTTGAAGATCACGGGTAATCACAGTATGGTTCTATACTTAATCAAAGAAATCACAGTTGTTTGGAGACTTATCATAGTTGATATCATGATTGAACAACAACACAGAGTAAAATAAAGAAGGAAAATAAATATAAGATTTTCTTCGAATTTAAGTGAATCATACCTATAATGATAATCCATGGATTGAGTTTTCTTTACCATGGATCTAGAGGAGACAAAATGAAATAAAAAGCTAAAATAATCGAAAAAATTATTATTGCTAGTATATATATAATCAATATGTTTGCAAACATATGTGAAAGAGATAAAATAGTGAAATATCACTTTCCTAACTTTCTACTAGCAACCAAGAGTGAATAACTTCATTTTGGAGAGTTGGGTGTATTATTACTTGTGGTGTCAAAGTTATCAATGCAACCATATATTTATAGGGAAGTAATTCCATTGTGAAATGGAAAAGACATGTGCCGATGGACTATCTCTCATGGAAACAGTTGGTTTGATTTTTTTTTGGTCAAAAGTATAATTAAATTTTTAAAATCAGTTTTACTTTATAAATAAAAAAAAAGTAATTTTAATTAAATAATGAATTAATCAAATTATACATCAATGCATAATATATAACAAATATTTTCAGATTGATTTTAAAGTTTAATAATTACGCACTAATACCAAAAAAAAATTGCATTGCGTCCAATCCTATCTCACCATCATCATCATCATCTATATTATCGTAATATTACTTTTTAAAATACTAATATAAAAACATTTGGAATCCTAACTTTTCTGCAAAATCTTTTTCAATAATACTTTCATTAAACTTATACACAATTAGAAATAAGCTTTTTACCTGCGGATTTTACTGCGGATTTAAGCTAAAAATCCGCAGGAACACATGTTACCTGTGGATTTCCTGGCGGAATCATATCCCCACGTAAAACCTTCGTGGATAATTGTTTGCTGAGGATTTTTGAATCCGCAGGTAAGGTACCTGCGGATAAATCCGCAGGAAAAGTAAATAACATCCGCAGAAAATATAAACCAAACTCAAGGCATTTTCTTACGACATTTCCTACAGAAATATCTGCAGTATTGTTCCCGCAAATATGTTTCGCATACAAATCCGCAGGTATATCCACATTTACACCAATATACGATTCGCACGAAATTCCGCAGGTAATTTTGTATTAAAATTATTTTTAAGAAAAATCCAGATATTTGCTTAAATTTCCACCGTAATCGAGTTTTTCTAATTTTTTTTATTTATATGAAAACTTCAACTAAAAATATATAAAAATATTATTATAAATACATTTTTTAAATATTATGAGTTAAAATCAATTCTTAATTCAACCAGGTAATTAAATAATATACTAAGAGTTTAATTCAATTGATAAATTTGATACATTCTTGGAAGAGTTAAAATCAATTCTAAAAGCATAAAATTGATTTTTGTATGTTTGTACTAGTAGCATGTTTTTGTTATATATATAATGCCAAAATCCTACTACTAATGGATGTATTTTATGAAATAGATCCTACTGCTGAAGTTGTTGCATTATCATCAACAACCTTAATGGCAACAAATAGATTTGTCTGTGAGATATGCAACAAAGGATTTCAAAGGGACCAGAATCTTCAGTTACATCGCAGAGGTCACAATCTTCCATGGAAACTGAGGCAAAGAACAAGCACAGAGGTGAAGAAAAAGGTGTATGTGTGCCCTGAACCATCATGTGTACACCATAACCCAGCTCGTGCATTAGGAGACCTAACTGGCATAAAAAAACATTTTAGCCGCAAACATGGTGAGAAGAAATGGAAATGTGACAAGTGCTCTAAAAGATATGCTGTTCAATCTGACTGGAAAGCACACCAGAAAACATGTGGTACTAGGGATTATAAATGTGATTGTGGAACCATATTTTCTAGGTACATATCTCTAACATTCAAATTTGTCCCTTGTTTTTTCACTAGTTTTTTAACCGAAGTGTCTAACCGTATATTAAGGATGCAGGTTCATCACATCATTGTGAGTCAAAAACACACCAAGACTACTTTTAACAGCCAATTTTGCTAGTGATTACAGACTACATTGAAAACTGATAAGTCTCAACTCCTAGCTTATTTGGTGCAATATAATTGCATTGCATTGAAACCTTAAAATGATGAAACAGAAGACAAGGATTAACTCAGAAGGAACCTAACTCATTACCCTCCCAGTTCTCACTCATTTATTCACACTCTCCTAAAAGAATTCGTGACAATTTTTTTCTCAATTTGTTTGAGAATTGGTCTTGGTTTATTTCCCAACATTGACAATAACTTATAAGTTAGTTTGAATATGGATTTGTTTCTATATTTCCAAATCATCCATAGTGTCACACCAAATAATTGTTGAGCCAGCATATCAGGTGCTGACAGCCACTTTAACATCCAATTTCTAATGTCCTGCTGGTTTGGAACATGTAAACCGAAGGTGGCCGAAAATCAAACAGCCAAGCCAGCTAGGTACTATATAAACAAATGATCAATATCTTCCATAGCAGAGCGACATAGAGGGGTAGTTCATGTCTAGACTAATACCAGCTCTGATATTGTTGCATCGGCATGCAGTCCCACAATCGGACTTTGAAGTTTAAAATCTTTATGGTTAGGAGGAATCCAATTGTCTTTGAGAGATATAAGTGTATTAGAGCATAAGATAACGAAGATAGTACCAAAGCTAAATGTTTTGCAAACATATTATATTATCATAGCAAAATATGTGTATCATGATGACATAATGAGGGCATGAAACATATATTTGAATCAACTTCAAAATTAGATAGAAAGATAAATAGAACACAACACAATAGTATTTAATCTCATAATACACAGATAGCACAAGATGAAAGCAGCAGAGGAAACGTCATTACCTAAAAGTGTAGAGGAAACGTCAATAGTATTAAGGATGCAACCTGTCATAACAGTAGCACAAAAATAGGAGAAATGAAACCTGATAATGTAACTTTAGAAATTCAAATTGTTTTCAAATGTGTTATAAATTCCTCAAAAATGTAAACTTTAGGAATTTTATACTAACAAAAGTTGATGTCCCGAACGAAGAGAGGTAATGCACCCACAAGGCATTTAGACAATAACACATTGAAGAAAATATTTGGTCGACAAAACTAGGCATTCACATGGTAATGGCATGTTCTAATTAGATGTCATCGTGTTTTAAATTCTGTAAACCAGGTACATAAAGTGAAAAATATACACACATGTATAGAATGGCACCAAAAAATTTACAAAATGCTCAACAGGTTTATAAATTTAAAATCTGAATCTTTTGTAAAATGAATTATATTATGAAAAAGGAAAAAAAAAAATCAAATTTGGCACGTACCATAAGCTTTAGATTTTTCAATCACAACCTTGCATTTTTCATCTCTTTTTCTTACCTGCAAAAAAGTTGGAGACATCATGAGTCATAATATATTGAAACAATGATGGGTCGCCCTGAATTCAAGGTCCATAAGAAGTTCATTTATAAATTGGGCAGACATGTTGTAATTTTAACTTGCCACAAATGAATCTGAACAATAATTTGAGTAAAAATTGTCATAAGCATGAAAATCACAAGAAAATAGTAAGGCACAAACTCTATTAATGATATTAAGAAGAAGATGAAGAAGAACAAGAAGAAAAACACACAGAAACACTAAATCAGAAGAAAAACCCTAAATCAGAAGAAAATCAAAATCCTAACCTATTGTAGTTCACGAAAATGAATAATGAAACGAGAAGAATGAAAACCCTAACCCACTGTAGTTCGCGATGGCGGCGAGGTGCGACAGTGGTGGTTATGGTTGAGATGCGGCGGTGGTGAGTTGAGATGCGAATGGGAGAAGAATACTTGTTTCTTAGGATTTTAGTGAATAATTTGTTTTAGGAGTTATGCAAAAATAGTGAATAATTTGTTTTAGGAGTCATCCAAAAATAGATCCTGATACATTTTTTTTTTAAAAAAATAGATCTTTGATACAATTTTTTTTTCTTCTAAAAAATTGAATAATTTTAATGTTTTATACACGATTTTCCTTTACTTTTTTTACAAACAAATACAATTATTATATTTTTGAGACTTCTATAAATTTAAAAATTAATTTACCTTGATATAATTTGAAGGATGAGATTATATCAAATGTATTTAAAAGCAAACCTACACCTAATCAAATCGAATTTTCTCCTATAAATAAAGATGTATTCGGGTAAATATAGCGGGTGCGGATTAATTGTCATCTCTAATTGTGGAACTTGTCTTATTTTTTTAATTTGTTTAAAAAACAATTCTACTTTATTTATATAAAAATTAAAACTATTTCATTTATATAAAAATAAAAACATAAAAATTGGTCTGCATTTGCTGCAGAAATTTCTTCGAAAATTTATTTAATTATGATAGATAAAATTCTAATTATGAAAACAATTTATTTAATTACTAAGTTCAAAATTAAACAGATAAATTTACCAAAACTCTTTAATTCATTGAATTTAATAAACACTATATATACTATAAAATATAAAAATTTAACTAATATTATGCAGCGAGTTCGGGTCTTACGTGGATATCAACACTGCAAACTCGTTTCTACCATGAATTTTAATTTCTAAAAAACTCCATACCCTTAATTGCACCCAATCAAAGTAGATTTTCCCTCCAAATCAGGACATGTTCGGATGAGTACTGCGGATGCGAATTATATTTTTATCCTAACCGTGAAACATATCTTATTTTTTTTTAAAAAAAATTCAATTTATTTATATAAAAATAACAACTACTTTTTATAAAACATAAAAATTGGCATAAAAATTTACCTGCGGAATTTTCTGCGGAAACGACACTAGTAGAGTTTGCTGCGGAATTTCCTACGGACATTTCATGAGGAATTTTGCCGCATATAATTCCTAAGGAAAATGATAAATTTTGCTGCGGAAACCTGATCGCATGTACATCCCCAGCAAACAAAAACTTTACCTGCCGTTTTACCTGCGGAATATGTCACCGCAGGAAAATTCTTAAGAGAATTGTGAACCGTAGGAAAATCCTCATGTATTACCTGCGGAAATAATTCCGCAGAAACATCCGCAGGTAAAACGTTGATTTCTAATAGTGATATTTTTTTGGTTAAATAAATATAATAATTTTGAAATATGTACTACTTATACAGAAAATAAAGTAAACAAAGACAAAAACAATAAATTACGTAAAAACTTTTATTTGGATTTTGTGAAATAAAATATATTTAAATTTTTTACAATAATAAATACATTTAATTAAAAATTCAAAAAGCATGAATTCTTTATTCAAATAATAATTAAAGTTATAATCATAAAATGAATTTTAGTTAATTTTATATTAATTTTCTAAAATAATTTTTAAAGTAAAAGAATTCTTATTTATTATTTATAACTAGAATATAACCCGTGCTATGTGCCCTACCAGAAATAAGCTTTTTACCTGCGGATTTGCCTGCGGCAATATTTCCGCAGGTACTACGTGAGGATTTTCCTGCGGTTCCAATTCTCTCAAGACTTTTTCTGCGGTGCCGCAATCCGCAGGTAAAACGGCAGGTAAAGTTTTTGTTTGCTGGAGATTTACCTGCGACGGTGTTTCCGAAGCAAAATTCATTCTGTGGTAGGTATCCGCAGAAAATGTCCGTAGCAAATTCCGTAGCAAACTTTACAAGTGTTATTTCTCTGAAAATTCCGCAGGTAAATTTTTATTTTTATTTTTATGTTTTTATATAAAGTAGTTTTTATTTTTATATAAATAAAGTTGAATTTTTTTTAAACAAATTAAAAAAATAAGATATGTTTTACAGTTAGGATAAAAATATAATTTGCATCCACGATATCCATACGAACACGTCTTGATTTGGAGGGAAAATCTGCTTTGATTGAGTGCAATTTAGGGTATGTGTTTTTTCAGAAATTAAAATTCGGGCAGAAACGGGTCTGCTGATATCCACTTTAGACCCGAACTCGCCCCGCTAGTAATATTATTGAAATTTTTAAATTTTATAGTATATAGTGTCTATTAAATTCAATTAATTAAGAGTTTTGATAAATTATCTATTTAATTTTGAACTCGCTAATTAAATAAATTATTTTCATAATTAAAATTTTATTTTTAATTTTAACTAAAATTATGACAAAAAATGTTATTTCAAAATAGAATCAAAAGATAAAACTTAAAAATTTAACGAAATTAAACTTAAAATATAGTCAACTAATTGACATGTTATTTAAGTATTAACGATTTAGTTTGATGATATCAAAGTAAATTAATTTTTAAATTTATAGAAGTCTCAAAAATATAATTATTATATTTGTTTTGTAAAAAAATAAATGAAAATCATATATAATATTAAAATTATTCAATTTTTTAGAAAAAAAAAATTGTATCAAAAGATCTATTTTTTTTAAAAAAATGTATCAAAAACAAAATGTATCAAGAAGAGCTATTTTTGCATAACTGCTAACAATTTAGGCTAACTCCTAAAACAAATTATTGACTAAAGTCGTAATAGTATTCTTCTCCCCTTCCCTTCGCATCTCAACTCACCATCGTCACCGCCGCCGCCGCCGCATCTCAGTCATAACCACCACCGTTGCACCTCGCCGCCATCTCCGCCATCGAATCATAACCTCCTTACGTTGCATCTCAACTTCGCTGTCATCGTAATCTCATCGTCGTCGTAACCTCGTCGCGTTCGTAATCTCATCGCTGTTGTAAGTGTTGCGCGCCACTCTGTTTTATTCAGTCTCGTTTCTCGCCATTTTTCATTATTCTCGTTTCATTATTCATTTTCGTGAACTATAGTGAGTTAGGGTTTTGATTTTCTTCTGATTTAGGTTTTTCTTCTGATTTAGTGTTTCTGTGTGTTTTTCTTCTTGTTCTTCATCTTCTTCTTAATATCATTAATAGAGTTTGTGCCTTACTATTTTCTTGTGATTTTCATGCTTAATATCAAATGTCCCTATCAATTATTATTGCCATTGCTAAATTCATGTATGGTAATTCATGGCAAAGTTGTGGCAATGAACTAGATAAGAATAATATACATAAGATTCTGAGTCCTTAATCAATTATTAGTAATGAAAAATATTCGAGTGAAAGGCTGAGACCTGTTTTAGGAGTTAGGTCTAAATTCGAGTGAACTAGATAAGACCGGTAGCGTTGTCGTAACTGATAGAACATAAGCTCTGGTTTATGACTATGCTTTTTGATTCATTGCTGCCGTTCCTGATATACTGTTTTGGAATCTTTACAAATACAAAGGTAGAATACATGTGAAATCTGATGGGTATCATGGATATAAGTTTTCTTGTTGAGGCCTAAAAGCAAGGTCCATAATATTTAGGGGAAAAGGGTTAGTTAGTTAGAGAAGTAGAACATTGTTAATACTGATTGTAAAATTCACAATACTAGGACTTACAGTTCCTTTTTTCAACTGTTTATTTTATCCCTTATCCTTTAAATGGGTTACATGTTAAATGAACATCATTTCACAGTATTTATAATTTGGAAGGTGTGTCGTATTGAAATCATTGCTAGGGTTTTTCATATGTTCAAAATTAGGGATTTTATGTTATTCTTCAAAATTGTGGATTTCCTTATCATATTTTCATTTTCTCTCCCACAGATTCTTCACGCTTGCGCTTCTCATTTACGTTGATTTGCGCTTCTCATTCCTCAAATCTTTCTCAGCTTGTTAAGCCGATTTCAGTTTCAACTTATTGAGGTATTTGATTCTATCACTAATGCTACTTTATCGTTAGTTTGTGACATTAATCGTGGTACATTTCAATTCGATTTTCTGATTCACTTGATTTTGTGTTTGTTTAGAGTCAGAGATTTGAGTTGAAGCCGATTTTAACTTCGCTTAGGGTTTAGGAAATGATGTTTCTAACTTGATCTCATATTGTTTCTAACTTCAATCACCAATACTCGCATCTCGTCAACACTTCAACTCCTCAGTTATCAATTATCATTTCGGTAATTCAATAATTCTTAAAATTACATGTTTCTTTGTGGAAATTCGCGTATCGGAATAAATGGTTGAATTTCTTAATATGAGCCAAAAATTATTTATTTATGTACATAGAGTTGATATTGGTTTATTCACTCATTCTTTTTCTTCAACTTCTTACTATGATATTTGGCTATGAGGACAATTTGTTCAGCTTTAATGCCAGTTCTGCTTCTGAAAAATCTCATTGTATGTTATATATACCTTAATCTCATTGGCTTATTTTGATTGTTTCTTCATCTTAGATCTATGATAGTATGTTAATCAGATGCTTCACATTTGTTTGTGATTATAATATCCAAATTATTGAGGTGTTTTGGAGCCAAGCCCCTGTCTACAGGGAGAACCTACTTGGTGAAGGGACATTCATATGACATTACCGGATTCAAATGAGGCTTTGATTGTGAAACTCTCTTTTTTTATGTGGCTTTCTTACTTGTCTGTATATGCTAATATTATTTGGACTTAATTTGTTAGACCTCGATTGTTTTAAGTTGAGTATATGCGTTGTTGTGCTTTGTATCAACACTCTATATGCAAATATTTCAGTCAATAATACGTTTTCTTGTCAAATTGATGCTAATTATTAATTCTATCTCTAAATTAATATTAGACACTGTTCACTAAATAATAGTAAGAGAGGTTTGAATTTGAATTTTGGGTCTGTCCTTTTTCCTGCATTTTAACGTGAGTGCTGGAGTGTTGATGTAGAGAATAAACCAAATTGTTTAACCCAATTTCAATAATTTGGCAGGTGTTTTTCCACTTTGCTGTTTGGTTTAGCTTGGTTTTGTTGGACTTTCAGGTACAGGCTATAATGTTTGTCTAGTACTACTTAATTTATTTGCAAGGCTTTTGGTCAGTATAAGATAGTCCTTCCGGTCTCACAACATGCTTCAAAATATAGGTTTACATAGATGTTAATATTTGTGGTTTTTCCCTCTTTAACTCTCGTTTCCTCTGTTACTGAAGTCATTTATTTACCTTTGACTTGTTTTTCCCTCTTTAACTCGTTACATTTCAGGCACCAAGCTGACCTATCTTATGAAATTATTTTCAACCTGCAGTGAATTAATAGTATTTTGACCAATATTAATATAGAATGAGCAGGTGTAACATTTTGTGCATCTGTGAAAGGGAAATAGAATAAAGTAAACACATATTAGTTCATGTTATGCTGATAAAGCCTTGACCTATATTACACATCCACATCCACTTTGACGTATCATAATTCAAAAGCCTAAAGATTTGAAGTTCCGATATATATATACATACCATTCATCAATGATGTATTCATACAGTACTTGTACTTCCCTCAGACTTGACGTTTTCTCACTTTTTCATGTTTAGCTATTACTAAAAGCTATAAAATGCCTTACAAAGCTTCATCAGATCCCTGTGATTTGTTATTTAATATACAGTTATTTGTTCTAAGTTTTATAGCTTTTGGCACTTCCAGGTATGATGACACAAATCCTGAAGCAGAAAAAAGGAGTATATTGATCACATTGAAGAAATTGTCCAGTGGATTGGCTGGAAACCATTCAAGGTATGTTTGTTTGCACCTCTTTTGTTGATTGTGTGGAAATTATCCATCCTAGCTTTTTAGATGTTTAATAGCTTTACACTTGTGCAGATTACTTACACAAACGATTATTTCCAAGAACTATATGAATTAGCCGTGGAGCTCATTAGAAGAGGTTGTGCTTACGTTGATCATCAGGTTGGTATCCAACCAAACATGTAATGAATGCAAAATTGGTCATTTCTGTTATACCCGTTTCATTGGTTCTTCTTTTATGCTGATCAGTTTTTGTCAGAGAAGCATGTAACAGAATCTTCTAAGTGTAATAATATTCTTCTGGTTTCTTTTCTTCCTATAGATTATAATGAGAATGAGAGGTCAATGTTGATTTCACAATGGAGCTTTGGAAAATGGAAGCCTTGGTGAAAAGCTTCATTCAAGTTCAACATTTTGTGTTTTGATTGGAATGTTTGATATGAAATAGCTTTAGGGATCTCTGCAACAGTATCTAAATTTAGTTATGATTTGCAAACATGATATAAAGTTTGTTTAGGAGTATTGCTATAGTTGAATCATACTTTAATTAATATGTAGTTATGATTTGTGCACATGATATAAATTTTGTTTCGGCCTATTGCAATAATATCTCAATTAAAGACTAATATTAAATATTTAAAAAATGTATTTTATAATAATTTTTCATATATTTTTAGTTAAAATTTTCATATAAATAAAAAAATTAGAAAAACTCGATTACGGTGGAAATTTAAGAAAATATCTTTGGATTTTTTGTTGAAAATAACTTTAATACGAAATTACCTGCGGAATTTCATGCGAAAAGTATTTTGAGGTAAAATCTAGATATACTTCCGGATTTGTATGCGAAACATATTTGTAGGAACAGTACTGCAGATATTTCTGCATGAAATGTCGTAAGAAAATGCCTTGAGTTTGTTTAATGTTTTCTGCGGATTTATCCGCAGGTAATGTACCAGCGGATTCAGAAATCTTCAGGAAACAATTACCCACGAAGGTTTTACGTGGGGATATGGTTCCGCCAGGAAATCCGCAGGTAACGAGTGTTCTTGTGGATTTTTTTCTTAAATCCGCAGGAAAATCCGCAGGTAAAAGTCAAATTTCTAGTAGTGGCGTGGATGTAATTTATAAAATTTTCTTTAAATGTAAATTTTAAGAAAAGTTTGAAAGTGATATTTATGGTGTATAAATTTATCAATCTGATAAGAAAAAAGTTTCAATATTTGTAAGTTTCTTAGTTTGTAAGAATAGTAGTTGTATAACAAAAGAATAAATAGAATGGAAACAATTGAAAATTTTATAATAAAATGAGTGGTTTTCACTTTAAAATATATGAGTGATTGTTTGTATAAAAAATTAAAAAGATAAAAATAAAATATGAGTGATTTTTACTCTAAAAATATTATTAAAAAAAGATGAGTGATTGTTTGTAAATATTTTGTTTTATTTTAAACATTCAATCATTATAAAATACTTTCTTCTTATAAAAAATAAAATATATATTTTGCAAGCATTGATTTGAGATATATTTGTAAATATTGGTTTTTATATGATTATTATTATTAT
>JBBPBP010009779.1:51503030-51513090 GCA_037974735.1 Cicer chorassanicum | reverse complement strand
CATATTATTCTATAATTCACATTATTTAATAATGGATATGTATTGTATAATAATGTATAATATTTTTTTATTCATATAAATTCTTTATAGTTGGATATGTTAATTATTCTTGAAGATTTTCATTTAGTAGCATAAAAAACCTTATATTTTAAACTTGAGCAAAAAAAAATATAATATTTGAAGGTACTTCAATACAAAAGAAATAGTCGTTTGAATTGGGTCGATCATTTTAAACTTTTTCTTTTAACATTAATTATTTATCAAAATTTTGTCATCTTTTTAACACAACTAAATAAAACATAGATTGAAGGTAAAACATAAAAAACTTAGACACAAAATAAAGAGATAAGAAAAAGGGAGAAGGAAAAAACACATGATTTTATACTAGTTCGCAAAAACTATTGGTACATCTAGTCCTCCTTTTATAGAAAGATATTGTCCTTGTACAACAAGGGACTTAATCCACTATAGTATTCTTAATTCTATCTCTTTAGGATTTGAGAATTATTAAACCTTCTATAGGATAAGTATTGTTTTCTTGTCTCTCCAAACATTGAATATTATCAAGCCTCTCCAAGATCTCTGTGTTATGAAGCCTCAATAGGTAGCTCGAATTTCAATCTCTTGATTCCTCTCATAACTACAAGCTTCACTCGCCTCTCGAGTGGAGTATTCTTTACTCATCCTCTCGAGCATAATTTTTCTTCAAGGTCTTTTCATTTCTACCAAAGTTATAGTCTCTGAGTTTTCCCAAATATCATGGTTTCACTAGCCTATTGAGTTGAGTTTGTACAATGCCTCTCTAGGCTATGTATTCCTCCAAATGTCTCTTCGGACTACCCACTAGAGACCTTTTACTACTCTCAACAATCTTGGCAAACTTTTGCGCCGTTGAGGAACTAAGTTTTCAATTGTCAATCCAAACTAAGTATTCTCCTCACTGCCTTTTCAAGCTACTTACTAGAAACCTTCTAGTTTTCTCAATAACGTGGAAAACTTTTGTGCTATTGTGATTCTAAGTGTTCACTTGGTCTATTTACATCAAAAAAAATGAATTTATGTGGAACAACATTTACAATCTAATTATTTTCCTATTCAAGGCCTTTTCTAAATATATTATATTCAATTAAACTTTGTATGTTTCTTCTCTCTCTTGCATGATCGTTGTGATCATCGTCACTTGCTTCAACTCAAGTGAGACTCCTCAAGTACTCAAATAAATATAACTGTTGAGAAAAAAGTCGTTGAGATATACAAAAAGCTGCTGCAACAATCATGTAGTCATTCGACCTTACTAATTTTACTGTGTAGATCATATGATGGCTATCTTGTACTTACCATATATAGGATTTGACATCTCACTTCCATTTACATGCTAATTTTCTTCATCTTTTTTATTGTTAAGTCAAAGATAATACTTCATTAGAAGAAATGTTGTTCTAGAGGAAACATTGCGTTGTTGTTGATGATCCTTGTACTAGACAATCCAGATTCAATCAGGTTTTTATTGTCATCATGATTCGAAGCTCGTCTGTATTTTCAATATTTCTTGGGTTTTGTCTGTTTTATCAGATTGATCTAAGGGTAACATCACCAGAAGATGTTCATACTAATTATGTGGAACCAACATATGGTTGAATACATAATTATATTTGCTCATATCACAAACACTCTAACCAAGTTTAATTGACACTACTATTTGCAACTCGTAGTTAATTGATTGTTAGACAATAATATTCATAGTGTTTTTTCTTAATGAATAACACATGAATAGTTATAACTATCTTTGACATTACTATTGTAGATAGCTATAATGAATGTTATGATTCAACTATATATATCCTACATAATTAGGGTAAATAGGTCAACTGATCATTATTTTTTTTGGCTTTATTGTCAAACATCATTAATGAGTATTTGTACCTGATCCAAAATGCTTCCTACAATAATGTAGTAAATTAATTTAAGTGACAAAAAAAATTTGTAATAATGAAATTTATTAACATGTAATGAAATTTATATTATGTTATTTTAATTTTGAATAATATTTAAAAAGCTATTTTTTTTCAAAAATGTCAATATACTATAGTTATAAAATGAAATAACTTTACAATCATCATAAATATTTTATTGCATTTTTTGTTTATTGAACAAAGAAAGGATAATCATTATCCATATATGCGTATACAGGGTTATGTTGGGCGACTCCCTCCTCAAGTGGGAGCCCACACCAACTAAATAGAAAAAGAAAATAAAAAAGGGAAAAAAAAAGTTTGTGTTGTTTTATTTGGGGACAAGATCTTGTGTGTTGAGCAAAGGAATTTAATATCCCTAATATAAAAGTTAAATATGTAAAAGTTAAATATATAACTTGTGTGCGCTACGGTACACGGGTGTAAGAAATTTAATCAAAGTGCTGCAATGTGAACAGATCAATGACAGAGAAAAGAATTTTTTGGTATCAGTAGTGGATGTTGGTTTGACAAACGTTCTCTGTTTTGGATGAAATTTTAGTATGTTGTTTATCCTGCTGAGTTTTTTATTCTAATAATTCTTATTAGTAGTTTTGCATTCTCTGAGAGTCAGTTTGTGATATCCACTTTTGTGGAGATGCTCTGTTATTGTTTAGTTTCCACCATAGGGTGATTATTATTGTTCTCTAGTTTTACTAAGTGAACTTTTGGTTGTACTTATGATTTGACATAGTGAAGTTATTTCTTTGGTCTTGACAACTTGTGTATGTTGTTTATCCCGCTGAGTTTGTTATTCTAATAATTCTTATTAGTAGTTTTGCCTTCTTTGAGAGTCAATTTGTGCTATCCACTTTTGTGGAGGTGCTCTGTTATTGTTTAGTTTCTACCATAGGGTGATTATTATTGATCTCTAGTGTTACTAAGTGAACTTTTGGTTGTACTCATTATTTGACATAGTGAAGTTATTTCTTTGGTGTGGACAACTCATGGATTTTACTAAACCTTAAACCCTAATATAAAAGTTAAATATGTAGCTTGTGTGCTCTACAGTGCCCGAGCGTAAGAAATTTAATCAAAGTGCTGCAATGTGAATTGAGCAATTTTCAAGAAAGAGAAGAAGTTTTTGGTATCGGTGGTGGATGTTGGTTTGACAAACGTTCTCTGTTTTAGATGAAATTTTAGTATGTTGTTTATCCTGTTGTGTTTGTTATTCTAATAATTCTTATTAGTAGTTTTGCCTTCTCTGAAAGTCAGTTTGTGATATCCACTTTTGTTGATGTGTTATGTTATTATTTAGTTTTCACCATAAGGTGATTATTATTGTTCTCTAGTGTTACTAAGTGAACTTTTGGTTGTACTCATTATTTGACATAGTGAAGTTATTTCTTTGGTCTAGGCGACTTGTGAATTTTACCTTTGTGTTAAAGGATTTTCCACGTTAAATTATTATTATTGGTGTTGGATTTTTGTTGGTAATTTATGAGTTCAGGTTCCATAAGAAATAATTTATTTAACACGCTATCCTTGTGCACTTTGATCCCAACAACTGGCATCAAAGTTTCGCTTCTCTTGCGGTAATAATTTATGGTAAATTGTGGAATTCAATACAACTAGTATGGTAACCTTGAAAGGGTCAAATTATGCCTTTTAAAAAGTAAGATGGAGGATCTTCTTTATGTGAAGAGTTTTCACCAACCTGTGTTCCATGCAGCGAAGCCGGATAATAAGACTGTTGATTAGTGGACTCTACTTCATAGACAGAATTGTGGATACATTTGTTAGTCAGTTGATGATAATGTGTGGAACCACATTTGTGTGGAGACAAATGCTAAATCCTTGTGCGATACGCTTGAGCAACTGTATGCGAAGAAGAGAAGTAACAACAAGATGTATTCAACAAAGAAGTTGTTAGCCTTGAAACTTCAAAACCGAACTTCGGTTGCATATCATTTGAATGCTTTCCAAGGAATTATGAATTAGTTGTCTGCTATGAGTATTAAACTGGAAGATGAGATTCAAGGGTTATTTCTTCTCCGTTCTTTGCCGAACTCGTTGGCAACTTTCATAATGTCATTGTCTAATTTTGCCGCTGATGCTGTGTTGTCAATGGATCTTGTCAAGAATAGTGTTTTAAATTAGGAGATGCGATGAAAGTCTCATAATTTTTCTTCACGGCTCAAGAAATTGGTTACTGAGTCAAGGGAGAAAAGTAATTATCTATATTCAGGAAATAGAGATCAAAGCAGAAGCAACTCTAGAAATAGGTAAAAAGTTGTTGAGTATTATGTGACACCCTAAACCCCAAAATAATATATAATAATTTATAATATAATTTTTAACTTTAATTGGCAGCGGGTAAAGCAAATACGTTTTCAAGGGAATAAAAAAAAATTTATAATTAATTTGAGATATCACATTTCTCAAAATTCAAAATGAACACTTTAAACTTTTTTTTTTTTTTAAATAGTGCAATCATCATAAAATTTGATTCAACTAGAATTTCTTAATTTATTTCCAAAAATTTACTAGTTATAAGGTTTCATACAAAAGTTGTTTCTAATTAAACAAATAAAAATACAACTTATGACTCTCATTCCCGGTATCACCTATCAGAGCGGGGCTTCTCCCAAATTTGAACTTCAAGACTCATTAACCTGTAATAACTGCGATTTCGCAAGCGCAGGCCAAGCCAGTCAAACACAAACAACGAAGGAGGTGAGTTTTGAAATCATGTTAATAGTATAATGTAAGTAAGGAGAACACACAATTAATTCTAAATAAACCGTATCATTAGACAAACATTCTTCAAAGAAAAACATAACATTTTAAAGTCAAAACCACTCAAGGAAAGTCAATACATTTCACTGTAACATCAAATCATCTAAGAAGAATTATTATCGCACACGACACATATTAATCACAACAAAACAATCACAAGAAAATGCAATGCTATGCATGAGCTTAGACTCTACTTCACAATGTGGTACCATTCTAACTCTGAAGTACTTGGTTAGGAGGCCATGATACTATGCCACCATTCCGGTGGACGGACAATTCAAATTGGCTCTGTCCTCATAGATCCCCTCAACTCAACCCGAGACACATATATGCGACAGTCGAGGTAAACGTGTGTTGCATGGTAGCTCCCGACATTTGGAGTGCTACCTTCGAGTCACCTAGGAATTCCCCACCCTAATACCTCCAAGGTCTAACAATCTTGCCTTAAGGCTCAACAGTAGACCGCCACGATCAGGCTCAATTCAGTTGTACTTCCCCGAAATCGCTGGGCTTGTCAGGCCCTACCTATATGATGACAAAATAATATCCACTTCACAAATTCTCAATATTTATTTTCTCCCCTCGTTGGCCTATGATACTCCATTAAGACCGTCATCTCAAACACAAATTGGAATCAAAATTATTCCATCAGGGGTTACTTCAATATTTTCATCACAAATTTATGAAATCACAATTATTATTCATACATCATCATCATCAAATAAAATTATCACAATGCACACATCTTTTATTATCACATCACATAAACTCATCTAATCCAACATATGCACCAAATTCATTCAACATCCAATATCACAATAATATCAAATATCACACATTTAACAAAAATAAATCAAATATCACAATAATATCAAACAACACACATTCAATGAAATTAAATTAATCAACACCTTATAAATATTTATATTCCACATTTTAATCTCACAATTCTCATATTTTCACATTAATTAATTTATCACTCAAAGGGCTACTGCCGTACGTAGCAAGCCCCGGATGAATCTTTGGGAAATACGGTTTTCCCGTTCATCTCACAATATATTACACTCATGAATTCAATCGCTCTCTCACCCCTTACCTTATTTCGATGCTTTCACACACGAATACGATTCCACGAACAACCAACCTTTATTCTCCGACTCTTTGTCCTTTAATCGATCTAACTCGACAATTTAAGGGTAAACGTTAAAAATAAATTATGAGAAGACACTCTAAAATTAATTTCAAAATTATGTCAAGGAATCTTACCATAAATTAGGAAACCAATAAGTGAGTAACATAGGCACTTTTCACACGATCGTTTTGGCATTGGTTTCACTCAAATCGGACTTACGGTGAAGAAGAACGGTGCAAAATAACGAATTCTACAAACGGAGAAGTCGAGTATTTTAGAGAGAAATTGGGGTTGTTAAAAATCTGGAAAATTGTGTATAATTGACTAACTCAAAAAATTAAATAAGATACTGAAATTTGAACGAAAACGGAGGAAGTTTTTCTGGACAGTTGTCGATCGTCGGAACCGATTTTCTTGTCTTTTCTCTTAGTGGTGCTGCTGCCTTTTCTCAATTTGCAATGTCACGAACTCTCTCTTTCTAATATCTTTCTACTGTAGCGCTAGGGTATATTTGATTTTTTTTTTTTTAACATATTAGTTATCGTTAACCTAACTCATTAAACTCCATTTTATTTTATTTTTTCACAAGGTCCAACTAATTACATACTTATTTTAATTTATTTATTTGCCACTAAAATAATATCTTTCAAAATATCAAATTAAAAGATTATTATATTATGAGAATAGTTAAAATGACAATAAAAAAATATAACATCAATATTTTACATAAGCCACTAAATCAATGGAATATATATAAAATAGGCACAACTTGACAAGCACTCATATAAAGAAATTAAGCACAAAATTATTAATATTTCAAAACCCATATTTTATAAAATAAAATAATTAAAGTAATTAATCTTTTAAAATACATTAATAACCAAGACTCATATTCAAAATAATTACTATAATTATACTTATTTTATAAAATATTCACATTAAAATACTACCATCATTACATAATAGTCAAAATTGTAAGGTAAATAAATATAACATCAAAACTTTATATTAATTACTAAATCGTAATAAATATATATAAAATCACAATGTTATAACAATAAAGGGAATCAAACACAATATCACTACTATTCCGAGATAATTATTTATAAAATAAATAACTAAAAATAGAAAATAGTTATAAATAATTGAAATATAACTACATGCATACTTAATATCAGTCAAACACACAGAAAAATATTACATTAATTTGGTACAAGTATATACACGTAAAATCTTCTAAAATCTTATTCTTTAAAATATTACACTAAAATACTATTTAGAAAAATATATAAAATATAACATTTGTTATTTAGATTACTCATGTAGTCCAATATGTATAATAATAGCACATCATCTAAAGTATCCATATAACGAAAACTAATCACGAAATTTATCACATGTATTCTAAAATAATTTTAACACCAAATTAATTATTTAAAATCATATTTCATTATTAAAATAGTTTATTATAAAATTTGGGGTGTTACATATTACAACGGTGATAAAAAGAGAGCATATTCAAAAGAAGTGTTGAATTTTGAAAAAGGAGAATGAGGAAAAAGATAAAGGAAAAAAATAAAGAAGATGATTATGATGGAGACAATACTAATGTTACATTCGATGAAGACTTGTTTCTTATTGAAGAGCATGATACAATTAGTATTGTTGATAGTGCATCCAGTTGGGTAATCGATAATGGTACTTCAATACATATCATTTCCAAAAGAGATGTTTTTCTCTCTTATACTCAAGGTGAATTTGGTGATGTGAAGTTGGTTCATGAAGGCGTGTTAAAGTGCGTTAGCCTTGAAGTGGTTGATTTGGAGATGACTAATGGTGCCAAGATAACTCTCAAGGGTGTGAAACATGTTCTAGACAATCAGTTGAATTTAATTTCAATGGCTAAGCTTTGTGGTGAAGGCTATGATAGTCGGTTCTCACGAGAAACTTGAAAACTTACCAAGGGTTTTATGATTGTTTCTACAGGTGGAAAGTGTTATGTTCTTGATGTGACACATGCAAAATTAATTAAAGATATCCATGTAGTTCAACCGATTGAAAAAGTTAAGCTATGGCATAAGAGGTTGTACCACACGAATGAAAAACACATGGCTGAGTTAGCTAAGCGAGATGTGTTTTCGGACATGAGAAATCCATACTTGAAGAAATGTGATCATTGTTTTGCAGAACACAAGAATATAGCTTCTTTTCAAAGTCTTTCTCACCTAGAAGACCAAATTTTTTTGATTTGGTGCATATGCATCTATGCGGTCCTTCGGGGACAAGAACACTTAGGGGAAGTGCATATTTTATGAAATTTATTGATTACCATTCAAAAAAGACTTAGGGTCTACACCTTGAAGTGTAAAAATGATGTTTTGAGCTATTCAAGAAATTTAAGATCTCAATTGAGCTTAAAACTAGGAAGAAATTGAAGTGCATAAGCACATATAATCAAAGTGAATATTTGAGACCATTTGACGCTTATTGTAGAGAGATGATTAGACATGGGAAATCTCAATAGTTGAATGGTGTTGTTGAAAGGATGAATAAGATATTTGATGAAAGAGTTAGATGTTTGTTGATGCAAGAAGAGCTTACGTAATTGTTTTGGGGTGAAGTATTGATCCTTTAAAGAGGTACACTTTTGAAGACTATGCTACTGTGAATGACATTAGAGCTTCTGTATTAGATGGAAATATAGATGATGATGATGATGATGTTGAGACTTGCGACATAGTTGTCATAATGACAAAGATTTTCCCCACTTGAATCATGAGGGGACGATATGTTGGGTGGGTCCATCCTCAAGTGGGATCCCACATCAACTAAATAGAAAAAGGAAAAAGGAAAAAGGGAAAAGAAAAAAAAAAAAAAAGAGTTGTGTTGGTTTGTTTGGGCCAAGCCCATGTGTGTTGAGCAAAGTGATTTAATATCCCTAATAAAAAAGTAAAATATATAGCTTGTGTGCGCTACAGTGTGCGTGCGTAAGAAATTCAATCAAAGTGTCATAGAGCGAATAGAGCAATGACTAAGAAAGAGAAGAAGTTTTTGGTATCGCTTGTGGATGTTGGTTAGACAAATGTTATCCGTTTCTGCTGAAACTTTAGTAGGTTGTTCATCTCACTGAGTTTGTTATTCTAATAATTCTTACTAGTTTTTTCTTCTATGAGAGTTATTTTGGGATATCCACTTTTGTGGAAGTGCTCTCTTATGGTTTTGTTTCCATCATAGGGTGATGATTGTTGTTCTCTAGTGTTACTAGGTGCACTTTTGGTTGTACTCATTATTCGACATAGTGAAGTTATTTATTTTGTCTTGGCGACTCGTGGTTTTGCCTTTTTCTTTGAGAGGTTTTCCACGTTAAAATTTACGGTGTCATATTTATAGTTATTTACTCATTTTATTGTTATTATTATTGGTGTTGGCTTTGTATTAGTAATTTATAAGTTCAGTTCCACAAGAAATAATTAATCAAACGAACTTTTGTGGTGCACTTTAGTCCCAATAGGTGCTTGAAGTGATGTAGTGTCAGAGGAGAAAGTGATATATCCCAATGTTATTATCAATGATGATAATCTTAATCTTAAGGTTGCTCATGACTTTGGGGTATTACGACATTTTTAAAATCAAAAAAAATGCTAAAGAAACAAATGATATGATATATACTCACGAGAAAGAGAACACAAAAATATTGGATATCGACAAAGATATTTTACTGCCAATAAAGAGTCTTTTATAGAGGTGGTTTCTAAAACTAATAAAAAGAACATGTGGAAGGAAGTCTGGTTATATAATAGTCGCTCTAGTGTTAGAAAACATGCTTAAGATGAAGAACTTTATAATAATTTTTATTTTTACTTTAGTTTTCTTTTCCTTGGCTAGGTATATGTCCTCTATGTTTCTTGTTTTTCTTTTTTCTTAACAAATTTTAGCTTATAGAAAAAAAAAAGAGAATTAAAATTTTTCTTTAACAAAATAATTTTTAAGATTTAATAAATATTAATTTGATTATAATTAGTATCAATTTCTTGATTTTCTGTTTTATTTGTTTGCCAAACAAAACGTTGTTGAAAATAATGATTTTATTTTCTTTAAGTGTTCTCAAATACTTTTTTAAAAACTAAATTTTTCATTAATTTATTTTGTAGGGTGGTATATGAATTTACAAAATTTG
>JBBPBP010009779.1:51455405-51502894 GCA_037974735.1 Cicer chorassanicum | reverse complement strand
TTGTAAAAAAAAAATTAATGAAATATTTATATTTTTAAATAAACAATTAATTTACTATGTATTTTTTTTAGCGTAACATTTCACATTAATTATTTAGGATAAAATTTAAAAATCATACAAATTAATATTATTAAAGTCTAGTTTTAAACTTAGACAATATAACTAGATTATAAAATACAAATACAAGAACTATTGAACACAGATAATTAGATACTAGCTTCAAGTTCAAAATTCAAATCTTCTTATATGTTATAATACATAAAAAATAAGGGGTGAAATAGTATCGTATTGAGTTCCATAAAAGGGAGAGATAGTTAAAAAAATATAATTTTTAAAACATCAATGAAAAATAGAATACTAGTTTCCTTTTCAATAAAACCTTTAATATAAAGTATTGATCAAAAACTTTTCCTTTCCCTCAATTTTTCATATAAAATTGACGGTCTATCCCAATTATTTCAACTTGTGTCACCAAGATAATTGTGATCATTTTGTAAGTTAGGTATTCACCATGACCGCAACAGGCGTTCCAGTTGCTCTTCCTTTACAGATGTTTCATTAGTGAAACATCATCATATTTCACCGTATCATTTTCAGTCATTTAATATAAAATATAATTTAGAACATAATTTTAACAAAATAAAAGTGTAGTATCATTCACATGACACTCAAGGAACATGCACAGAGAAGTTTAAACAAAATTGAGTGTTGCTAATTAGAAACAAATAAACATGATCAATCATGAAAGAAATAGAAACACATAAAAGAAACATCAGTTATGGAAGACAATAGACATACATAAAACTAAAATGAACATTTCAAACATCTATCAAATTCTCTTAAAAAAATTGACATTCGCTAAGCAAATCCAACACAAGGGCTAATTTTTCCCAATATATGTCAAATTCACTTAGCGATTTTATAATTCTCTTAACGAGTTTCAGTCTGAAGCAACCATGTTAGCCCTAGGGTCAAATTCACTCAATGAATTATTTTCGCAAAACAAAATTTTCAGAGTTCGGGGGTTTTTTCCACTGTTTTCACAATCCCTTTTTTAAACACTCATCAATCAAACAAAGCAACTTAGTAATTCTTATCAACAACAATCTCAATACAATAATCATAAACTCAATCAACAATAACATTCAAAATAAGAGAAATCCACAACTTATGACATGCCAAACCACATATTTTCTTACACTCATTTTGAAACTCACTCTTCTTGTTAAGGTTTTGCTCTAAATTTATGCTAGAGATTTCTCTTCCTCTCTAAACTCCCAATTCTTTTACTTTCTCCACCCTTGCTTGATTGACAAAAAATGATTCTTTGGTTGAATAAGGATGGATATTAAGTGTATTTTAACTTTGCATGTTGTCTCTCTTGAGGAAGTGATGGAATTTTGATGGTGGAGAGGAAAGGAATGATTGGGAGATAGAGAAAGAAAGAGGAATATGGTGTTTGGGTTGTGTTTTTGTTAGATTAAATGATGCAAAAGGGACACTGAGGTTTGTTAGACAAATGGAAAGGGAGGAGAAAAATGAAAGTGGCACTATGCCAAAACACACGTTTTATAGCGCTTATTTTGATCTTCCATAGCAATATGCCAACATCGATTATAACTTTGATGTATCCATATGGCAATTTTTTATGGTGCAGCTATATATCTTGGAGTGCTATATACTTTCCCACGACTAACGATACGTTTATATATGGAGATGATAAATAAACATTACAAAAGTAGACACCCTAAACCATTAATGAATAAGGAAAGCAATTACTTTGGGAATGGTGGGAAATGCAACGTTGCAAGAATCATTAGCACTAAGAAAGTCTGATTCAGGTTGTTGTTTCTCTGCCATTTCCTTTTCATGCTTCATAATTCTCAACTTAAATGCTTTAAGTCCATTGTTTGCTTCCTCTTGATTGGTGCGTTTTTTACGTTGAAAATAGTCTTTTTGAGATACCCCAACTTAAATGCTTTAAGTTCATTGTTTGCTTTAAGTTCATTGTTTGCTTCCTCTTGATTGGTGCGTGAGTGCATTTTTTTTAAACAACTTAATAAATAATACGTTGTAACACAAATTGACAAGAGTTATAAATAATTACATAAAATATAATACCAACAACCTAAGATAGTCAAATACATCGGAGCTATGAGACCTATCAGACATCGCTCATACCCCTAGGGTATTCTCGGCAGACACTTGCACATAAGTACTGCTCCAAGAATGCTATCCCCCCATGGTCACGTCAAAAATATGGAACATGGACCCACCAAAAAGTCAACTGACAAGTTATGTCATAGATACAATAATCCCAAAACAAAATAAGTACAACCACCAAAAGAACAACACTAAGACCCTATACAACCAAAAAATAATATGATCATCCACTAATAACTACAGTAACAAGGGTGACCTCCACACACTGCACAAGTTCCTTCTGACGCAATATCTCTCCTCGAAGTAACTTCCTCCTCCTCATCAGCCATAGAAGGATCAGTCTCCTCAGAAGTCAGGTCCACCCACCAGATAAGTGGCTTCGGCGGCGCTGGAATCTCACAACAACTCACTACCTCAGTGACCGTCAGTAGAGGATCATTCATCGGAAGTGGAAGCTCAGGCTCGACCCCCCTAGACAGTCCTGCAATATCTCTTCCCGCTGGCATCGGCCCCTTATCCTTCCCGTCATTCCCCGATCCAACCATTGTATCCCCAGCTCTTACGATGGCCTTCGTCTCAACTCTAATTGACGCATCCTCTACATCTTCCGATGCTTCATTCACCTCGAGCACCAATCTTGAGGGTACTGGATAGTCGATCCTCTCGTGAGTGAGCTCCACGAGATATACTACCTCAACTCTCCTAGTTGTCCTCACCACCTTCCCCGTATATGTAGCCCTGCTTGAGATGGGGTCGTATATCCAAGTAGTCGGCGAGTGTCGGTTAGGGAAGTCTAACGACGTTTCCGTCGTCAAGGTAACAATCGGTGAAAAGAACTCGGATATCATCTGAGGGCAAAGCCCAATTTCCACAATAATGTAAAGGGTCACTAATCGAAATTAACATTTAACAATTATGTCATAAAAACAAGCAATAACCACTTATCAATTACGGCATAATAACAACAATAACAGAGCATGTATATCCATATATCATATTATAACAAACATAACTCGCGTGCCAAGCACCCTAATGCAATGCTTATATGTCAATGCACGTGATTCTGGAATTTCCAAACCCTCTTCGAGGGGCGTAAATCATAAATGTACCGCCTCTCACAGACCAGTACTAATTACCGAGGTGCCACCTATCATAGACCAGCACGATTTACTAAAGTGCAGTCTATCACAGGCCTACACGACAAATAAATCCTCATAAGGATAAGATGGACCAATCAACTCATGGAACCATCCCGTGACCCATGGCCCATCGGTGTCAATGGTCTCGATTCCTTTTCGAGACTCAATGAGCTAACTACATAAACATAAAGATTCATACAAATCTGTTCACCACCAAAATTTATCCAACCACATCATAATTCCAAAATTAAATCTTTTTCACATAAAAAAAACTTTTACAACTAAGTGATACATTATTTATTTAAAACTAATTAAAAACGAATATTTTCCAATCCACACATACGCATACTCGACAATTCAGATATTTTTATCTTTTAAGTTATATCACTCAACTATTAGAGCACCAAAAATTTGAGTTAATAAAGTACTCTAAACTTTTTCTTTTTAAACTCAGTTCAAGAGTAATTAAAAGAGTAACATTTTTAACTCTAAACATTTTAATTTCAATCTAACTTTTTGCTCAAACTCTTTAACTTAGTTAAAATTTGAACTTTATCACAACTTTAACAACTCTAAGTTTTCTTCTAAAATTTCAACTTCAGTTCAAACTCATTGCCTCTGTCTAAGGGCTGGGTTCATATATATATATATATATATATATATATATATATATATATATATATTTTTTTTTGAGAAGTTAATATATAATTAAATAATTAGGTATATTATAAAATCATCATATAACATCTAAACACTCTTCCACATATCACATCACTGACTTCTCAATCTAATTTAATAGAAATATCTACTCTCGTCGTAACTCAATTGACAGGTGAATTTATCAGCAACAAGTGACATTTCAAAATTTTGTTCGGTAATAATTTTTTTCGTAACTTAATTAAATTATACTCTAATAAATAATTTTAAACAATTCTCCAAATATATATTACTAACTCTAACAAAATTATACTTATGTACTTAATTCATAAAATAAAAATTGGGCTAATAGCTTAAGTAATTCAACACAAACAAAAAACAATAAACTGCATAACTTAGAGTTTAAATTATTCAAGGTCTTACAATTACAGTCTAACTTCACAAGAGAAGTCATAATAGGTATTGAAATACAATGTTATAAGTCAAGTTTCAAACTTAGACAATATAACTAAATTCCAAAATACAAATACAACAACTTCTAAGAATTGACATCATATACATGCTCTGAGTCCAAAGCACAAGTCTTCTTGTTTGCTATAATACATAAAAATAAAAATAAGATAATAATCTCAGTAAGTTCCATAAAAGGGAAAATGTAGTTAGAAAATATATATTTTTTAAACATTAACAATAGAAAAATACACATTTCCTTTTCAATAAGGCTTTAAGATAAAATTACGTTTGAAAACCATTTATTCTTTTCAGGCAATTTTTCCATAAAATATGGATAGTTGATAGGACCGCAAGTGTACTATATTATCGTGTAGTAAAAATTATCATTTCCACAAGGACTTTGTTATTGGAGGTGCAAACACGAGAAATGGGGGTTGAATTGTGTTTGCCAAAGTTGATAACTTTTTGATAATTTATATTTAAATAAAAAAAAAAAACTAGTTCGGTTTTGGTGACTTACTTGGTGTAGAAGCAATCAGATTCAGAGGTAGCAAGCAATGAAAGCATAAATAATTTGACACGTAGATGTATGTATCCTTGTTCACCACTAACTTGGCTACATCCAGTCCCCTCATTCAGAAGGCTTTAATCCACTAATTCAAATACCTTGAATTACAAAGCACCTGATCCTCGAAGCTAGTCTTCCCAAACAGCCTAACAACCCCATACTTTTGAAGAACTAACCACCTAGACCCTACAAGTCAAGTCTTCTTCTAACAATCAGACAACCCCAGATTGAAGAAGGAACTAAACCACAATCGGGTTGAATACAAAAGATTGGAACTGGAGTACATGCTTCTAACAAAGCTGATAATAATAATAACTCTCACATTCTAAGAAAATAGCACTTAGAAAATATTTCAAACTTGAACAGTTGTTTCTATCTTTAAACTCTAAGACTACTTTTTTATGCTTTTCAATGCTTTTCTCCTTTAGCCTTGAGTGTCCATTTATAGTGAAAATTTGGGCTTCAATTTAGTCATTGTTTAATTCAGAATTGTATCTTGTTCAGACTAAGTTTGTAAATTCTGAATTGTATCTTGTATTTTGTTCAAATTCTTCAAATTGATTCTATTTCTATTTTGTTTAGATTGAGTTTGTAAATTCTTCAGATTGATTATGTTCGCATTTTGTTCAGATTGCGTTTGTTAATTCTTCATATTGATTGTATTCATATTTTGTTGTAGATAAATCTTGATCAAATCTTCTTCAAATCTTCATCAAATCTTCTTCAAATGTTGATAAAATCTTCTTCAAATCTTGATCATATCTTCTTTTTAACTTGGTCAAAGATTTTCTTCAATTATAAATATGAATCAAATCTTATTTTAGATTTTCTTGAATTATAAATTTGAATCAAATCTTATTTTAGATTTTCTTCAATTATAAATTTGAATCAAATCTTCTATTAGATTTTCTTCCAAAACATGAATCGTTTTTCATACTCTTTGAAGTCAAATATATTATTCTCATAAATTACTTTTGTTAACATCAAAACTCTAAATGTAAAACCAACTTGGTTCTAACAATCTCCCCCTTTTTGATGATGACAAAACTTGTATGTTTTATAACAAATTTTCTTTATATTTATTTGACTCCCCCTATCTTAGAGCTCCCCTACTCCCCCTAACTTAGAGCTCCCCCCAAAATTTAAGTATCATTTTCTCCCCACATTATCAAATATCTTTCTCCCCGCTTTGTCATCAGACAAAAAGACTTGAAAGTGATTTTTTATTTTGAATAAAATGAATATAACATAATACAAGAAAATATAATAACTAATGTAAAACTAAACTACTTTAAAGTTATCACAACATCAGTTAGGTATGAAGGTAAGGTTTAGGTTTTTCTTGATGAAGACAAACCTATTTCCAGGTAGTGGTTTGGTGAATATGTCAGCCCATTGATGTTCAATGTCTACAAACTGAATGTTTAGTACCCCTTTTTGAACAAAGTCCCTAATGAAGTGGTGTTTGATCTCTATGTGTTTATCTCTAGAATGTAAGATAGGGTTTATGGTTACACAAATGGCATAAGTGTTATCCCAATAGATGGGAATGTTGGATTCTAGGATATTGTAGTCTTCAAGTTGATGATTCATCCAAAGTAGTTGAGAACTGCAGCCAGCTGCTGAAATGTACGCAGCCTCTGCTGTTGACATTGCAATGGTGTTTTGTCTCTTACTTGACCAAGATATTAAGTTGTCTCCTAAAAATGCACAGTTGCCACTAGTGCTCTTTCTCTCAAGTTTATCTCCAGCATAATCAAAATCATAGTATCCACTAAGTTTGTACCTAGGAGATTTCTTGTAGAACAAGGTAAGGTTGGTAGTGCCGTTTAGATATCTAAGGATTCTCTTAACAACAGTTAAATGTGATTCCCTAGGGTCAGCTTGAAATCGTGCACATACACATACACTAAACATGATGTCAGGTCTGGAAGCGGTAAGGTAAAGTAGATATCCTATCATTCCTCTACAAGTTTTTTGGTCAAATTTTTCGCCTGAATCATCTTTTCCAAGTTATCAAGTAGGGTGCATTAGTGTACCCATAGGTTTGCAATCACTCATCTTAAGCTTCCTAAGAAGCTCTTTTGTATATTTAGTTTGATTAATGTATATACCTTTTTGACTTTGTTGAATTTGTATCCCTAAGAAGGACTTAAGTTCTCGCATCGTACTCAATTAAAATTCAAGCTGCATCAATTTAGAAAATTCTTGACACAAAGTGCCAATAGTAGATCCAAAAACAATGTCATCAACATAAATTTGAATAATAAGAATTTTATCTCCTATTGATTTTCTAAAAATTTTATTATCTATTTGTCCTCTTTCAAAATTTATTTTTAAGCAAGAAGTTACTAAGTCTATCATACCATGCCCTAGGTGCTTGTTTTAGACCATACAAAGATTTCCTAAGTTTAAAAACATGATTTAGAAATTCATAACTTTCAAAACCTAAGGGTTGTTTAACATAGATTTCTTCACTTATATAACCTGGCTTCCATTTGAAATAATGTAATGTTATTATTTGTAGCAAAAGAAAGTAGGATACAAATAGCTTCTAACCTGGCTACTGGAGCAAATGTCTCAATGTAATCAATGTCCTCTTGTTGACTATAGCCTTGTGCGACAAGTTTTGCCTTGTTTCTGACCACTTCAGCTTTTTCATTTAGCTTGTTTCTAAAAAACCACTTGGTTCCAATAATGTTATTCTGTCGTCTAGGTACTAGATGCCAAACATCATTCCCCTTAAATTCATTTAACTCTTCTTGCATTGCCAGAATCCATCTGTCATCTGCCAATGCTGCATCAATAGAGGTAGGCTAAATTGATGAGAGTAACCCAAACAAAGTGGTATTTTTTAGTGATGATCTGGTCCTCAAAGGATCACTGGCACTTCCAATGATTAGAGTTTCAAAATGAGATGACTTGTACTTCCATCCATATATTCCTTTTGACTTATCTTGATTGTTTCTGACTTGATCAGATTCATCCTTTGAAGATTTATCACATTCTTCTGATTTGCTTGTATCCTTTGAGTTTTCAAGTTCTTCTGATTTATCTGCATCTGCTTCCTCTAGTTCTGGTAAACTTGCAGTATCTTCATATTTCTTTGACTTTTTAAGGTCAAGCTGTTTGTCATATAACATTGTATAAATCAGATAATTGAAGAATGAAATCAATACAGCCAAAATATTAGTTTTGTTTCTGGTGGTTTCCACTTGTTTCGGAAACCAAACTTGTATGCTACTTCTGCTGAAGTGTTCAGATTATGTGGATCTCCATGTTCCTCTACATTTTTTGTGAACCTGCAAAGTACTTATCTAGCTTTGATTTTTAAGATCAAGCTTTTTGTTATCATAGTAAACATAACATTAAACATTAATTAAATTTAAAGAAAGATATAACCAATACATCAACAGTTTTAGTTTCACTCTTAAGACCCTTTTATTTCTTCTTTTCTAGTTTTCAAATTCTGAATTTGCATATTCTCTTATTAGAGTGTCTGGATAAAGAGATTTGAATTCCAGTCCATGTTTGTAGTCTTGATGAATTTGATTGGAGTGTTAAAAGAAGTCTCCTGATTCTGATTGTTAATATGACACTTCTGTTTCTACTAATGTATCAGGTTACTCTAGTAATTTTGAAACTGATGGTAATTCTGATTCTTCTGGTAGTTTCGGTTCTATTGATATGTATGATTTCTCTGCCTGTTTTGATTTTGCTGATATGTGTGATTTCTCTGCTAGTTTTGATTCTGTTGATACTCTAGATTTTTCTGATATTTCTGGTTCATCATATGGTTATGGCTCTGATAGGTACTGTGTAGATGACTCTTCATCATATGCATAGTTTTCATTGTTTTTAGTCTTATTTATCTTTTATTCGTTAGTTAATTTAAGGAGTTATTTGATATATTTTGTTGATTTTCGTTCTTTGGTTTAATGAAATATTTATGTTCTTATTTCCTTGATTAAGTAGATATTTTTCCGTAGTTTTGCGTTGTTTCTTTGTTTTAGTGCAGTGCTGAATTTTGGTGAGAAATCAACATGACCTATATGGAGTATTTCAGCCATATATGGAGTTTTAAATGTCCAATTGGAGTCAAATCAAGTGCAAATGAAAGCTAATATTCATATCTATAACTTTCATGAAGACACCAAAACCCAATTCGGACTCAAAAGAGGAGGCAAATGCACTAAACACCAAACATAAGATGTTGTGCGCTTGAAGCGCGCCCGAGGCGCATTTCCACAATTAGGCGCTGAAGCTTCTGCCGTTCCGCGCCTGAAGCACGCCCGAGGCGCATTTCCACAATATTTTCTTAACTGGATTCGGTCTAGGTGCGCCTGAAGCGCGCGGCACGCATCAGAACTCATTAAAACGTGTTTTTATTTATTTATCACTTTTTAGGTATCTTTTTTACTATTGGGAAGTTGGGAGACTTGTGCCCTAGCAGAGAAACTCAGAGACGGCTGTTCTTAACACCATTGGAAGAGTTTTATCAAGAATCATTCATGAACCCTTCTTGTAATTCTTCTTTAATCTCTATCTTTTATACCATGTCATGAGTAACTAAACCTTATTTGTTAGGGATGAGTGTAACAGGATGAAACCCTTATTTTTCTGATTTGATTTCTAGTTATATGAATGAGTTTATTGAATTATTTTTCTCATCTTTGTGCTTAATGCTTTTTATTGCTTGATCAACATTAAATTGTTCTATGATTCGTATTTTAAAACGGAAGTGGACTTTACGAATACTTGAGATGAGTAATTCATGAATTTGTAGTCTAGGGATAAATGCGGGTCATGAAACCAATTAAATTAGTTACAATGTCAATAGTTTAACAAGAGAATTGATGTACGATAAGGCTTAATTCTAATCTAAAATCCACAAAGGAATTAGGGTTACTTTGGAATTAAATGTTCTGTCACTAAGACATTAGGGCAAGAATAATAAAAAGAATTCAGTAATAATTCAATAAAGGAATTCAGTAATTAGGATCAAATTGGACACCAAGGTTGGATTCGAAGTGAAACTCATCCCTCACGTTTTTTTATTATAAAGGACCAATTTTATTACTGTTGTTAATTTTAAATATTATTTCAATTAATTTGGGAACTTTTTGTTCAATTTTAGTAATCAAATATAATTCAATAGCAAAATGCAATCCTTGAGTTCGACACTCGCTACTACCGTTTTATTATTACTTGCAACGATTCAGTACACTTGCTGAAACGCTACCATGTGCTGATCAATCCTTCCACCACCATAGTTAGTTGGCTTATGTTTGTTGAGTCTTGGAACATAGACCTTTTCCCCTTCATATATTGCAAGCATCCATTGACCAGACATAATTACTGGTATTTGAATTTGGTTGCTTAGAACATCTGCAACATAAACAATTTTATCCTTTGGTACCCAAATCTGGTTGGGTCCTGGTTTGTTAGTTCATAAAGGTTTCATGTCTTTCCATGTGGTTAGCATAGGACAAGATATTTTAGTGTGACCTTTCTTATAGCAAGTAGTACATAAATCATCAGAGGGAACAAACTTAGGTTTTGTTACTTTTTCTTGAAATCATATTCCTCTTTTACCATTCCTACTAAAACCATAAATCATAGATGCATACTTGCTTCTTTCTATACCATTATCAAGAAAATCTTTAAATACTTCTTCATGCTTATCAGAGTTACATGTGGTATTTTCAATTGATGTTGAACTATAATTACTTTTCAAAGATAAATTTTCAGCCTTAAGTTCAGCAATATTAGTTTTCAGATTTGCATTTTGTGTTTTCAGTAATATCAATTTTTAGAGTTGCATTATTTGTCTTAAGTTCAGTAATATCAGTTCTCAGAGTTGCATTTTCTGTTTTTAATTTAGCACTTTGATTCTTTAAAACATTAACTTTTTCAGTCAGATTTGTATTTTCTATCCTAAGTGTTTTTAGTTTTAAAGACAATTTGTGATTCTTATTTTAAAAATCATTTATAGCAGTAACTAAATCAGATCGAGTAAATTCAAAAAATACCTCAATTTCTTCATCTATTGATTCACTTCCAGAGTTAGAGTCTGCGTTGGATCTAGAGACAGAGTTGGTATAAACCATCAGAGCCAAATCTGCGTGCTCTTCATCATTTGAGGATTCATCATAATCATCCTATGTAGCCATCAGACTCTTCTTCTTGGGTCTAGAATCTTTTCTCTAATGTTTCCCTTTCTCCATATTTGGACATTCTGACTTGATATGTCCAGGTTCATTGCATCCATAGCAGATGATGCTTTTCTTTTCATATTTATCATCATTCCCTCTATTGGATTGCTTGGAATATCTTTGGGGAAATTTCTTCTTTCTTTTGTGCCACATCTTTTGAATTTTTCTAGATATGAAAGTAATCTCCTTTTCCTCTAAGTTCAAATTATGATCATTTGAATCACTATCGTCCGATTCTGATGTTGCCTTTAGAACCTTCTTCTGCTCCGATTTCAAGGCCAGAGTCTTGTTCTTCTTCTTGGGCTCATCTTCTTCAAGCTCAATTTCATGTGATCTAAGAGAGTTGATTAATTCTTCTAGTATTCAGATCCTTTGCTTCCTAAATGGCAGTGATCTTAGGTCTCCACTTGCTTGTCACACTCCTTAGAATTTTCTTCACATGATCAGCAATAGTATAACTCTTCTCAAGTACCTTTAATCTTGAGACCACTGTTTGGAATTTGGAAAACATTGTTTCAATGTCTCAATCTTCTTCCATCTTGAACAACTCATACTTTTTGAATAGGAGGTTGGCCTTTGCTTCTTGAACTTGCTTCATTCCTTCAAAGGTCAGAATCAGACTATCATAAATACTCTTTGTTGTCTCCTTGTTGGTGCACTTTTCAAACTACTTGAAGGTGATTGCATTTATCATGAACGTTCTGGACTTATGATGCATCTTGTACAACTTTTTTTGATCAACATTCATCTCCTTTCTTGGAATTTCAATACCATCAGTATTTTTTCGGAGTAATATAACCATCTTCCACAAAGTCCCAAAGTTCAGGATCTTGTGAAATATAGAAACTTCTCAACCAGTCTTTCCAATACTCAAAATCTTCGCCCTCAAACATGGGTGATATGTTGATGTTTCCTCCATCAGCTTCTTCACTAAACCCTTGGATCTTTTCTCAAACACTGTAAAGTGCTCAGTCTTGAGACTGAGCTCTGATGCCAATTGAAGGTGCAAACACGAGAAAGGGGGGTTGAATTGTGTTTTCCAAAGTTGATAACTTTTTGATAATTTATATTGAAATAAAAATAAATCTAGTCGGATTTTGGTGACTTACTTGGTGTAGAAGCAATCAGATTTAGAGGCAACAAGCAATAAAAGCATTAATTTTTTGACACGTAGATGTATCCTGGTTCATCACTAATTTGGTTACATCCAGTCCCCTCATTCATAAGGCTTTAATCCACTAATTCAAATATCTTGAATTACAAAGCACCTGACCCTCCAAGCCAGTCTTCCTAAACAGCCTGACAACCCCAAACTTTTGAGGAACTAACCACCTTGAAGAAGGAACTAAACCACTATCGGGTTAGATAAAAAAAGATTGGAACTTGAGTAGTTGCTTCTAACAAAGTCGGTAATAATAGTAACTCTCACACTCTAAGAAAAGAACACTTAGGAAATATTTTTAACTTGAACAAGTGTTTCTCTCTTTAAACTCTAAGACTACTCTTTTTTGTTTTTCGATGTTTTTCTCCTTCAGCCTTGAATGTCTATTTATAATGAAAATTTGGGCTTCAATTTAGTCCTTATTTAATTCTGAGTTGTATCTTGTTTAGATTGAGTTTGTAAATTCTTCAAATTGATTCTATTTCTTATTTTTTAGATTGAGTTTGTAAATTTTTCAGATTGATTATGTTTGTCATTTGTTCAGATTGCGTTTGTAAATTCTTCAGATTGATTCTATTCATATTTTGTTGTAGATAAATCTTGATCAAATCATCATCAAATCTTCTTCAAATATTCTTCAAATCTTGACCATATCTTCTTTTAAACTTGGTTAAAGATTTTCTTCAACTATAAATATGAATCAAATCTTATTTTTCATTTTCATCAATTATAAATTTGAATCAAATCTTATTTTAGATTTTCTTCATTATAAATTTGAATCAAATCTTATTTTACATTTTCTTCAATTATAAATTTGAATCAAATCTTCTTTTAGATTTTGTTCCAAAACATGAATCTTCTTTCATACTCTTTGAAGTCAAATATATTGTTCTCATAAAATACTTTTGCTAACATGAAAACTCTAAATGTTAAATCAACATGGTTCCAACAGTTATGAGTACTAATCTATCTTTAGATTGACAATTAGCTCAAACGACTATTGTTGATAGAATGATTTTTGATTAAAATTCGCAATAAAAATTAAGCCTTGGGATTGTAGTTTTTCACAATGATGGATACTATTGAAGTTGCGGGATTTTAGAGAAAAGAGGAGAGAAAATAATTAGGGTTTGAATATTATTGATAATAGCTTAATGCTGACTTGATTACAAAAGACTCAATACAAAATCTCTATTTATAGAGAAACATAGACTAAATCCTAAATTAGAAACAAATCATAATAATAATGAGAGATATTCTAAGATATCTCTATGAATATAAATTGATCCTAGGAAATAACTCAAGATACTCGAATATAATATAATAGATATTATAAGATATTTTCTAATATTCTAACACTCCCCCTCAAGCTAAAGCTTACTAAGCTTTAGCTTGCTACAAGAAAACAATGTTTTGCTCCACAAAATAATAAAAAAAAGATGGAAAGGCAACTCAGGGATGCATGTGAAGTCGGAGAGAATTGCTATAAATATAGCCTAGCCAGATAGTCTGATTGATCATCAGCCTGAGAGAAATTCATGGCAGGCAATTGAACAAAGCAAGCTTCGTTCTTCTAAAAAACTGCATTTGGAAGCTTCAAACCAATAATAATGGAGACTCAAAATATTTAAACTTGAATGTGCTTCAAGGAGAGAGAGGCGTGCTTCAAGGAGAGAAAGGCAAGGCCAATGCATCTGAGACAAATTGCCAAGATAAAGTAAGTCATGAAAATGAAAGACACCGTTAGAATAAACACCAACAGAAGAAGTCATCACTAATATAATTCATATGTGAAAAAAAAGGACACCACCAGAATGATCGTCGGTGGGAATATAAGCCACTATTATAATCTATTAGTAATAACTAAATTGCATGAAAACACTGAAGAAGAAGCAGCGCAACTCTAACGAAACGAAGTCATGATCGATCAACGGAATAAGAAACTGCATCCAAAACAGGAGAGATAACGGCTGTTTGAACAATGACACATATTTTCGTTGATCAAAATTGGAGAGTAAGGGCAGATCTAAAACCATCGAAGAGAGAATAATCATGCACCAAGAAAAATCCCATCAATTGAATTGCAAATCTTCCAAACTTGTCAACTAAGAGCCCACTCATAAGGGCTGCAACAGTTGCCATGGCAAAGGCTAGAGAGTTTCCTCCACCAAAAATCTGATAAAAATTTGATCCCACGGTCCACTTCCCAAGGACACCACAATCTATGGGACCACTATTCCCATAATCAGAATCATTTAACTTATCAATGACAGCCTCAGAAGAAACCTTTCCAATGATTAAAAAAGTCTCCAGAGATGATCCATGTAACAGGGTATTGTTGACTGCCCGTAAACTGTCGTTTGTCTTCATCATTAGAAGAATCACACGTGGTAATCTCCTTAGAAGCTCCGAGATTTCATGGAAATATTCAGAAGCATACATCTGCAGTTCTGAACGGTCACTCTCACTTCCCTGTATAACTAAATGATCCATGGATGGGTCAACAACTCTATTCCAAGGTCTCATTGTTAGAACTCCAGCAAAAAGCACATATAAATCCTCCCCAACACCCAACTTTGTACTGCATTTCTTGATTGCATTAGCATCAACAAATATCAACGCCTTCCATAGTGCAGCATAATTAGTTCTTGTATCAAAGTCAATCTCTTTATAGAGTCCACGGTCTAAAAGAATCAACTGTGGTTTTCTCCAGCCCAAAAACCTAGCATTGCTGGAAGGCAATGGGCGAACCAATAAATTAGCAGCATGTGGATCACAGTGTACAAACCCATGCTTGAACATCATTTCAGCAAAAGTTTGACTAACCAATATTGAAAGTTCGTGTGGATGGATCCAGTCTCTTGATGGTCTTCACATCATTTATATAAGCATCGTCCATGTATTCCATTGTAAACAGCTTTGAGGTACTCAGATTCCAATATACTTTTGGTGCATATACATAATTTGCAAAAGAGGAGAGAAAAAGAGGAGAGAAAATAATTAGGGTTTGAATATTATTGATAATAGCTTAATGTTGACTTGATTACAAAAGACTCAATACTAATCTCTATTTATAGAGAAACATAGACTAAATCCTAAATTAGAAATAAATCATAATAATAATGAGAGATATTCTAAGATATCTCTATGAATATAAATTGATCCTAGGAAATAACTCAAGATACTCTAATATAATATAATAGATATTATAAGATATTTTCTAATATTCTAACAGATACACTAAAACTAATCTTCTATAAGTTATGGGTGTTAAACTCTTAAAACTCAGATAAACAATTAAAACTAATGCCTTCTTTCAAAGAGAAAAAATGTATTTTATACTAATAACCAGCCTATTTTCATGATTGATGTATTAGCAAAGTCCTTTAAAAGAAGATATCCTTCGTGATTTCAAGAGAACCCAATCTATTTTCATGATTTAATTCTCTTGTCGAATCTTGTGGGTCAGATATCAAATTCACCTTTTAGTATATTATTTGATATCCAAGTACATACATGACATAAAGAAATAGAAATTGTAAGAGATCCATCATTTGAAATCCTACAATCACAAGACAAGAAAGATCTACTCACACATGACCATAGTAGAATCAAAGCTTAAATATTAAAACATTGGAAATATAAAATAACATAATAAAATTAGAAAACTGAATATTATTGAAACAAAAAATTTGCAAATAAAAATATAAGAACAAAAGCAAGAGTTACCAGAGATTGTGAGTAGGAATTTGTATCAAACTAAGTATTTTCGTCCCTTTTAATAGCCCTAGGCATCTTCAAGGGCTTTAATTACAATAACCCATTATCATTTCATGTATGGCTCAAAGTGGGCAACTAGTTCTGAGGCCCGAAAAAAAATTATCCTATTGTGCTTTTTTCTTCAACATTATCACAAGAAAATTTAGCCTTAAGACGGTTGTAGGTCAAGTTCTAGAGAACTCAATCAATGGTGAATAACTACTCAAAACAACGAAAGGGTCTTAATAATTGATGATGTAACACAAACCCCTGTATAAGCCCAAAACTCACATTCAGTAGTTAAATCAATGAGAACATGTTATCAGAGAATAAGATAATTTACCAAACTAAAAGTGTGGCTTTAGAAGGTGAGTACATTGCCTATTTGACAACAACATGCACACAAATTATGGTTCCCTATCAAAGACATCAAAGAGTTTTCTTTCAAGCAAGGATAATTTATTTATTAATTTTTATTTCAAAACAAGATAAAAGAATTAACACACTAAAAAAACAAGCAAATAATAATAACACACTAAGAAAACAAGCAAACAAGAAAGTGTCTGTTACATGCTTGGACCAGATGTTGTCCTTAATGTAAAAATTGAAATAGTCACGAAAGGGATAAGAAAGTTCACAAGATTATGGCAGTGGTGGAAAGTGGCCCGGTGCACGCATTACGGCCGTAGTTCGTGCGACCTTGGTGTTGTTTTTGCAAGTGTAGGGGACTAAACCATTATGAGTGTAATGGATATTATGGCCAGGCCGTAATTCTTGTTGCCTTCTCCTATTTTCTGCATTTTGCTTGTTTTTGTTTTGTATACAAAATAAAAAGAAAGTGTTGAATACTTAAACCCGTGGTTTGCCTTTCATGCAATGCTTGTTTATAGTCCTTAACTTAACCTTCTCTTTGAAAATCTTAAGTTGGAGATCGAAAGATAAGAGTTACCCGTTTCTCTATTGGATTCTCAAATACATAATGCTTCAACCTTTGACCATTCACAGTGAAAATTCTAGTGACTTCAGTCCAAATTTCTACAGCTCCAAAAAGAAACACCTTCCGGATTTAAAATGGCCCAGACCACCTCGAATTATTTTTACCTGAAAATAGCTTCAATCGTGTATTGAAAAGTACCACGAAGTCACTTTCCTTGAACTTCTTTCTGGTTATGTGCTTATCATTCCCTTCTTGGCTTTTTCCTTGTAGAGTTTAGCATTCTCATAAGCATCCAACCTTAACTCATCAAGCTCAAAGAGTTGGAGTTTCCTTTTTTCACCAGCAGCTTTCAAATCGAAGTTAAGAGTCTTTATTGCCCAGTATGTTTTTTGTTCGAGCTCAACCGAGAGGTGGCAAGAATTTCCATAAATCAACTTGTAATGAGTCATACCAATACCAACCTTGTATGTTGTATTATAGTCCCAAAACGCATCATCTAGCTTCATTGACCAATCCTTCCTTGACGAAGAGACAATGTTCTCGATAATGCATTTGATCTCTCTATTGGAGACTTCTACTTGTCCGCTAGTTTGAGGGTGATACGTTATGTCAATTATGTGCTTTACTCCATACATTTTTAGCTGGCTTTCAAATTGTTTAGCTCTGAAATGAGAGTCACCGTCACTGATCACCACCCTTGGCACATCAAACCTCAGAAAGATTACCATTTTAAAGAGCTTAATCACTACCTTAACATCATTTATTGGGTTATCCACAATTACTTCAATCCACTTGGACACGTAATCCACAGCCACAAGGATGTATTGATTTCCAAGAGATTAGGGGAATGGTTCCACGAAATAAAATCTCTTGACATCAAAGATTTCAACTTTGGTCTTGTCCTCATAGATCCCCTCAACTCAACCCGAGACACATATACATGACGGTCGAGGTAAACGTGTGTCACATGGTAGCTCCCGATATTTAAGGTATAACAATCTTACCGTAGGGCTCACACCAAACCTCCAAGATCAGACTCATTCAATTGTGCTCCCCAAGATCTCCAAGCTTATCATGCCCAAACTATGTTATGACAAAATAATCTTCACTTCAAATACCTCTAATATTTAGTTTCTCCCTTCATTAGCCTAGGCTACTCACTCCATTAAGATCATCTTCTTTAGCACAGGCTGGAGTCACCACTATTTCACCAGTTATAGGGTAACATCAATATACTCATTACAAATTCATCATCACAATCTTCAATCATACACCATCATAAAATAAATTCATATCACACAATGAATCCAAGTTTTATATCACATCACATAAACTAATCAAGTCAACCATAGACACAAATTTCATTCAGCATCCAATATCACAATAATAGAAAATATCACACATTTATCGAAAATTAAATCAATCAACACCTTATAAACGTTTCTATTTCATTTTAATCTCACAATTCCTAGATTTGCACATTAATAAATTTATCACTCAGAAGGCTACATCCGTACATAGCGAGCCCTGAATGAATCATTTGAAAATATAGTTTTCTCATTCATCTCATGTTATAATATAATCACGATTTCAAATACTATCTCACCCATTATCTCAATCGAAGATTTTTCCCAATGTAAGAGAACATAGAGAACTTCACGACAACAACAAATTCGAACAACTTATTGAATATGTGTCTCTAATAACCCACAAAGAAAATCAAGCAAACATAACAAACCAATGAAAATAAATTACTTACTATTCATAACATAGTCTCAAATACATATTTAATAATATAAATATTATATCTATACCTATATAAATTGAGTTATTAAATATTTAAAATAAATAATATTTATAGCATTTTAATATTAACCTAATTAGAATAATCAAAATAGAATTATATTCTATTTTTTAAAATTTAACGATAGAAATTCTGATAATTAAGTAAAATGAATTGTATACCTAAGTTTAGTTTAAACCCAACAACATTTATGATACGTATAATAAAATCTAAAATTCTTAAAATATACATAATTTAAATTGTGATTTTTAATATAATAAATTTTTTGAATGTAAAACATAATTAACCAAAAATATTAGAAGTAGAGAAATGGTATAAAATGACGTAAAAAGGGTAGTGGATAAAAAGTCTCACTGACGCACTGGAGCGTCGGTAGATTTCAACGTCAACTTTGCAATTTCATGCAAATGTATAGTGTTTCATGAAGGTTTCCACTTAAGGATCCCAAAAATGATATTCATTTTTCAAGAGGACAAACGTGCTAGCCCGAATCTGAGAAAACATATAACAACAATGTCAGAGACCATTTTTTTAAACGTAACAGTTGGTGATTCCGAATATAAGTAATGAAAGAGGACATCAAATAGAGTTTTAATATGCTCTTGGTTTTCACCATCGGTGTCTGTGGCAGTCGGAGAAATATAATCTACCAGCAATATTGTCTTCAGGAAAATAGAAGGGTTAGTAGCAAAACTTCCAAACTAATTCAAAAAGATTAAAATTCCATTTATGTACTTTGAATGAACTTTGAAACTTGAAAGTATCTACTGAGATATTTTTCTTCCAATCACCCCAAATATGCCTCATCCTGAATGGAATAGAAAAAAATCCCGTCTTTAGCTCTCTCAATTAAAGTAAAATTAAACAACTTAAACCTTTTTGCATCTTCAGTCACGTGGGAGGTCTTGTTGTACCACACATCTCAAAGAAATTGGTTAAATCCTAATTTGGATCTTCAACTTCAGCACCTGAAAAATGTTCCTTCTTAACGGCACTCAACACATATGACTTAACTTCAAAAGGAACTGCTCTTGTAGCCTAAAATCCATGATTCGTCTGCCCTCTATTTTGTCTTCTACCAAAATCTCCAAGAACATGCCTAGGTGGTGGGGATGTTGGTAGATTCATATTTTCTCACTCAGTATCAGATTCACTAGGCAAAAGTTCGGTAGCAAGTATTTCTTTCAATGCCTCTATTTCTTCTTGTTTTGCTTCTCTAACTCTTCTACGGTTTAGCTTTGCAGGTTTCTCTACTTTCAGATCACATAGAAATCCTAAATTCTCATCCTGCATACACAACTCAAAATACCTTCAACAACAAAGAAATTACCAAAGAGAAATGACAACAATAAACAACACAAGTGTTTGTTTTAAAATTTAAAATAGCAAAATTTAAACTTAAGTATGACTACTTTGCCTTGTCAAAAATAAATCAACGATCCCCGACAACGGCGCCAAAAACTTTCCAACGGTGCATGATTAGTATCTTCGCTGATTTCATAGAAATTTATATAGAAGTTTTCATGGATGATTTTACTGTGTACGGTTCCTCATTTGATACATGTTTGAATAGTTTAGATAGAGTTTTGCGTAAATGCATTAAAACTAACCTAGTGCTGAATTATGAAAAATGTCATTACAGGAGATTCGTTCTTTCCTTGGCCACACAGGTTTTTACAGGCACTTTATCAAGGACTTCAGCAAGATAGGTTTTCCGCTATCAAATTTCTACATAAAGATGTCACTTTCACATTTGATGACAAATGCAAGAAGGCGTTTGATTGCTTAAAGACAATGCTAACCTCTACTCCCATCATTCAGTCACCCAACTAGACCCTCCCCTTTGAAATTATGTGTGATGCATCTAATTATGCAGTGGGACTAGTCCTTGCACAAAAGATTGGCAAGGCTGGTCATGTTATTTATTACGTTTTAGATTCTGCACAAGCTAATTATACTACCATTGAAACGGAACTTTTAGCTACTATTTTTGCTATTGATAAGTTAAGATCATATGTTTTGGTAGTTGTTTTTATTGACCATGCAACTTTGAAGCTCTTGTTGAAGAAACCAGAAGCAAAACCAAGATTGATCCAGTGGATGTTGTTGCTCCAAGAATTTGATTTGGAGATCAAAGATAAAAGTGGAGTTGAGAATCTGGTGGAAGATCACTTGAACAAAATAGAAATGGATGAGGATCCCACCCCCATTCAAGATGACTTTCCTAATGAGTAGCTTTTACAGTTGCGTGAGGTAACTTCTTGGTTGGCTAATTTAGTTAATTATCTAGTTGTTGGAGTTCTTCCTGCAAATGCATCTACAGCGCAAATACACAAGCTTAAAAGTTATGCCAAATACTATGTGCGGAATGATCCATATATGTGGAAATTTTGTAGTGACCGGGTGTTTAGCCGATGTGTCCCCCACCATGAGGCTCAATCCATTCTTTATTTTTGTCATGTCTCTCAGATATGGGGGACATTTTGGTCCTCAACGGATAGCAAGAAAAGTCTCAGACTTGGGTTTCTTTTGGCCCACTTTGTTCAAGGATGCTTTTGAGACTTACTGAACTTGTGAATAATGCCAAATAGCAGGAACAACAATCACTCGTAGGAGTGAGATGCCTCAACAACCTATGCTTTTCTGTGAAGTATTTGATGTGTGGGGCATTGAGTTTATGGGCCATTTCCTTGTATTTTTTGGTTTTGCCTACATTTTCTGCAGGTTCGAAGTGGGTGGAGGCAATACCCATTATGACTTATTATTCTAAAGTTGTTATAGGTTTTGTCAGGTTAAATATTTTCTACAGGTTGGAATACTCTGAGCCATCATAAGGGATCAATGCACTCATTTGTGCAACTACACCATGGATGTTTTGCTTCAAAAGTACGAGATTGTGCATAGAGTTTCTACACCTTATCATCCTCAGACTAATTAGCAAGCTGAAATCTCAAATAAGGAAATTAAATAGATTTTAGAAAAGATGGTGCAGCCAAACAGGAAGGACTGGAGCTTTCAGCCAGAAGAAGCTTTTTGGGCTTATAGAACAACCTACAAAACACCAATAGGATGTCTCCTTATCGACTTGTGTTCTGTAAGGCATGCCACCTCCAAATGGAAATAGAGCACCATGTTTTTTGGGCGGTCAAGAGCTGTAACCTTGAAATGGAGAAAGCAGGTTTGGAGAGAAAGCTTCAATTGCAACAACTTGAAGGTCTTAGGCTAGAAGCCTATGAGAACTCCCGAATCTGTAAAATACAAAACAAAACAAAAACAAAAATAAAATGTGTTGCTTTGCATGATTTTTCATCAGATTTTGGGGTTGCAAATGTTGTGAGTTATTTCATTAGAGGTTTGTGGCATGATTTGGATTGTATCTTTGCATGCTTGGTATAACAAGTTGGATTTGAACGCTAAATTGTGTATCATATGTGATAGATCATTAACCTTGGTGAGATCTTGAGCCTTATTATGAATGGAACACATTTTTCCATTTTTTTTCTTGTGTGTGATCTCACTCATGCATTTGTTTCTTGTTAAGATGCTAACCATATAAGTCTACCCTGCAATTATCCTTTTGTTAAGTCCTTTTGAGTCTATTTATCTCAATCTTTGTTATATAACTCATTACAAGCCTAAAAGTAAAAAACAATGAATTGACCCAATCTTGAGGGATAAAGGAGTTTTTCTTTAAATAAGTGTGGGGTACTCAACTTGTTTGGTAAGATCTGAGTAGTTTAAATATTTTTAGAAAAATATACATATAATAATAATAATAATAATAATAATAATAATAATAATAATAATAATAATAATAATAATAATAAAGAAGAAAAAAATCAATAAGAAAAAGTAAAAAAATTACAAACGAGAAAAATGGTTGTGTTTTGAACAAAGAGAGTGTGAGAATAAAAGTCAATGATATTTTGTTGAGTTACCTCTCAATGTTACCTTTCTCTCCTGATCATTACTCCTTTATGCTTTTTAATTTTTAGCCCTAGTCTCCTTAGGATTATCTCACCCTTACCTTTGCCCCATTACAACTTTAATAAAGACCTTTTGATCATTATGTACATATGTTTCAAGTATAGATTTTAGAGGTTTGTCAAGCTTATGGTAGTGCTAACTTTCATGATGTGCTTTAAGTGTAAACAGTAGCTTAAACACTTGAGTGGTTCAGAGAATTTTATATCCTGTGAGGAATTTATCACTTATGATGCATTCTTTAGTTAATTTAGCCTCTTGTTTGCTTTGGTTGTGATGAAAAGCTATTCATAATCGCCAAATTGAAGCTTGGAATTCAAATTTTGCTCACCACTTTGCATTCTTGAAAATCTTTTGATTCACATGCTCTATTTTGTTCGGAGTGCAAAAGCTTAAGTGCGGAGGAATTTGATCAATGCATTTGGGCACATGTTTCTAGATTGTGACATTTTGAAAGCTCTTTTCAGCCTATGGTTAGTTTTTTAGCGTGTTTCTAATCTTTGGGGGTCATAATTTGAGTTTCTAAACTTTGAGTTTTAATATAATTATTTGAATATTGATCCTTGCTCGCTCTGCAGACCATAACTTGAGATCTTAATATCGGATTTACGAGTGCAAGCAGACGTTGGAAAGCTAAGAGTTAGAGTTACAACTTTTATGTTGGCCCAAAATCTCAAATCGGAACCTAACTTAGTCAAAACTTCTGATCACGTGACCTGATCTTTACTTGTAATAACATTTAGTATCGGGCCACTTGATTTTTTTTTTTTTTTGCTTTGGAGCTTTAAGAGCTCGAAAACGAAGAAGGTTGTTTTGAGAGTAAGGCTATTTTTGTTAGTGAGACATGGAGATAAAGAGAGATATTCAGATAGTTTATTTTCGATCAATAATCTTCTATTTTTGGATTCTTGGATGGAAGGATAATTTCTAGGATTAACCTACTATTTTAGAATTTCATCAAGACCTTGAGATTTATTTTATAATGTTAAATTCTCGTTGATGATTCTATTCCTTTTCATTCGATTACATTGTTATTCTTATTGTTTAATTCAAATCTCAATAGGATTGATAAATTTTGTTTGACAAAATTCGGTTTGGAATCAGGGCACGATGCCCAATCATTGTTGCTGAAAGTAGAAAAATTGATAATGGATCATCTGAGTGGCAGCATGAAAATGAGTATGCATGGGAGAGGAGACATATTGATTTTGTTAACGGCATAAGAGACATCTAGTCTAGTGTTGGTAAAATAGATGAGGTGGCCAATTAGCCGTCGAAACAGTTTTTGATATAAAAAATGACTGCCTTTTGTTGAGGACAGTTTGAGATTTGGAATCATGGGAGTGGACACTAGTTTGCATTGAAGAAGACTTATGTCATCAATGAGTTACAAAGCATATTTGTGTTGATTGAGACATGTTCCTTTGTTGATCTTGCTACCTCAAGACCCAATAAAAACTTGAGTGCTCCAAGGTCTTTGATTTGGAATGAAGAATCAAGAAATTGTTTGACATAATTGGTCTCATGAATGTCGTCCTCGGTTAAAACTATATCATCTATATATACCAATAAAAAAAGTAAAGTGAGAAACATGAAATTTTGTAAAAAGAGAGTAATCATGTAAATATTGAGTATACCCCAAGCTAATGAGAGCATTGGTAACTTTTTGGTTCCAATTTCTACTTGTTTGCCTTAGCCCATATAAAGATTTTTTTTAATTTGCAAACTAAGTTATTACGAGGAGGTTGCAAACTAAGTATTTTTCATTTTTAGAGGATAAAATTTCATTATCTATGGAAATTTTTCAAGCCTTGTGTTTGATGGCTTGTTGATATGTTTTGGGTTCTAGTAAAAAATATATAGAAGTAAAATTCAAAATATAAGGATATAATACCATATTATGAATAAAAAGAATTATTTTGAGATTGAAGAAGTAGAGGTACATACATCAAGTTAACACATATCAGACTACAACAGAGGCAATAAAATTACACAAGAAAAATAAATAACTATAATCTAACAATTTTTACACAAGAAAAATAATATAACTATAATCTAACAATTTTCATCAATAGAGCAACAAACCATTATATTGTGAGAGTAGTTAGTACGTAAGATCTCAATTTAATTTGTTAGCTGTTTGTGGGATGGTGTTGCTTTTTCATAAGTTAAAAAACGTTTTCTATTTTTATTATTCATTGTGGCATGAATTGCTTAGTTGTTTAATTAACATTTTAGTTTGAGTGGATAGATAAATTGATCTTTGAAATTATAAATGTTGGTCAAATTTTCTTTGAGTAAATATTTTTAGTTAGATATTTTGATATGAGAATGTAATTAAATATGTAGTTTATAAACGTTGATCTCTCATCAATATCATATTCTTGAAAATAAATTTACTAATTACATTATGTTATCTCAAAAATAAATTTGTGAGTAATTGTAATTATGCATAGACTAATTATCGATAAATTAATCTATAAAATATTTAGTTTTCATAAAAAAAATTAGTTAATATTATTATAATAACACTGATATAAAATCAACTCAGAATAATCACATATTCAATTAACAGATCATATCATAGTCTATAATAATAAAAATTCAAATTTTGATTAATTTTGATTATTATTTTATAATTATAAATATATATTTAAGAATTTACAAAATTAAAAAAGATTAATTTGACAAGTATTTACGAATTTAAAAACCAAATTGTTTATTCAATCGTTTCAATTGATTGTAAAAATAAAATAAGACAAAGGTGAAATCATATTTCATTGCAAGCATCGAGACTCATCCACAAACCAAACATACCCCGTTCATTTTGACACGAAGAATGATACGTGTACAACAGTCGACCCCTCACCGCACGTGTCATCCTCCCATTCATTTTCACAATGCAACGTGGCATTTAACCACCGCCGAATACGAAACATAAAAAACCGAACACCAATCTCCACAAAACAGAACACCGAAAACAAAGTTTAATCCAAGAACAACAAAAAAACACAAAACAACAATGATGAACATTATAGCTTTGAGTTTATTCATAACTTCACTCACCGCATCAACCATTTTCTCTCCGAATCAAAAACAAGCAGCAAACACAATCGTCAAAGAAGGACACAGAGTCGTTGTTGTTGAATACGATCAAGATGGTTACCAAAACACCAAAATCTCAATCTCACCAGAACAACAACAACATCAAAATGATTTCACCAACATCGATTCTAGTATCCTTGAAAACACCAAACACAAGATCAAAGAGGCAGCTTCTGTTCTCCCAAACATGGGTCAAGGAATTTCACAACATTCACAAGATAGTTATAACAACCTTCACGCTCCTAATGCTAAAGAGCTTATTTGTGATGCATATGGAAAATGCAAAAACGCAATGGAGAAAGCAAAAGACAAGGCACAAGAAACAATCGTAAAGAAAAAAGAAATTATTAATTCAAACAAAGAAGCAGCAAAGGAAGTTGGCAACACTGTTGTTGATGCAGTCGACAAAGCAAAAGAAAAAGTGTACGATAAAGCAAATGATGTTCAAGAATACACAAAAGAATCAATGGAGAAAGGAAAAGAAATGGGACAAACGTTTAAGGAACATGTTGTTAGGAACGTGACAGAGGCGAAAGATGGGGCGAAAAAGTTTGTGTCTTTATCTATGGAAAGGGTTGCTAATTTGATGAATGTTGCTAATTTGTTGGGTTTTGCAAGTGCTTATGGAATGAATGTGTGGATCACTTTTGTTTCAAGTTATGTTTTGTCTAGGGTTATGCCTAGACAACAATTTGCTGTGGTGCAGAGTAAGATTTACCCTGTTTATTTTAGGGCTATGGGTTATTGTTTGGCGATAGCTTTGTTGGGTCATGTTTTTGGACATGGAAGGAGACATAAGGGTGGTGTATTGCAAGCTTCTAACCTTTTGGCTTCTCTTTTGACTGTTTTTGTTAATTCTGTTTACTTGGAGCCTCGGGCTACAAAGGTACGTAATTGATTGAAAGTGTAAAAATTAATCTCTTATTTTTAGTATGGTTATGTTCAAATCCTGGTTACAATTTATGATCTTTTGATAAGGCTATTTGATTTAATTGATTGATTAAAAAATCTATGCTTCTTTTGCTAGTGTTTTTTACTTTTGCACAATAACTTTGGTCCACACTAATGTGAAAATCTTTTCTCCTTTGAGACTTCTACAATTGGTAGATAGACGAGTCTCTTAATAATTTTGTCTAGGGTTTGATTCTATTATATTTATTGTTTAATTAATAGACAAATATTAGCTGCACAAGAAATTGTTTTAGGCCACTAATTCATTATGTCCATGTTTGAATGTCGGGAATGACAATGAATTTGAGAGTATCCCATGTGTTATTATGATTTTAGCAAAATCTATATTTTAGAGCTTCAACAAAAATTTAGTGTCAATTCCAATGTTCAGTGTGTTAGCTTGATTTTGATGCTACTACCTTCCCTTTTGATTTGCTTAATGACAAAATAAAGAATGAAAGTTATTTGCAATCTCATAACTCTCAAGTTTCTGTAGTATGCACAACATTTGTGTAGTTTCTGTAGTTTCTCATTTTCTTAAATTTGTTGTGATTAATTATTATGAGACAGTTGTATGAACTTTTCAAATAATGCTTATTGGAAGAAAAAAAATTAATAAATTTGAGTTTCTCAAATATGCGTCAGTGTCATTTGGTGTCAGTACCAATATTTGTGTTTTATGTGTTCTATAGGCTTATACTAAACATTCATTATTAGAAATTAATTGTGCTTGATGATGACTCAGTTATTTTGTTGTTTTGAATGATCAGTTGATGTTTGAAAGGATGAAAATAGAGAAAGAAGAAGGAAGAGGAAGAGAAGATATAATAAGTGCAGAACGTAGCAGAGCTACCGAAGAGCATCAAAATTCATCAGATCCTAAAAAAACTTCTACAAGCAATCTTGCTGCAGAAAGAGCAGAATCCCTCTTACAAAGGAAAGAGCATGATGATGCTGTTAGAGCAAGGATAGTGAAGCTGAATAACAAGCTCAAGAAATTGAATTCTTATTCTTCATTCCTTAACATCCTGAATCTTATGTCTCTTACATGGCATCTTGTTTATTTGGCTCAAAATGTTCACCATAGTTGCTAAATCAAATTATGTAATAATAATTTTAGATGGTAATTAATTAGTACTTGTTTTCTGTGTTGTTTGTAATGATACATGCAATGATGCAGTGACTGTAGTCTTGAGATTTCTATCTTTCTTGTTTGGTTTAGTTGAGATTCATATTACATATGAATAGTGTGAATATTTAGTTTGTATTTATTTGTTTCTTAATTTTGTAAAACTCTTATTAGGTCGATGTTATTACATTTTTTAAATTATTAGATGCATTAATGATTCTTTTTAAAACTTCGTTAGGTTTGGTGGCTACTTGAATTTAGAGGAGTGAATAAATTCTTTTGTAGACAGGAGGATGAAAATGTTTTTAATTTTTTTTTTGCAAAACGAAGGTTATGTTTATTGAAACTATTGTTACAAAATATAAAATTGATTGCACAACACTAGATTTTAATAACAACTCAATGTATTAGTTTTTTAGTTGAAAAAAAAATTCCATCTGACAATTGATAAAAATCCATTAACAACCAATACACAAATGAAATGACACTATAAATAAGATCTAAACCATATTTAATAAGAATAAATATTAAAATTAGGAACTACAACAGTGCAATTTTATACAAAACATAATTTCAATTAACTCTATTTACTAAGAAATTTTCAATCAACTAAAGATGAATTTTTTTCACATTAATCAATCAAATCTCTATCACAAGTTCAAGAATTAGCATGCAAAAAATTGTCAAAGAACAGAAAATTTCTTAATCAATATTAGCTATTTCATTGTCAAAAATTAAAGAGATAAGAGTAAGAAAGATCGACCTCCTCACAACTTGTGAAAGATCTTTTTTCATTAATCATAAAATTAAATTTATTTGATTACAACATAATTTCTTTGAGCATTAATGATCTTAAACAATTCTAAATCAATTGTCTTCTAATTCTTATGAACCTCAAACAAAAAACCCCCAAATATATAATTGTATATTTGGTCTTAAATCTTCAATTTGATATAGCACATGTTTTAACTTTGAAGACTTCAACACCTTGAATCCTCAACTCTCACGAATGTTACATCCTTCAACCTTGAAGAACAATGAACCCTAAAAAACCTAACTATCCCCAATTAGAGTGAAAAGAAATTCCTTTTTATTCCTTTGCTCTTGATTGTAGATGATGACAAACCCTATCACTCAATCTAACAGTCAATTGAACAGTATCCAAAAATTACAAAGCTATTTCTAGTTAAGAATCTCATAAAAAAAATCACACATTAAAGTGTTTCAAAAAGTTCTTTGTACGAGAGAAAACAAAGAAGAATTAGAATGTTTTTTTATAATAAAAATGGGTGAAGAGTATTTATAGTGTAACTTGAAAAATCAATTATGATGCATTAAAAAACAGACAAACATGTGTTGGATGTGAATCACATCATTGTTGATTCAAATCAACATTTCCAATTCAAAATTGTTTTTAATAGGGTGATTCGAATCAATAATAATTCCAACTCAAATTATTTGAATCAGCTAAGGTAATTAGAATCATTATCGACTTATGCATGATTCTAATCACCTGATTAGAATCAACTTTCATGGTTTTAATCACATAGAAAAAATATGTGAAATTTGTTATTTTAGTGAATTTATTGAAATGCATCATTTTTAAAAGATTAAAATGACTTGATAAATGATTTCAATCCAAATTTAAAGTGTTGATTTTCTCATATCCTAAGGTGTGAAAGACTATTGAGAGAAACTTAGTTACATCATCTTATGTCAATCTTGTTTTGACATCACTAAAAAAAAAACTAAATCTTGAAAACATACATTCACATACTTTCCCTTTTTGACGATGGCAAAAGAATTAAAATTAATTCAATAATCTTCAAGGAGTTGTTCCTGCTTAGTATGTGCTTTAAACTTTGGAAAAAAAAAAACTTCTATATTGCTCCTTTATATTCTATCCCTTTGACATTAACAAAAAGAGAAACACAACCAACTAATTAGAAGTATCATAAGTTAATGAAAAAATATATATACACAACAACCAAACAAATGAGATCAAGGAATTAAAAATTTGTAACTAAAACAATCAATTCAACAAAGTACAGACACTCACAAATGATCATATATGAGAGTAGTCATAAATAACTAAATATAAATAACTAAGACAAGTAGTCAAGTGAAGTCAATTTACAAATCAAAATTCACCGAAAGCTTTTAGATATGATAAATACAACTCATTTGCATGTCAGTCAAAGATAAACATACATAATGGTTCAAATCAAGTATTAACAAATTATGATACAGACAAGGAACAAACATGTGAAATATCTTGATTTAAATTTAAATCAACTAAACATAACTTTAAATATACTAATTTAAAATAATTATTCCAAGAAAAAAGTTAAGAGATATACTTTTGTGCAGAGTTATTGAAATAAAGTCAAAAATAAATACACTTTTAACATCTCAACCTTGTGGTATTCTATATTTTACATGAGTGATCAAACTTTAAATGTCTTTGAATTTGTCACCTTACACATATTTGAAGCATATTTTAAAAACGTGTTTATCACTTGATGCTCTCAAACATATATACTTACAAAATAATTAAGTAGGATATATAGGTCCTTAATTTTCATTGGATCCTTGGTGATTAGTTGCAACATGATTGCATTTGGCATCCAAACCATACTACCTTTAGGAACAATGTATTCATAACGTGCTCTTTTTTGAAACAATAATGACAAATAATGTGTAGTGCATAAAACTTATCATTCTCTATGTTAAATTTTCGAAAAAGTTATGTAAAATTCTTTATAAAATACTTTCTAAAGTATTTTATAAGGAATTTGAAAGACTTTCTAAAATACTTTTTGTTTGGCCTTTCAAATGACTCATTTTCTTTAACAAGTTTCATGGCTCGATTTGTAATTTGTGCTAATTTTAAGTTTAAATCATAATTTTCTTTTTCAAAATCATCACAATTCTTACGAGGCATACTCCATCAAATTATTACACTATTTCCATTCAAGCATATGTACCTTGTGATTTTCATTAGAAGCATTAAGGGCATCTACTAAATCATTTTCTAATTTTAAATTTTTAGCTTCTTAAGTCATAATAATTTTTCTTTAAGATATATTCATTTTAGTAGCCATTGTTTTTTCTTCGTGAAGCTCTACGAAAGCACAATGCAACTGCTCATAGGATAGTTCATTATCAAAAAGTTTGAGCCATGAGACATAGGTTGGATACCACATTATCAAAAGAGTTGTCGAAGGAAGTTTCATCTTCATCCTCTCAAGCTATAAATGCCCTTCGACCTTTTCTTTCCGTGTTGGACTTGGATGGTGCCTTGCCTTTCTACTTTGAGAGTGTTGGACAATCACTCTTCATGTGGCTATTTTTACCACACTCATAGCAAATAGCAAGTAATAGAGTTTGTGTCTTTTTTGCTTAATCGTCTGAAGTTTATCAAGTTCATGTCATGCTTCAACCCTTTGCATTTGATGAACTTGTTGTAATGCTTTAGGAAGTTATTCATCTCTTTTTCGCTTGAGTTTTCTTCGTTGTTCTCGCTACAATTTGACAGCTCTTTTACATTTGCCTTGGACGATCAGGCTTTGAGAGCTACACTCTTCTTGTTAGAATTACAAAGTTAGTTAGAGCTTTAGTTAGTGAGTTTGGTTTTTAGTCGGTTAGTTAATTAAGAGCTATATGTAAATATTTTTACTATATTTCTTTTATTCCATACGAAACCTTATTAGTTTTATTATCCAACAAGCTCTCATACTTATTTCTCTTACAAGATTAATCATTATCTCTATGATTCTATGATTCCTAACATTGTATCATGAGGCTTAGGTTTTAGAGCTTCAAATTCAGTTATGCTTCCATAAAGGATATCGACGATGAAGATCAATGTGACTATGATTCAAATTATGAAGCTGGAACTCATGCTCTTGAATATGCAATCAATGAGAACAACAGCAACAAATTTGTTTTTGATGATTCAAACTTTTCTTTGTTGCGAGAAGCATTTACAGCGGCCACTGGAACAAGAAAAAACCATTACAACAAGAATTATAAATTTCAACAAGAATCTACTCTTGAATTCGGAATTGTGGAGAACGGCCAATGTGATATCACTTTTGGTAGCATTGATTGGCATTTATGGAAGAAGACACACATGAATGAAGAAGCTACAAGAAGAAAGCACAACATCAAGATTCACAAGAATTCTTTTTTTTGTGACTCACACTAAGTTGTTTCCAGAGAGAAGATGAGAGAGTGCATGGATTTGTTTTCCTTAACGGATGGACAAGAGTCATATTTTGTGATCGATCCTAGAAGAATATTCGTCTTCCATAATAGAGGAACGAAGATTCGGCAAAACAAACCTTATTGTCAAAGTCACAATGACAAAAGTCATTTCCAAAATAGATCTAAGATTTGTCTCTTAATTATTTGCATGAACAAATCTATAATTGTTTATAATCATAAGGTGAAGGTTGTGATTGATCTATCAGATGCAAAACTAATTATCAAGGATTTAAAACAGGAGATTGATTATGGTGATGTTGATATCACTCTCATGATCCTCTCCCCTCTTAGAAGTTGAAGCGGCAAACCACACGTTGTTGTGATAATATCATCATCCTAAACCGACAAACGAGTTTATCGGTGTTAGAAGCTTCTTTTCGTTCTCCTGTATCTAAGATGTATGCATTATAATATTTGATCCCAGAGGCATTTTTCCGACCAAGACAAAACATCACCACCGACACTTTCTTCAACAACATCCAGGTATTCCAAAGATATGAGTTGCTAACCATACCACAACTTGCTTGACCTAGGTGTCACAGTTGATTTTTTTTTGTTATGTCACAACGTGTACTCTTTTTAAGTCTATGTTGTACAATTTTTTTATAAAGAATAGATAGTGTTAGAGATAATAAAATTAGTCAGAGATTTTTTATATAAGTTAATTTGTTAAGTCTCTACTAACTATATTTTTGTATTAGAGATAATAAAGTTAGTTAGAGATAGTTAGAAGTATTTTGTAGTAGTTAATTTGTTAAGCCTCTACTAACTCTATATATAAAAGCATTTCATGTATTCTTTTGGTATCTTTTTAATCATCAATATGAATAATTCTAAGGAATTTTCTTTTGTATCAAACTCTCAAACTTATTTTAAATATGAGATTCATATTCAACTCTACGATCTTGTTATTTCTAACATGGTATCAAAGTTTTGGCTGAGATCCAAGCAAAACTGTTGCGCCACAATTCACAATGATTATGAAGATGAAGATTTTGATTCCGTATGTGATGAAGAAAAATTCGGCGAAGAAGATGAAGAACCACCAATTCAAGAAAATGCTCGCGTAAAGGATGATGACAACTCAATGCGCAAATCTTGTGATTCAAAGAATGCATCATTATTTTCTCATCTATAAAATGAGTCAAGAACCGACTCCATCAACTTTTTTTCTTTACACTAGATCTAAGTCGTCTTCTATACTTTGAGCTCGAGAAGTTGGTTTGTGACAACTACCTTGTCAACATCAAAGATGGTGGTTGAGCATACCAATCTTATGTACGCTATATTTTCACCATACATAAATATGGTGTTTGACCCCAATTGAACATATTTGCTTTTGTTAAGTGTGGTTCGATCTTTCTTGTTGTCGTCGTGTTTGTTTGATCTAGGTAGAAAATATTTGGTTATGATTCTCTGCCTAAATTTGAGTTTTCATCTTTTTCTCTGTGTCGTTCTTTGGTTACGATTAATTGGTTCTTTTTTTTTTGTATTTTGTTGTCAACGAAAATGAGAGTATTTTGTATCACATTGTAATTCAAACTCAAGTTAAGAATTCACTTAACTTGAGTTTGTGGAGTACTATTAAGAATATATATTTTGTGTTAGAGACAATAAAGTTAGTAAGAGGTAGTTGGTATTAGTTAGTTTGTTTAGTCTCTACTAACTTTAATTTTGTATTAGAGATAATAAAGTTAGTTAGAAATAGTTAGAAGTAGATAATAATAGTAAGTTTGTTAAGCCTCTAAGAGCTCTATATATAGAGCATTTCATGTATTCTTTTAGTATTGTTTTAATCATCAATATGAAACATTCTAAGGAACCTTTTTTTGTATTAAGTTCTCAAGCTTATTTTAAATATGAGATTCATCTTCAACTTTATGATCCTATTATTTCTAATACTTCTTGTCCTTGTCTTTTTTTTTTGTTATCCTCATCATTGTTTTTGGAGATCTTTTCATGTTTTGCCAATTACACAAGCTCTTGCTCATGTTCCTCTAAATTTTCAAACAATGTTGTAATTTTCATTGTAGTCAAGTTCCTTGTCTCCTTAATTGCAGTCACTTTGGGTTGTCATTTTCTAGTTAAACACCTCTAAATTTTGTTCATTAGATCCTTATTTGGTATATAGTCTTACCATAACTAGTTTGTTGATAGCTTTACCATATCTTATAATCATTGGAACCAAAGGTCCATTAACCACAACTTTCTAAATCTCCATATCATAAGACTTGATATAGACTTTCATACAATTTTCCAAATAGGTAGAGTTTTCTCATCTAAATACAAAGGTTCTCTTCTACCCACCCTTAGATTTTGGGTAAGCCACTAAGACTAATTCTTAAGATTTTTAAACCCTTCAAACAGGAACAACTAAGGCTCAGGATGCCACTTGTTAGGCGCGATACCCGATTTTAGAGGGGGTGAATAGATTCATTTGTACACAACAGATAAAAAAGTTTTTCAAACTTTTTAGTGAAATGAAAGTTATGCTTATTGAAACTATTGATAGAACCTATGAAATTGATTGCAAAACACTAGACTTTAATAACAACAACTCGTTGTGTTAATTCTGTAATTAAAAAATATCTTTAATTTGATAGTTGATAAAAACGAATACACAAATTGAACAACACTTTGAATAAGAACTAAATCAAACTTAATAACAACAAATTCGAAAACTAGGAACTACAACAATGCAATTTAAAAGACATGTCAATTAAAATTTTGTACTATCATGATAATGAATTTTACATGTATAAAAACTAATTAGGTAAAATCATATTTCAGTTCAAAGAAAGTCTTATACAAAATAGAATTTCAATTGACTCAATTCACTAAGAAATTTTCAATCAATTAAGGATGAACTTTCTGCACATTAACCAATTAAATTTCTTTATCTTGATTTTAAGAATTTTTTGTACATTAACCAATCAAATTTCTTTCTCACAATATGAACAATTGCATTAACATATATAAAAGAGATAAGAGTAACAAATTAGATCAACACCAGAGAAAATTTCTTAATCAATATTTACCTTACAAATTTCTTAATCAATTTTAACCTATAAATTTGGTTTTGAATCTTCAATTTGATGTAGCACACACTTCAATTATGAAGACTTCAACGCCTTGAATTCTAAACTCCCATGAATGTGGCCACCTTCAACCTTGAAGAACAATAAAAATATAAAAGTCCCAATTATCCATAATTAATTGAACACTCAACATTATGACGAACCCTATCATTAAACTTAAAAAATTAATTGAACACTCAACAATTACAAAATTATTCCTAGCTAAGAATCTTACAAACAATCACTCGCATCAAAGGGTTTCTAAGAGTTTTCAAAGAGCTATTTGTATGAGAGAAAATGGAGAAGAATTGTGAATGTTTTTTATAATGAATGTGGGTGGAAAGTATTTAGGGTGCAACTTGAAAAATCAATTTTGATGCAATGTTAATTTACAAGGAAGAAGGGGTTTGAATTGTAAATTCACCTATTTAAAATTTCTTGTTAAAATATTAAGAAAATAACTCAAGAATGATCTTGGTTATGAAAACAAAAAACGGAGAACGTTCTTAGTTCTGGAAACAGAAAACGGAGAACGTTCTTGATTAGTTAAAATCATAGTTTTAGCTTCTCTATTTAACTTGATAATTAAAATGACTAAAAGTAAATAGAGATAGGGAAGAGATACCACACAACGATATATCTTGGTTCACCCAACTCGGGCTACGTCTAGTCCTCTCAACTGTGAGATTTTCACTAAGTGTTCAAATAAAAATGATCTTGGTTTTACACAATTTTTTATAAGATCAGCCTTAATCTGTAATAGCAATTCCTTTCCACCCAGAAAGGATTCAATCAAGTCACCTATCAATCTTGAGAGGATTTTACAGTTCACCTTTTAATCATAAAATGATTTTTACAAAACTACTCAAACTGTAAACAACCCTTATAGTTTTGAGTTTACACAATAATGATTTAAAGAGATTGGTTGAATCTGATTATGCTCAACTTGTGTTTGAGAATACATTCTTTTAAAAAGAACTCAGTAAAACGATTTGGATATATGAAGGTAGATTCAGAAGTGATTCTCTCACAAATGAGAAGCTTTCAAGTATGTAAGTGTATGTATTTATGGATTCTCTTAGCACTTGAAGTTCTGCATTTCCCTGAGCATTGGCCTTCCTTTTATAGGCGTTTTAGAGAAATTAATAATGGTCAAAAGAGCTATTGGTAGTGCTCTGTCAGTTTTGACCAAAACCAATATATATGAATAAAAATATTTCAGCCTTTTGAATACTTTTGAACTCTGTTGACTGAGCTAATTTATTTGTTCTTGATCAGATTTCTCTTGTGTTTAATGATCCTTTATATTTCAGATATATTTGTTGATGTATTTGGTTCGATCTGAAGTTTTGGTTCTGTCAAAACATCTTGGAGAATGATGGTGAACTTCTGCTAAACTTTAATGAAAATTCTGGAGATTGATAATCAATCTAGAGTTCTAGTCTTTGATCTTTCTGGAGATTGATGATCAATCTGGAGGTTCAGTCTTGATCATTCTGGATGTCTTTTTGATTAATCTGGAAGTCTTGTACAGTTCAAGATTGTTTAACTCCCTTCACTGTCAAGCTGGAGAAGGTTCAGACTTGTTTCAACTTGTTTGATTCATGACCTTTTCTTTTTGTGATTAGAGTGGTTTCTTTGATTAGAATGGATCCTACTTGATCATTGTTAAGTACTGATAGCATAAGTTTAAATTCCAAAGACATAACCTTCTTTGAACTAATGGAGATTGATTGATCTTGAGGCTGTGATGATCAGTCTTGATCTTGGAGAACATTCTCCGTTTTCACAGATTTTGTCCATAATGTTATGTTCAATTTTTATCTGATTTATTTACCTTGCTTGATTCCTATCTTTGAATCAATCTACTCAAAAGCACAAGTTAAATTAACATAACATTTGAATTATAATTAACATTCTTAATTAACCTTTGTTTATTTTCATCAAAACTTAAATTAAGAGCTTGTCTTAACAATTACATCTGGTATTCGCCTTATATAGAGATTTTGTCTTAGTACAATCAAAGACTTAATCCACTATTAATCCAATAGCATACATGTATTTTTTACTATTGGTCAAGAAACACAAGAAAGAGATTGGGGGTTGAATTGTGTTTACAGTTTTTGAAAATATTTCGAATGGGTTAAAAAAAAATGAAGTGTTAAAACTGAAATGATAAAATAAATAACTCAACAATTTTATCCTAGTTCACTATTGACTTAGTACCTACTTCCAGTCCTTTCCTTTGAAGGATTTAATCCACTATATTTAGAACTTACACTTGAGCACTTGGTTAGTCACAATGATTGTGTTTAATTTTCTCACCTCCAGCTTTGTACCGCCAAGTTGTTGAGGAAAGGGCAGCCACTACTAGGCATGGCAACGGGGCGGGTCGGGGGCGGATTTTGTCTCCTCCACCCCCGCACCCGACTAATCGGGGAAAATCCGCACCCGCCCCCGTTTCATAGCGGGTGTAGAATTTAGACACCCATCCCCGCCCGCAACGGGGTTCGGGTTTCCCCGCCCGCACCCGCACCCTTTCATATATATATAAAATTATAAATTTAAAAATCATATCTATTATAATTAATATAATAAAATAATTGTTATTAAACAATTATAAAATAAAAAATATATATTTTCTATAGAGATAAGATTTTAATTTTTAATATTAAGTATATTCAATATGTATATGTATATAAAATTTAAAAATTACATTAATATTATTTGCGGGGCGTGTTCGGGTGCGGGTGCGGGGTGGATATCATCACCCCCGCACCCGTCCACACACCCGAATTTTATTTTCGGGGAAAATTCGCACCCGCGCCCATTCAAAGCGGGTTTTCCCCGCCCAAATCAAGCGGGTTTGGGTGGGTACCCGCGGGTGCGGGTTATATTGCCATCCCTAGCCACTACTAGATCGAGTTTACAAGTTCTAGCAAGTCTTCTCAACTTTCAGCTTAGTGTGGTCAAGCCGTTGAGGAACACAATCAACCACTATTGGGCTTGGTTACAAAAGATCAGTGTTTATGGGTTTCAGAATTTTCTCTCTAACTAGATGATGTTTATAGAATAAGCTCACAGATTTTTCTTACTCAAACACTTAGATAAATTTGAAAATTTTCTAACTTATTGCTTTTTCTTGCTGATTTGAGATTGTTTCACTTTGAAAGAATGTTGTAAGTTGTAGTGATCGTTTGTGTTATTTGAATTCATAATCAAGTTCTATTTATAGAAGCCTTTGCAACGTTGCCTTTGTCATTCAAAGTATGGTTGAATGTCCTTCAAGGAATGGTCTTGTGTTCTTCATGGTATGGTTTGTTTGTCCTTCAGCACGGTGGTTCATTGTCTTAAAAATATATTCGTTGAGTTCAATTTTAGCCGTTGAGCATAAAACTGAAACTTATAATTTTTCTAAGTGTTTTTGGAATTCAGTTTTAGATGCAATAAAATGTACTAGACTCACAAGTATGAACACCAGAGGCATGGTTTCTTTACCAAAAACAGGAACACCAAAATCATGTTTTCATGATTAGAGGCAAGAGCAACCAGAGGCATGATTACTGGACCAGAGGCAGGAACACTAGAGGCACGATTACTGGACCAAAGGCAAGAGCAATGAAAGGCACGATTACTGGACCAGAAGTAGAAGTAAATGACCAAATGCAGACTATCAGAGGCACTGACTATGTCAAAACGTTGACTTTTACCAGAGATATTGACTTTTCCAACATTGACTTTTTACAAATGTTGACTTTTCTAGGCATTGACTTTTACCAGAGGCATTGCCTTTTAACATAATGTTGAATTTCACAAGAGGCATCTTATCAGACACAACAAAGTCAACTGCTTGCTTAATCTCCAAAGGAAAATTATCAAAGGCAACTAGTCAGAGGCAGTTTTGGCCAGCAGCTTGATTGCTTCACCGGAGGCATACTTTTCCAAAGTCTACTTTGCTTCATCAGAGGAAGACTTCAACAGATGCACTGGCAGTAGAATTCAATCAGAATCAGATGTAGTCTTTACAAACCTTCTTGTACCACCAGATGCAGAGGCAGTCTAATGTTTTTTTATCATCACATGCAGTGTTTCAGATGTGCTTTTTCATCAGTTTTGAATATGGAATTTTCATGAATTTTTGACCAATTCATCAGAGGATATATCCTAATATTCTACAATGTTGTTTGTCGTCATGGAACTGCACACTTAAATAAAACATTAGTGCCTAAAATTGTTCCCACAAACTGATTTTATTATCATTAAAACAAGTAGGATCTTTTGTACTTGAAACCAATATTTTTCTCACATTTACTCTACCTCTCTAGACTTCAAGTATTCTTTCACCTCTTCAAGTACCTCTTTTGAATGAAAGAGTTGTTGCAACTATTGGGCTTGAGTACATTGATTCAAGTATTTGTCTGAAATTAACACATAATCTTTCTTTGAATTTTTAACACTCATTGAGAGGATAATACAATTCAATCATATATCAATTCAAGTGTATAAAGCAACTTGATTGATTTACATCAATTTTTAATAATTCCCTATAGAGATGATTTTTTACTCATTCTTTTCTTTTGATGTGTTCAAGGCTTTTTCAAAAATCTTTTTTGAACATTGTTTTTTTCTTTTTTCACATATGATTCATTTTTGAAATGTTTCTATTTAAATATTGAAGTATATATTTGATGGAAATAGTGTTGACCAGAGGCATTGACTTTTCCTAATGATATCTCTACCAAAGGAACCATTGCTTGATAGAAGTTACAAAGTCATTTACTTCATCAAAGAATTTGAATTTTCTAGAGCATTGACTTTTTCATATGTTCCACCCAGATTCTTCTTTGACCTTTGAATCAGCTTCGTTGACTTATATTTCTTTTATCTTTTAATGTTTTTGTTATCATCAAAACGTCAATCAGAGGATTGTAGTTGAAAACACTTTTACACTAACAATTTTATCATATTCTAAGGTTGGAAAGATTATTGAGAGAAAATTCATTACATCATCTAATCTCAACCTAGTTTAGACATCACTCAAAATAAACTATAAACTAAACCTAGGAAACATAAACTCGCAAAATCTACTTCTATATTATATTATCAACATGATTTCGAAACTCACCCAATTCATTGCTTGTGTTTGAATGGTTTGATCCTACATTTGTGAAATCGCAGTTATTACAGGTTAGTTGTAAGACCCTTAGTTTTTATATTCTAATTTATGCAATTTTAGTATATTTTTGGTGTTGAATTCTGAGACTTTTAGCCAATTTTAATGTTATTTTGTGTTTTAAATGCAAAATGATATTTTTATAAGACCCGTTTAAAATTATTTGGCGAGAAATAATTTAATTACGTCGCGGAGAATTTATTACCGGACTGTTTTGTTAAAAATATATTTGGTTGCTGAAAATTTTACCTGTCAATTGAGTTGCAACGATAATAGATATTTTTATTAAAATAATTTGTGATATGTAAGAGTTTTAATTATAGTTAGTTTGATATATATATATATATATATATATATATATATATATATATATATATATATATATATATTATATAATATTATTATATATGTATATATATTATTATTATTAGTAATATATGTATATATATATATACTTACTAATAATAATAATATATATATATACATATAGAATAATATATATACACTTGAGAAGAAAGAAAGAACAACAAAAACATTTCTCCCTGTAACCGCCTTCCCTCACGCCTCCATCTTTTTCTTTTTCTTCTTTGGCTTCAAAAAATAAAAACAACAACACTTGTGGTAGAAAAAGAAGAAACATTTTCTCCCTGCTGCCCGTCGCCTTCTTCTTTCTTCTTCTTGCTATTTCAAAAACCAAGTGTTGGAAGAAAAGAAAACAAAAACCCACAAACACAAATCTCCAATTTTCTTCTACCTCTAAGCTTCCATTCGAGAAGTGACAGAAGGGAATGTTGTTCCTTGCCACATTGCGGTGCTAGTGAGCTAACTTTGGAAGCGACGTCGCGAACGAAGTTTTTACCTGAATTTATCGCGGTACCATAATCGGTTGTTTAAGCTATCGTTAAGGTAAGGCCTCCTTCCAAATTTTTAACTTGCATATAAAATTTTATATGTGTACTTATGGAGTTGGAATTTGGTGAAATTGATGTGTGATTTTGTAGAAATTGAATTTAATTGATTTATGTGTGTTTTGAGGAAATTAAATTTAAGGTGTTTATGGTTAAAAATTTAGAGATTTAAATTTGTGATTTATGGTTAAAAATTTAGAGATTTAAATTTGTGATTTATGGTTAAAAATTTAGAGATTTAAATCGATGATTTATGGTTGAAAATTTAGAGATTTAAATTGGTGAGTTATGGTTAAAAATTTAGAGATTTAAATTGGTGATTTATGGTTGAAAATTTTGGAGATTAAATTTGTTGGTTTATGTTTGGAAATGTGGAGGTTTGAATTAATGTTGAATATTTGGTTGTAAAAGTTTGGTGTGTGAAAAGGATATAATTTTGGGAATTCTGCTGTGGTTGGATAAATGTTAGTTGTGAATAAATTGTTACAAATATTTATGTTTATGTAGTTAGCTCCTTGAGTCTCGAAAAGGAATCGCGGTTGTTGGCACCGAGTTAGCGGTGGGGAGAACTCTGAGATATTAATGTTGTTGTGGTGATTCATGTTTGGTGTGATTGACGTGTTCATAATTAATATTATGAATTTTGAGATGTATTTTATGTGTAGATTGGAGGAAAATGAATTTAATGTGTTTGAAATGTGGAGTTGTGAACACGAATGAGTCACGATTAAATTTGGCGTGAAATTTTGGAAGTCGAATTGATTGCATTTGTCGTGTTTGATGTGTGGATTTGCAGAAAATGAATTTAAGGTGTTTTATGTGAAACTGTTTTGATGTGTTTGAGGAGTGATTTGAGGAAATAAATTTGGTACAAATGTATGTTTGCAATTATGGAAATTAATGGGTGTATTGTGGTTGAAATATGACGAGTTTTGAAAATGAGTAATTTGTAGTGATTTGGTGTGGTTTTGTGGAATTTGGATTGTTGTATTTAATGTGGTTTGCAGATTGAATTTGATGTGAATTTGTTGGATTATGAATTAATATGTTTGAGTATGCTCTGTGAAAAGTTTTGAAAAATCATTAATGTTAAATGACTATTAAAAAATGGGAATCTTTTAATAGTTGCATTTACTTAATGGTTGTGGTGAAAAGAGTTAGAGTATGCTCATGCATTTCATAGTACATGGTGACCGCGATGGGCCATAGTGATAGTGGTAACCGTGATGGGCCACGAGATGATGTCATGTGAATAGTTGGTTCATCTTATCTTTGCGGGGATTTTCGTGTCGTGCTGATCTATGAGAGATTGCACTCTTGTAAGTCGTGCTGATCTGTGAGCGATTGCACGCATAGAAAATTAGTACCGGTCTGGGAGAGGCTGTACGATAGTAAATTGTGCTGATCTGTGAGAGATTGCACCTTGATAATTAGTACTGGTCTGTGAGAGGCTGTACAATTATGATTTACGCCCTTCAATGAGGGTTTTAGTTTGGAATTCCGGAATCATGCGCATTGGCATATACACATTACATTAGGGTGTTTGGCACGCGAGTCATGTTTGATACACTGTGATGGTTGTATATACATACTCGGTTGTTGTTTGTAATGGGGTTGTAATTGATTGATTTTGTGTGGTAAGTGTTGAATGATTGCTAAACGTTTTCGAAACTGAAATCTGTAAATTTTAGCAGTTGTATTCGGCTACAAGCAGTGTGTAGTCGAATACACATATTCAATTTTGCTACTGACTTGTGAAATAGCACTGTATTCAAATACAAGGATGTTGTATTCGAATACGACAGTGCAGTTTTGTCAAAAACTTCATTTTGAAACTTTGATTATGCATGTTTGGCATATGAAAATCCTTTCTAGATATATGCTAAGTTGAAAAGTTATTTTGTGCATTTAAAATTTAAATGCTATGTGATGTTTGTTAATTTCGTTTGGTGACCTTTACATTATAGTGGAAATATGGGCTTTGCCCTCAGATGAGAATCAGGATCGTCCTACCAGTTAGTACTCTGGAGATGGGAACGGAGTTAGACTTACCTGACCACTGCTGTGTCAAAAGGATTTTTGCGGGGCGCAAGGAGATCACTTGGGTTATAGTTTTTTTTGTAGCATGATCAGATTAGATGGTTGTATAGGGGCTAGATGTCTATCTGTTGTGGTTGTATTTATTTCCTTCTGGAAAACTGTACCTATACCATATATTGTCAGCTTGACTTTTATTTTGATGGGTCCTTGTATCACTTTTTTTGATGTGACGTGGGGAAGTTAAAATTCTTGGGGCAGTGCTTTTGTACAGGTGTCTGTCGAGAATACCCTAGGGGTATGAGCTACGTTGGATAGGTCTCATAGCCCCGGTGTATTTTTCTGGTTTAAATACTTTGGATTTTCATTTCAAAACCGTTTCCGCTGTGTTTGTAATTATTGTTGACTTTTGTTGTTGTGATACGACTTAAATATTTTATCCAAAGGTATTTCTCTCTTTATTATGAATTTGAATTTGTTTTAAAAAAAAAAAAAAAATCGGGCTATTACATTAGTGAGTCTTGAAGTTCATGTTTGGGAGAAGCCACACTTTGATATGTGATGTCGGCAATGAGATTTATATGTTGTATTTACTTATTTAGTTTGAATCTACTTTTTGTAAGAAAATCTTGTTAGCACTAGTAAGTTTTTGGAATTAAATTAAGAAAATATTTGAGGGAAAAAGTTTAAAACGTTCGATGTCTACTTTAAAAAATGTCATATCCCAAATCACTAGTAAAATTTTCTTTCGCTCTTGAAAAAATTTCACTATCCACTGCGCATTTTTTTACAAAAATGTAGTATAAGTTATTATATACATATTGTTTTCGGGTTTAGGGTGTTACAAGAACAATTTTCTTTATATGATATGATTCTTCTTGAAGCACAATTATCTGCAATCATTCAAGATTCCTCTTGAACAAAAGATCATTCTTAAAAATATTTTATGCACAATGTTTTGTGGTATGTGCTTCGTAACGTTTAGAAATACAACATCATTTTCATGTACTAAAAAAAGTACTCATGCGTCATTGTCAAAAGAACAACAAATATGTTGAATCATTACGCTGCCATATGATTGTATCAAGGGATCTCATATTCTAAAATACTTTATGTTGAAAGCATTTGACTTGTAATTTGTGCTTCTATTTCTATCCTATTTCAAATAGTTAAATTGTAATTTCACAAAACCTTACTTTTATTGTATCCTATCACAGTAGTGGGTGTCTCCTCAAAAGTTTGACTGTACTATAGTAAGTTAAGAGTGTAAGACTAGAGTATAGTCAAGTTGATAGTAGTATCCTCTAATGGTTGAAAGAAAAAAAAAATCAATTAGATTATAGTGGAAATCCTTTTGATTGAAGGGACAAGACATAACTACCTATTGGAGTATGAATCAAGATAAATTGTTGTGTCTTTATTCTTTCATTTATCTCTTCACCTTAAAAGCTTATTTTTCAAAAGGTTCTAAGAAATTTATTTTAAAGAAAAAATATTTAACACACAATTTCAAACTTTTAAATACATGAAATTAATTGAACACATTCACGATAATTCATAAGAAAAATAGCATCTCTACTATATATAAACATTTACATTATTTCCATGATCTGAGTGTTGACTATTCTCAATAGGTTCTTATCACAATAATTGGTCAACCAAAGTAAGATGTTTGATCCTATAGATAGTACAAGATACAACCTATCTAGCTATATGGTAACATGTCCAATTATGAATGACTATATGTATGCAAGGTCGGCTATTGGATTGTGCAAGAATCTCAATAGCACAGGACCCTTAAATGATATTTATATTTGATTATTCTTTCCTTTTCCCTTCTCTTAAAGCTTTATTGTTATGTTTAACTTTATTAATGTAGTATTTAACGGTTGATACAAAATGTAGAAATATTATATTTAAAAGTATCAAAATTGTTATTTTTAATATAAAATTTATATTTTTGATTTCTTAATAATTATCGTAACGCCACATTGTAGCAACAACATTATTTCCTTCATATGTTGAAATTATCTTCTTATGTCCCAAAAATAGTTGGGAAATGACATTTTCAAAATAAAAACATTGATGGAGTTCGAACTTGTACTTCTACAAAAGTAGTGTTGGGGAGTCCGGGGATGCACTAACAATTATGAGATAAATTTTCTAAGACCACAAAAGACTTTGACACCACATCTCAATTTAAAATAAGACAATATGTATATGAGTCACCTCTCTTATATCTAATATTTTTTCCATTCCTAATCGATGTAGAAGTAACCACTCCCGCTTAAATTTTAACAAGTATTATATTATTGAAAAAGAGTATTAAATTTGCTAAGAGGGTGAGTGTACCAAAAATGGTGGGGGTGCATATAGCAACTTCGTTGTTTATTTACATTTGGCTCGTCCAACACTTTTTCTTAGCCAACTTTCATTCTCTTCATTTTAACTATTGAGCTTAAATTGGTTCTTTCTTTGTTGTGTTTTACACCTTTTTTAAGTAAGGGTATTTTATTAATTAAGGAGGAAAAATTATAGTCTTCAAAACGTGAAGCACAACCAGCTTTTTAAAACTAACTCGCTAAGGGTACAAATGCACCAAATCTTTAGTTGAACGACTGAATCACTCATTAAATTGTACAACTGAATCGAATCTGCAAAAAGTTTTTAAAAACAATTGACACGTATAAATTGTTAGAAGATTTAACTTTTAAACTTAAAAAGTTTATAAAACAACTTACATTTAGTTATATTTTGCAAAATGAACATTATTTACAAACAATTTGTCTATATAAAAATTACATACAATTAAATGAATGTTCATAACTATTTAACTATACATCTACAACACAAATACAAAAAAGTATACTAAACAATATATTTAGTTGTAGTTAGGGATATTCTATATACTTTATAATAGAAAATTATATTATATATTTATTTAAGGATTTTTTCTACATCATAATTTATGATATATAAAATATTTAAGCTGCACATATTTTAAAATGAGAAGTTATGATTTCAATTTTGTGGTGCTAAGGTGTTGAAGCATCAAATCGGTCGATCCGATTTGTTAAAACCGCCGAGTCACCAGTCGTCTATTAAGCTCTACTTACTTGAGCTAGTTACCCTACTAGTTCACGGTCTACCCGGAGCCCATTTTCAAAACACTAAACATAACACACTGTTTCATCTGTCTTTTCAATTAATTATTTCCCCAATTGGGTCTACTGTTGTAACCTTTTGGTTGATACACATGCAAAAAAATTTATAACTAAAAAATATATTCTGTTATTAAAATTTTAAAAAAAATTACATCGATGATAATAATTAAATTCAAAGTAGTTAAAAATAAAAAAGATGAATTTGCGAATAAACTTACAGCACATATTAACAATATAAAATGGAAAAATATCAACAAATGTGATAAAGTCTGCATATATGATAAAATTAAAGTGTCTCATATACTCATATCTTTAGAACGTTAACATTGACGAGACTCAAATTATTAATTATATTTGTACTTGATCGAAGCTGATACATCAATTTAAACTCAACGAACACCGCAACAACACGAAAAACTAAAACAATGTCACAACAAGATAGTAAACAAAACAAATTGCACTAAGGTGACAATATCATTAAAAAACACAAAAGAAAAACTAAATATATTTAAATAAAAAAAAAGAAAATTATTTTTTTTTTAAAATATGCACATATTAAACTTTTTTAAAATATGCACATATTAAACTTTTTTAAAATATGTCAGTCATTTATCTTTTAAAATATACACGTGTTAAACTTATTTTTCAATAAACTTTGGAATTGTTTTATTGAAAAATATTCAAGTGGCAAATCGCGTCACCATTGTTAACATGTTTTTGAAATTTTTATTAATTATATTTTTATAAAATGAAAATTATAAAACTCCTAATAATATTCCCCATCTTTATTAATTATAATTTTATAAAATAAAAATTACTCACGATCTTCAACATA
>JBBPBP010009779.1:51395811-51442528 GCA_037974735.1 Cicer chorassanicum | reverse complement strand
AATGATAAATTAGAAAATGAAGCAATAATAATAAATATGACAATGCATACCTTAATCATTGTAAGATGGATAACATAAAGAAAAAAAAAAGAGAATTATTTTGGCAAGTAATTAAAGAAACTGAATACTCTGTCCACAGAGAAAAATATATACGTGAAGTTGTGTACTAATACTCTGTCCACAGAGAGAGTTATTTTGCATTACATAAAGATAAAAAATAATAATAAAAATAAAATAATAAAGTTATAGATGGAAGAAAATTTAAAAGTTATAAGCTATAAATTCAAACAATACTTGAAATAGTATTTCATAATAAGTTATAAACTGGTGAGAAAATGTTATTTACCAAACACATCTCTTTTAATTCAAACAACTTATAAGCTAGTTTAATAAACCATCAACTAGTTTATTGGCAGTACCAAACAATGCCTTAACGAGTTTTTAACTTTTTGTTGAAAATTGAATCATTTGTTAAAAGTAATCATTATTATTATTATTATTATTATTATTATTATTATTATTATTATTATTATTATTTAAAAAGTAGTTTCAGTTGTGGTTTTAAATATAAGTAAAAGTTAAATAACTTTAACATATTTAATGATATTACTCTTATAATACTTTTTCATTATTTTACATTTTATTTTTCTTATATTTTTTTATTCACGAAATAAGTTTTCATGAGATGATAAATTAGAAAATACAATTCATATTTTTATTAATTTGAAAAAATTAAATGATATTAATTGCTCATGTCTCTTTCTTGATTAATATTTTGAAAATTTAATAAAATTGTTTTTTATAATAAAAAATTAAAATGGAAGAATGATACTTAGTATAAAATAGATAAGACATTATAATTCAATAAACATTTGATAGTAGCAAACCTGCAACACGTGGATTTAATATATATCTTTATATCCCTATACTTGACTAAATAGTTTTTGAATTTATTTATAATGTATTGTCAGAGTACTCTCTCAACAACCATTACTTACACACTTTCCATAAATTCAAACTATCAGTTGAAAATTTTATGAGTCATTATGATAGTATACATGCATTCCCAAATTCTATTACAGACTTCTCCACTTCCAACAAATGTTAAAGGCCACATAATGCTTTCTAATCAATGCAATATACGTGCAGCATGTTTCAACAAATACAGAGGAGAGAGAGAGAGAGATGTGGGTTGTATTTAAACTTCCAAAATTACACTTTTTATAAGCATTTTTTAGTAAAAAAAAAAAATCTACAACTTAAATAGGGGTAAACTAAGAAAAGAAGCACCTATTAGTGTTTGAAGTGAATTATCCTAAAACGACACATAAAGGGAGTAATACATAGCTTTGAATATCTAATAATTGATTTTAAAAAATATTTATGTAATTTGATATCTATTCATATAATATTTATATAGTATATATTAAAATTGAACTGTGTTTGAATTGGTTTGACTTATCAAGTAAAACTTTTAGAAAAATGTATAATCTCAAGAGTTGATAAATTTTTTTACCAAAAACATAAAGAAGAAAAAAAACAAGTGTTTTCACCGCAAGATGTGAGACTATGAGAGAAGAAAACAAGTGAAAGATCGACAAACAAAAATCAAGTGTTTTCACCGCAAAAGTGTGAGACTATGAGAGAAGGAAATAAGTGAAAGATGGACAAAATTAATTCAGTCATACCTTAGTTTTTCAGAAAGATTCACAATTGACTACTTTTTGTGTTTTAATCTCTAACTATTTACTTTGGTTTTTCTTTATTGTAATTTTATTTAAAAGAAAACAAATTGTTAGGATCGAACACACAATAAAAAAAATCGTTTATCGTTAGTGATACTTTTAATAATACTTTTGACCTTTTTTAAAAGAATGTTTATGATATTGCTTATCAATTCTTTTTTCCTTAATTAGATATTGAGCTGTGACAAAAATATGAAAAATAATAAAAAGAAAAAAAAAAGGAAAAAAATCTTCAAAAGGAGAACAAAAAGTTGAACTTTCGAAACAAAAAAAAAAAGAAAGATATTTCAAATTGTTTCAGGAAATTTCGAGTTATGTACTTAAATATGTATGCGTCAAATAGTTCAAACGACAAAAGAGATTGGTTAAGGGAGTTACAAAAGAGATTTTGATTCCAAGGGTGGAATGGTTATTCAACTTTATATAATAGACGGGAACCATAAAAGGTTTCTACAAGTAACTACAAAAGTGTTCGACTTCAAAGATAGAGAAGATATTCTTGTGAGATTCGCAATCCATTCGAAAAGAAAAAAATGATACTTGATACTTATAATACTCTAGAAAAAGTTGTTATGTTATATAGCAAAAGAAGGGATGAATATCAAAAAAGGAAAACATCATTACATTTGAAGAACACCAAAGAAAATTTAGCTAATCACGCTGGAATTGCCGCTCCACGCTATTAATTTCTTTATAGTTATTTCTATTTGGGCTTAGACCCTCTTTTAATCTATATAAAATAAAATGTTAACATTGAGTTGAATATTAATATATTGAAACTAGTATTTTATTATGATGATGTTGATTAATGTATTCTTAATTTGTTAGATGACCCAGTTGCAGCACGGTTAGGTGATTATGAAATTGATCTCAATCGCAAGGAACATGAGAATAGGTGTGGTGGTGGTGATCATAACTTTGATGATTTGATGATGATAACAATATTGGCAGTGGTAGTTCACATCATAGTATTATGGATGTTCAAGGTATAGTAACATTTAATATAGATGGACCATGTGACCACTACTTTATTGGAATTGGCCATATTTGGTTTTGTCCATCCCTAGTTTTTCCTTTAGCAGCTTAGGAAACTGAACTCCATCTTTTATTTCAAAATTTGCTCATTTTCTTAGTATTTACTTTATGGGTGTGTAAAATATATGGTTAATTGGATTTTATTAATAAATTGGATTGCACTGCACACAAAAAAATCATATCAATTAAATGGTTCATTAATTAAACCACATATTTAAAACAAACTAGTTTCAAATCGGTTCAGAACTGAACTGAACTTAATTTGAAGGTGGTTTTTAAGAATTGAATCAAATCATTAATGTGATATAATTCAGTTCAATTTTTGCACTATGAACGCCCCTAATTCACTCATTTGTGGGGCTCAGTAGTGTATTAATCCACGACGGTCCTCGGCTTCTCTTTGGGCCTGTCATCTTGACGCTCGTCTGCACTGAACTTCTCCATACCCCTCTACCCCTTCCTTGGAGAGCCTTCCACGTTAATCTTTTCTTCATACTGAATAAAATTGTGAGTCTTTGCCACATGCTCCTCTATAGTTCAACATAGTATCTACTGTTAAGACAAACTCTCAAATTAAGTTTTGATGAAAATAAACAAAAGATTAATTAAAGATATTAATTATGATTCTAAATATTATGTTAATTTAATCTGTGCTTTTGAGTGTTTTTATTAAAGATAGGAACCAAGCAAAGTAAAGAAATAAGTCATGATCATAAACTATACAAAACGGAGAAAGATCAGCAGAATCAAGAAAGATCGTTACAGTCACTTCACCAATCTTTCTCCAACACTTCTACATTGATTATGTCTGAAATCTTTATACCAATTTCATCAGTACATGGCAAGGAACAAATAGGAATCATTTTTACTCAAAACGATTCTCGGATCATTGAGAAAAATCATCACGAATCTAAGCATATCAAAAAACGGACTGCAACTTTCTCCAGTCTGGAAACTGTCAAGAAAGTTGAACAAAACTGAAACTCAAGATTAAATATAAGTCCTCAGATTATTCAAAGGTCTATCAGACAAGATTGATTATCTTTCTCCACCTATAATCAACGTTCTCCGTTTCTTAGAAGAACAATCTCTGTTTCTGCAGAAGAAGACTTCTCATTTCTGCAGAAAAATATTTACTTCTTTCCAAACAGTTTTGGATCAAATTAAACATCCAAATCAAAGCCCAATCACTATCAAATATTATCAAAGCTTAATGGGTCTTTAAAGCACGCAACAAGTCTGTTTTAGATCAAGCAAAAGGCCCAAAACAGAAAGCCCAAAACTATCAAATACATGGAGCTCTATTTGTCAACAGATTCCTTGCTTCTGTCAGAAGGAAAACAGAGCACTCCCAACAGCTCTTTCTGACCAGAATTAATTGCTCAAAACATCTATAAAAGGAAGGCAAATTCGCAAGCATCAACCAGATCTTCAAGTGCCAAGTACTCTCATTAAATCATATTCACTTGCATTCTTGAAGTCATCTCATTCACAAAAGAAATCAGGCTGAACCAAATACATACATCCAGTTTTATTCTACTGAGTTCTTTCTCTGTTCTGAATCCTTTTCTCAAACAAGAGTTGAGCAAAATTAGATTCAAACAAACCTTTCAAATTATTATTGTATAAACTCATAACTATAAGGATTGTTTATAGTTTGAGTGTGATTAAAAGAGTTAACTTCGAAATCCTAACAGATTAGTTAGGTGACCTGATTAATCCTTTCTGGGTGGAAATGAAGTGTAGTTACAGATCAAGGTTGATCTCTAACTGTGATTGTTCTCCCTTTCTCTTTGAACACTTAGTGAAAATCTCACAGTTGTGAGGACTGGACGTAGCCCACGTTGGGTGAACCAGGATATATTCTTGTGTGGTATTTCTTCCTTATCTCTATTTACATTCAGTTATTGTTATTATCAAAATTAAATAGAGAAACTAAAATTGTGATTTTAACTAATCAAGAACGTTCTGCGTTTTCTGTTTTAAAACCAAGAACGTTTTCCGTTTCTGTTTTTATAACCAAGATCATTCTTGAGTTGTTTTCTTAAGATTTTAATAGGAAATTTTAAATAGGCAAGATTACAATTCAAACCCCCTTCCTTGTAACTTGACATTGCTACTTCATCTACATTATCCATGTGCTCATCTGAATCTGTAGTCCTGTCATAGGAGTCCAGATATGGTGGTTTGGCCAAAGAACTTGGAATCAAATATGAGTAGTTCCTCTCAGTAAACGATTCGTGGTGGGAATATTCATCATCATACTCACTTGGACTTCCAAATCTAGATCTAGAGAAGTTTTTGACTGATCATGCAAAGCGACGACAACCGATGAATGTGATGTCGTCGAGGATATTGACTATAACTCTTCCCTCGGTGACGGGAAGGACGATCTTCAATTGAGCGATGATGGCTCTTTGATATAACTCGATAAGATCTCTAGTGTGGAGACGAATCACGACAACTACGATGACTAGACGGTGGTTAGGAGTCATTACAAAGATGAACAGACGTAATTGTTTCCTCGACAAGAGTTTCTTACATTTGACATTGTGTTTCCATTTGTGTTGCACTGACCGAAGGGATTTTCCCTTGTTGTTCCTCCACCATGGTGAGACAAAGATTTTGCTCACGTATCATATAGTTTTGGCATTGTATCAGAACAAACAGATTGTCGAGTAAATTGTTGTGTTGTTGTTAACAACTTCTCTAGTGTTATTCGTTGGAATTTCCTTTAAGTTCAGTGATGGTTGAATCTAAAGTAGCAATATCAATCACAAGGGAGGAGAGTTTGAATTGTGATCCTTATTTAAAATTTTTAATAAATGCACTTAATTTAAATTAACTAAAGATCAATCTTGGTTGCAACAGATTATCCAGAACATTACATATATGTTTAAAGTAAATACAAACAGATTAGTTCTAGGTGATATATGATTAGTGAATAAAGGTAAGGATAAGAAGATCACACAAAGATGTATTCTAGTTCACCCAAGTGGGCTACGTCCTGTCCTCACAATTTGTGAGATTTTCCACTAATGTGTTTACCACCAGAATGTTTTGCTTTCGCACTATCTTTCTTGATCACTCTTGATCAATTACAAATTTATTCTTTCAACCTTGAAAGAAATGTTCCAGTCACCTTTTAGTCCATAAAGGATTTTTAGAAGTACCTTTTAATAACTAAAATGATTTTTTCAACATACTCAAACTAACTTAAGAGATAGATTTGAGTTACAAATGATGTGTATGATAAAAGTGTTTAGGATCTAAAAACTTCTCAACACTTATTTGAGATTGATTATCAGCAAGAACTCAGTAAAGTGATCCTTGAATATAATGAGAAAGAGCTAGAGTTTTGCTTAAGAGAAGAGCTTTGTTACTTGAGTATGCATGCCAAGTGTAGATTGATTTCCTTTAAAACTTTTGCCTTAGTCTTCTCCTTGATGTTCCTTTTATAAAAGAAGAGAGGTTCGAGATACTCATATCAATTTGAATATAGTCGTTAGGGAACCTTATCTGGTTGTATGTTTTGATTGAAGTCTATTAAACACATGTTCTATTTGATCCAGATTGTTCTTTGATAAACCAAGAACATTCTTGTTTTTGATTTTTATGGAGAACGTGAATGAGTGAATGAGTGGGCTGTGATATGTTAGTCTTTTAGCTTAGAAGTATGCAAAGCTTTCTGCATAAAGGTGTAGCAACAATGTACTTGTGTCCTTGCTCACAACTCATCAATTTGGAGGTTGTTTTCCTCCTTTGGACCCTCACTCGAGTTTTGGACTTGACCTTGTGACGTGTCAAATCAAGGTCCATTTTGTGCTTGCGTTATGTTGCTCTTGCTTTAGAACACTTACCATCCAAATAGCAAGTTAAACATTTATCAAAATATTTCATCTTCTTCTTCGACACAGACATCCTTCAATTTCCGTTTAAAAAATATCGTAGTTATGGTAGCATCGGTAATTTTGGCCGACCATTTGGACGAAAGACTTGAAAACCTTCCGTGGTTGAGTTTAATAATAGATCCGCCTGAATTACTTTGAAAGAGAGATATTCCTTTATATTCTAAAAATATATCAAAAGTTAATCCTACTTTTTCTTTTAAAATTTAGTTTTTATTATTCATCGTATATTCATGTATATATCATAGTCATAGATCCATAGTGATTGAATTGAATGTTCATATAGTGTTACATCTGGCCCACCGCAATTGATTAATTTATTGTTTATTTATTTCGTCGACCTATTTATGATTCTCATCTTTAACCACACGTCATCGTAATAATGGAACAGACTAAAAAATAAGAAAATTTAATAACTATTACATTTAAAATAAAAACAGTTAACACAACCTTAGCAAAAAATAATTAATGATTAGATTCGTAAATTTAAATATCTACGAAGAGTTATGGACCAAATTAACTCTGGTTAGAATTACTCTTAGATTAAATTTATCTCACCAAAAAAATATAATTGCAAACCAATATAATTGATAGATAATCACATTTCCTAAATATAGTTATAGAGTTGATCTTAAATGATGTATATAAAAATATATATTTTTTTTAAAGTTAGCTCCTTCATTTCTTTTCAAGTTTTGGGTTTATAGAAAGTTTATTAGTTATTATTTGTCAATTTTTAAAATTCAAAATAGTATTAATTATTTTTTTGGTAAAAATATCTTTAACTATCTATAATAGAGAGAAATATATATAAAATGTGATAATAAATATTAAAGAATATTATATTATAGAAAAAAATTAGTAATTTAAAAAAAATTAATTATTAATTATAATTTCTTGAAAAGTGTAATTTTTGTACTTATGAAAAAGATAATCTAATTGATTATGTATTTAATTGTAAAGTTAAATAAATGAACATATGATTGTCCTTACTTTTCACTCAAAAAAAAAAAAAGAAAACCACTCACCCTAAGCAAAGAGACATAGAACGGAAGGTACGACTCACTAGAATCTCCCCCTATCAAAGCCAATTGAATCAATAAAGGGGCCACCAAACAGCATGTACATATCCTCTCTCTCTCTCCTCAACAAATGTTTCTGTCTTCATACTCCAAATGAGCATCTCATCACCACCACTACCTCCTACTCTTGACCTTCTCTCCTATTCTCATTTATGTCATCTTCTTTTTCATTCCAACAACCTCTTTCCTTCACTCTCCACCTTTTAAATCTTTTTCTCTCATCCATTATTATTGAATGAATGGTTTCTCCAACTCCAATTTAGCCTCCTTATTCCAAATAAAATAGTTTTACAATAATCATAATAACAATAATAATAATTATTATTATTATACCATCAAGATGAACAAGCTGGTAGTGGAAGTTCTTGATGCTAGTGACCTCAACACAAAAGATGGAAAAGGTTCAGCCAACCCTTTTGTTCAAATAGACTTTGATGAGCAACAAGTGAAGACACAAACAAAACACAAAGACCTCAATCCTTATTGGAATGAAAAGTTTGTGTTTAACATAAACAACAACTCAACAGATCTTGCTCACAAAACAATTGAAGTTGTTATTTACAATCATAATGAGAAAAAGCCAAGTAGTAGTAAGAAGAATTTCCTTGGAAGGGTGAGAATTTCAGGTGTTTCTGTCCCTTTATCTGAATCTGAATCCACTGTCAAACGTTATCCTCTTGAAAATTCAAAAGGTGATATTGCTCTTAGAATATTTGCTTTTCATGACCCTTCTTCTTTTGCTTATACACCCCCTTCACCTCATATTCACCCCCCAACAACTTCTTCTGTTGAAGAAACACATGAGCCTGATCCTGATGAAGATGTTCCTTTGCAAGAAATAAACACCAACATAAACATAGAAGATGAGGAAAGCATGGTTAGTGATAGTGAGAAAAAGAAGAAGAAAAATAAGAAGAAAGAAAAAGAAGTGAGAACTTTTCATTCCATTGGAACTGAGAAACCTTCTCATCATGCTCCTGCTCCTTCTGCTTTTTCTCATGTTCAACATGCATCAAATTCAAAGCCTTCTCCTTTTGTAGCACCAACAATGGAAACAAGGGTTGATTATGCAAAATCAGGACCACCAAATGTGATGTTAATGCAGATCCCAAAGCAGAACCCTGAATATGGATTGGTGGAGACAAGTCCACCACTTGCAGCAAGGTTAAGGTATAGAGGAGGGAATAAGGTATCAACAACATATGATTTAGTAGAACAAATGCATTTCTTGTATGTGAATGTTGTTAAGGCAAAAGATCTACCTGTGATGGATATCTCAGGAAGCCTTGACCCTTATGTTGAAGTGAAGCTTGGTAACTACAAAGGGGTCACAAAGCAATTGGAGAAGAATCAGCATCCTGTTTGGAAACAAATCTTTGCCTTTTCAAAGGAAAGGTTACAATCAAATTTACTTGAAGTTACTGTGAAGGATAAAGATATTGGTAAAGATGATATTGTTGGTAAAGTTATGTTTGATCTAACTGAGGTGCCTTTAAGGGTTCCACCAGATAGTCCTTTGGCTCCTCAGTGGTATAGATTGGAGGATAAGAAAGGGATAAAGACAAATAATGGAGAAATCATGCTTGGTGTTTGGATGGGAACACAAGCTGATGAGTCTTTTCCTGAGGCATGGCATTCTGATGCACATAATGTTAGTCACTCAAACCTTTCTAATACAAGATCAAAGGTATATTTCACACCTAAGCTTTATTATCTTAGAGTTGAAGTGATTGAAGCTCAAGATCTTGCTCCTTCTGATAAAGGAAGGGTTCCACAAGCTTCTGTTAGGGTGCAGCTAGGGAATCAGATGAGGTTTACTAGGCCTTCTCAAATGAGAGCTATTAATCCAATTTGGAATGAGGAGCTTATGTTTGTTGCTGCTGAACCTTTTGAGGATTTTATAATTGTGACAGTTGAGGACAAATTTGGTCCTAACAATGTTGAAATCTTGGGAAGAGAGATCATGTCAGTGAGAAATGTTCCGCAAAGACAAGAGACGGGTAAGCTCCCGGATGCACGTTGGTTCAATCTTCATAGGCCTAGTGCGGTCGGTGAAGAGGAGACGGAGAGACAGAAGGAGAAATTCTCGAGCAAGATTCACCTCCGAATTTGTCTGGAAGCGGGATATCATGTTCTTGATGAGTCGACACATTTCAGCAGCGATCTTCAACCGTCCTCCAAACACTTAAGGAGGAAAAACATTGGAATTCTCGAACTCGGGATACTTAGTGCCCGGAATTTGCTACCTATGAAGGGAAAAGATGGTAGGACTACTGATGCATACTGTGTGGCCAAGTACGGTAACAAATGGGTTAGAACAAGAACTCTGCTTGACACACTGTCACCTAGGTGGAATGAACAGTATACATGGGAGGTTCATGATCCATGCACTGTGATCACGGTTAGTGTTTTCGACAATCACCACCTCAATGGGAGCAGTGACAACAAAGATCAGAGAATTGGAAAAGTGAGAATAAGGTTATCAACGCTTGAAACTGATAGAGTATATACTCATTATTATCCTCTATTGGTTCTCCAAACTAATGGCCTAAAGAAGAATGGAGAGCTTCACTTGGCTGTGAGGTTCACTTGCACCGCTTGGGTTAATATGGTAGCTCAATATGGGAGACCTTTGCTTCCCAAAATGCATTATGTTCAACCAATACCTGTTCGCCACATTGATTGGCTCCGTTATCAGGCCATGCAGATCGTGGCAGCAAGGCTAGCAAGAGCTGAGCCACCGCTTCGACGCGAATCAGTTGAGTACATGCTTGATGTGGATTACCATATGTGGAGTCTAAGGAGAAGCAAAGCCAATTTTCACCGCATAATGTCGCTACTATCGGGTTTTACAGCTGTGTGTAAATGGCTTGATGATATTTGCACTTGGAGAAACCCAATCACAACTTGCCTTGTTCATGTCTTGTTCTTGATACTTATTTTCTACCCTGAATTGATATTGCCAACCATTTTTCTTTACTTGTTTGTAATCGGGATTTGGAATTACCGGTTCCGGCCAAGAAATCCACCACACATGGATGCTAGACTTTCGCAAGCAGAAGCTGTGCATCCAGATGAATTGGATGAGGAATTTGACACTTTTCCAACTTCAAGACCTTCGGATATTGTGAGAATGAGGTATGACAGATTGAGAAGTGTTGCAGGTAGAGTACAGACTGTGGTTGGAGATTTAGCTACTCAAGGAGAAAGAGCTCAAGCTATACTAAGTTGGAGAGACTCAAGGGCTACAGCTATCTTCATCATCTTCTCACTGATCTGGGCTGTGTTCATTTACATTACTCCATTCCAAGTAGTAGCAATTATAGTTGGCATCTACATGCTTCGTCATCCTCGGTTTCGGAGCAAGTTTCCATCTGTACCAGTCAATTTCTTCAAGAGATTGCCTTCCAAATCAGATACACTGCTTTGATGTTCAGCTTGTATTCACTGTCTTCACCTATTGTCGAATTATTATTGTTCACAAATAAATACATATGAATAAACAGACATGCACCATTGCACCCAAATGAAAGAGGGTATAGGAAAAATGTGCATAGTTCACTTCAACTTTCACTAGCTAAAGCACAGTTTCATTATATGTATATCCCAAGTTCTCAGCTGTCAAAATAAACATTCATTCATGCTCATAATAGCTTTTATTAAATTATGAAATAATGTACTTCATATTATTGTTAACCACGCCAGTCAAGTACTGGTACAAAAAGGGTTTTGTATGAATCATATCATATTGATACAACAGCCGCAAAACATGAAGCAAAATATGTGGTGAGGTTTTGCAGGAGAGTACATATTCGAACACTTGACAAAATCTGACAAATTTGTAAGTCAAAACATTGGAATAACAATGATTCCAGATGAATTAAGAAAAAAAAAAAAAAGTAACAGCTTTTTACTGGGACCAAATAACACTAAAACTAAGACAAACTAATAGAACAAGAATTGTCAAAATGCTGATAGATATTCCACCCAAAAGAGCCTTATCAACAAAGTCCCACTTTTTCATGCTTCTTTCTTGCTTTATATCAGATCCTGAGGAAAGTTCACTTTCTACCCTTTTGTGAAGATTCTTCCGCTTCCTCAATATCCATCCAAACAAATTTTTGTTGTTTTGATTCTGTTGCACTACAGTGCCGCTTGAATTATCAGTCTTCTCGAGAGTACTCTGACTGCAGCAGCTGTCAATGTCATTTCCACAAGCACAAGATTCTGGCTCTTCCGAGATTACACCAGTTTTGGTTTGGTTACAGCATAGTAAAGACATATCTTGATTAGGAATCTGCTTGTTCAAAGCTTTATTGTCCTTTGCTTCTTTGATTGTCTCAATTATTTCCCCAAAAACCGACCACCTTCCCACAGATGTTATCTTAACCATAGCTGAAGTTCCAAGCATATCATCTGGAGCAATCACGAGAACTTGTATATATCCTTTTGTATGACCAACCTGCGTTTGGCATTAAGGAAATAATTAATTAGTTGAAAAATACCATAAAAGAGTACATAATACTATGCAGAAGTCAAAAGTTAAGAGTAAGTAGTGCTTCAAAGAATTCACAATTTATCATTACATGCACACAATCACACACCAAAGAGGAGGCCCTGAGACCAGTGGATTCTAGGATAAGGGAGGGAATCTTATCCCTCGCCTGTGTGCCAACTAATTAATATTTAATTCACTCATCCAACTAATTAGATGTGATAATCTCGTGAGATTTAATCACCCACATCCTAGACACTCTTGAGACCATGGTTATGCTATGGAAGAAGAGTAGAAGACAGACATCTCCCAACACTTCAGTGCTGACGATTCTAAGTACAAAAGCAAGAAACTTTTGCAACTAAACCAACTAAAGTCTCAAATATAGTATATCGAAAAACAACTTTCAAGAGTATAAAAGTTTAGAAAAAAATAACTTGTTTTCAATATTATTCTTAAAAAATGTTGCACGATATAGAGGAATAAAAAACTCAACTCTCAGCCTAAAATAAACTTTTTCTGGCACTTTGGCAGGTTTGTGGTAATAAAAGGGTTTCAACAACATAATCATATATATATTGGTTGCAATAAATCCCAATATTAATATTAATAGAATACATTTAAAAGCAATAAAAATCAAATAATGATTCAAGATCCACTGCACTGCCTTACCAAGTGTACTCCATCAGATGCTATATCAGTAATCCAAATTCTTTCCACTCTGCCTTCCATCCCATTGTATGGCGTGAAGGCTTCAAAGACATTTGTTAGTTCACGGCTTCTTCTCTTCACCACATTACTTGGAACCTTTTTCATCCTTGCCGCAGGTGTGCCTATTCATTTTTTTAATTAATATTGTCTGATTACGATTGAAGATAAGGAAAACATTTCAAAATGAAAAGTAAAGATACCCTCTGGCATAAGCATCATACACAAAGGGGGCATCTTGATGTCCTTAATTAAAGCTTGGTTGAACTTATCTCATGACATAAACACTTATACCAACCAGAGTATGAATACACTTACAAAAATAGTTTATGATATAATAAGTTGTTACTAATTTATTTCAATAAGCTTCCCAAAATAGCTTATGAATAAGCCTCTACTTAAGCTCCCTATTATATTTACTATTTATCTAGACCATCGAAACCTGGTGAATCGAAATTTTCCAACAGCCCCCTCCAACCCCTAACCAGCATATTCTACAGCACACTAAATTCTGAAGGCCTACTTAAACAAACAGAAAATATAATTTACCTCTGCAAATGTACATCACACTAATTTCAGATGATTATCAGAGAAAAGAAATTAACCTAAATCACTTAAGATAGAAAGATTAGGGGAGGAAAAAAAGCAGATTGTGTATGCTGTATCATTGACAAAAGAAGGACCTCTGCATGTTTTTTTTTTTTCGCATAGAAAAATGTTTATCATAGAGTTTCCTTGTCAGGAAAGAGACAATAGTTCACATAACACATAAGCACGTAATAATTCAAAAGGATGCAAACATTGTCTAACCCTTCATAACAAGTGGGGTAGCATAGGATAGCACCTAGAAAAAGGGTAAAATGGAAAATAGATTAGAAGGAACTTATCATCACTGTTTAAAGCTGCCTTAAAATTATTAGGAGCACCTTTTATTGCAAGAAAAAAGGATGGCAATCTAAGTCTTCCACCTTCAAAAAAACAATCAAACCGTGCATGCACAGAACCTAGTGGAGCCAAGATACCCTGCCTCTAAACTATCCTATTAGCTTGAAACCTACTTCAGTTTCATCCTAAAAAATTAAGTTATAATTTTCAATATGAAGCTGTGCCACATCACACACCTGGCCGAGGATAAAATTGTGAAATATGAACTTGAGAAAACTTGTATTCTTTTATAAGGTTGACAGTTTGCTCAAAATCTTCATCGGTTTCACCTGAAAAAGCCCAAGAAATAAGTGTTAGCATGATCCTTGCACTACTTTTTCATATTTTCCAGATTATCTATATCCATTCTGAGTCATTTTAATCATATGATGAATCATCTCTAAGATTAAGAGAATACTGTTTTACAACTCCTGTTGACAAGTGATACTCCAATTATAAGATTCCATCAGTTATCTTGTCATTTATTATATTGCTGTATAAGAGTCTCAAGCTTAGAACAATTAATTGCATGTTTTCATATAATTAAATTACTCACAACTTCAAGAGTTATTTGTAATCTACACATTCGTTGTACATGAAATTATGAAGGTTAGTAAAAATCTAAGAAAGACCATCCACTAACCTGGAAATCCACATATTATATCAGTAGCAATCTGCATCTCTGGCACAAGCTCAGTTAAGGTATCTACAACAGTCCTGAACTCACTCACAGTATATTCTCGGTTCATTGCCTGAAACATTCAGATTAGTCAATATACTATTTAGAATATCACCATCCACAATGTTGTCAATATTTTTTATGACTTACACTCAAAATAGCATCACTTCCAGACTGAACTGGCACGTGCAAAAAAGAGTAAACACAGGGATGTCGTAGAACTTCTGCTATCTCTTTCAAGTGCTCAAGGATGAAAGGTGGATTGGTCATTCCAATACGCAGCATAGTGCTTGCATCTACTGGCAATTCTGCTACTAAGGCATTCAATAAAGTTGGAAGATTGACACCAATGTCACGCCCTGTAAAATATCATGACCTAAGAAATCATTGATATAAAACCCAATCTATACTTTATTACATCTTGAATAACCAAATTGCTTGGATGTATATGCACTAGTCAAAAAGGAAATTTCTTAAGATCTACAAATATCGTAAATTAGTGAAAGAAATTGAAGGAATCTGACTAATATTAGAAATTACCATATGCTCCAGTATCTTCACTGCTCAGCCATATCTCTTTAACTCCATCAGATATCACAGATTTTACACGTCCAGCCTGCATTAGTAAAGAATTAATAGATGTGAGGAAAATTAAATAGTGTGCACATGAGTGTGATATGTGAAGAAAATGAAATAGAGTGCACACGTATGTGTGTAAGATGTGAGGAAAATTAATTAATGTGCACCTGCGTGTGTGAGAGTACAAAGCGTAGCTCACTGCTAAAGTACTTACAAGGCTATCTATTGTGTAACTCCCTAAGTGACCCCGAGCATGCTTTGTCTTGCAATAAGTGCAAGCACCTAAACAACCAACATTAATTGGAAGAATCTCAACAAATTTGTTCTTTCTCACCTGTTACAAAGGATGAAAGGTATAATAAATAATATCTCAAGAATAATATCTAAAAATCAAGCTAACATACAGTGTCAAAAAGCATAAAATATTACCATACAACACCCCATTTAGAAAACATAATATCTATGGCAGAAAAGATATTTCGATACAAAATGAACAGGAATTGTAACAAGTTCAAATTCACACCTTTGGAAGGTCAAGTGCTGGCAATCTCTTACGGGTCAAAAGCCGCACTTCGTGACCTTTTAAAGTCTCTTCTACAACTTCAACGACACGATCAATTTGCTGGACTCCTACAATGCTGATCCCTTCCAGCTCTTTAGCATCTCGACTTCCTTGGGGAACACAGCCAGCAACAACTAGTGGTTTATTTGAAGATTTTCCTTTTGTTATAATGGTATCCATTGCAGATTGACTTGGGGATTTTACTGTGCAACTGCACCATTAATTACTCAACATGATTTTCTTTTCATAAGTATATATAGTTTTCTAAAATATTATGCATTCATGCTATATTGTTCAATTTAATAGCTTCGGATAATAAAAGACATGATCAACCTTAACTAATGCACTGATGCTCCTGCCCCCGTACACATGAATCACATAACACAATGAAACATTGATACCACAAAAAAGGGTATCAATATAGTTATTGGAAAGTGGCTTATACTCTAGAGGCAGAAACATTTTAACTTGCAGCATAATATAACAAAATATATAAGGACAATCATTGAAAGCATTCGAAAGGTTTGAGTTTCATTTAGATTATCAATTCACCCAATAACACATACATAAGCAATTTTAACAATATAAAGAATATTAAAAGATATCAGGAGTTAGAACTTAGAACAATAACCTAGTTCTAGATTTTATGATATATTGACAGCAAGAAAGAAAAATTAAACTTCCAAGCAGATCCACTGTTAAAATTGTTCTTCGTCAGCAAACTGATGGAGACAGCGTTGTCTCCTTCAATAAAATAAACTCTATAATCACCCAATATCCATCTCCTTTGAAACAGAAATGTTTTTAATTGGAAAAGATTTGATATTATAGATTGATTACATCGAGTGAAAAGGTCACTTGAGATTCATTTATGTTTCAACAATTAATTTAGGGTTTACGATACTGTAATGTGTATGCAAGTAGCCATGCAGATTTGAAACCCATGCTTATTATTATAGATTAGTAACTACTTTCCATCAATCTGATCAATTACTTTTTTCCTTTCCTTGTCTAAGCTATGGAGAATATTTATAACAATCTACAAGAAAATACTGGAACTAATATTTTCCAAAGTTATCCATCATAAAAAATTGGAGCCGGTAACAGAATTTAAGAGCACTACAGAGATTCAGCATTATAAGCAAATTATCAAGCGATCAGTTAATGCAGCAGTTCAGAAAGATACGTTTTCAAATGTTACAATTTAACTATGGCTTGGGGTCCTAATAAGAACTAAGGGCAAGCCAGAGACCAGTAAATCAGCATTTAACTTGTCAGGAATCATCTATAGAAGATTATCGTAAAACTCAACTGGAAGTGGTTAAAGGTATCAACCAAGAACCTCTGGCTATAAATAAGCAAATTCAGAGAATGGGCCACATGGAGGAAAGGAAAGGAAGGATCAAGTTTAGTTCATAGCACATTGTTGAGAATTGCACATCAAATGAGATATGGCGTGAAAATATGTTCATAAGTGAGAGGCATCCCTCACCTTACAAGCTAGTTTTGTAAATATTGAGTTAGGCCCAGCCCAAATTCTAAGACACGTTATCATTTCCTTGAAGATGTTTTGGCGGAAAATAATCAAAATATCACAATTCAAAACATCTTATCCATCCTTATACCTTCCCCATAAAACCAGGAAAACAATATGTAAGATACTTTTTCTTTTCCTTTGTAAATAAATAATGTAAGTGAGTTAAGTCCTAAGATCCCATCAATGTCAAGATAGATCTCAAGGCTGAAACAACTGTTACCCACCAACGACGTTCTCTGGTGGCCAGTGGAATTTGATCTAAAGTCTTAGTATATCTATGAATTACATTACATCGCAAAATTGTAGAAGCTAACAAAATTTGATGAAAATGAAACAATAAGCATTAAGCAATAGGAATCACACAAAAATGATTAATAACAAAGAGCGTTTGCGATCTAAAAGACTGACGTGTTTATGAGCCATAGATCCGCTTCGTCAGGATTATCACTCAGTGAGTAACCAAAAGCTGAAAGCTGACCAGCCATATATTCACTATCACTCTGTTCAAATCAAACAGTAATTTAACTAATTAATTAACTAACTAAGCTCAACCAATCGTAATCTAAATAAATTCCAATTAATTAAGATAATACATGATTATATGGTGAATTGAACTTACTTGGTTATGAGAGCACCCAAAGGTCTTTATGAAAATAGTCTGCGAAAACAACAAATAATCAGAAAATTCATTAAAAAATAAAAAAAGAGGAAGAAGATGAAAATGAAGAACCTGAGTGCCGGGGATTGAAGGTGAAGGTGAAGGTAAGGAGCGTTGATTTTTCTTCGTTCCAACGCCAACTGTAGCGGACGTTAACGGAGAACGAAATCCCGGTGGTGTACCAGTTTCGGTTCCGATCAGCAAATCTTCAATGTCCTCCATTTCCTTCCTTGCTTGCTTACTTCTTCTTCTCTGCTGCCTCTGCTCAAACTCTCAGCCCTAATAAAACAAATTCCAACGTATAGATTTATTTATATTTTTTTTTTTGAAAGGTTATATTATTTTTATTTATATATTATTTTTTATGATTAAATATTTTTTTTTATAAAATTTAAATATTTTATTTTTAGTTTCCATAAAAAAAATATTATGTAAAATATTTATATTAGTAAAGTTGGTATATAGTTTTAAATAATTTTTTTTCATATATGTTTATAATATTATAAAACGTTTATCCATAATAAACAAATTTAAAATTCAATTTCAATGTCTAAATATTTGTTACATTTAATTTATCTTGAGTTTTTAGTGTTTCAAAATTCATATTTAATTTGTTACAAGTTAAAAAGTTTTAAAATTGTGTGGAGAAATTTTTTATAATATTATAAAATTTACTAACAAAAAATCATAGAAATTTAAACATTAAAAAGAACAATTAATATGATCTAAAACTGTTTGTAGGATTATTTTTGTAAAGATTAAAAAATGTAGTTTTTTTTATAGATATTGTTCTTACATGAATTTGATCACCTCATGATAATGATAATTTGATGTTGGTTCCCTGATTTCTCGTAAACTCCTACTTATATTGCTCCTGTTGTTAATATTCCTATGAGTGGCGAGGTGTATATGCAAAGACATTATGATGTCAAAGTAAGGTAAAGTGATAACAAAGTTTATTATTTTAGAGTTATGAAAGGTGTATATACTTAGGGGTAAACCCCTTATTTGTAGAAGTTTTGGGCACCGAGCTACTAGGTAACTAAAGCCCATTCATCGGTCTTCCAATTCAAGTATTATCTTTATTTGAAGTAGTTGAAACTCAATTGCAACGAGGATTGTTGAGAATTTTCCTTGGTGCGAGCGGAAACTATTATTGATATAGTTGTTGTGGCCAGTCCTTAGGTCAGAACTAAAGAAGACTCGGGTTGTTGGTTGTCTTCAGAGTTTGGTTTTTCTTACTAACATCAAGTTGAATCCAAGGTTAAAAGTGGACTTGAGTTGGAAATGCTGACCTTGGTTTGGGCTTTTTTGGCCAATATCAGTACACAATATCTTTAGGGCCCGTTTGATGGAGCGGATAGGATAGGCACATGATATGATAAGGAGCAGGATAGAGACAGTATAGGATATGAGTAGGATAAAGAGTTATCATGTCATGTGTTTGATGTGCACATGATAACAAATTTGATAAGATTAGTTTATCCTATTCAACGTTTGATACACAACAGATAACAAGATGATATGATTTATATTTTGATAAAATGACAAATTTCTCCTTAAAATCTATTTAATTTTTTTTTTCTTTCAAAATAACATTCATATAATTTTTTATAAATAAATAAAATTGCTAAAAAATGTAAATAATTTATGAAGTAATTTTATATACTTGAAAAAAAGTGATTTCTCTATCCATCACAATTGAAGAATGACTCACTATCATAAAATTGTGATTTCTTTATCTACCAAAATTGAATAATGACTCACTATCATAAAAATGAAAATAATTTATGAAGTAGTTTTATATACTTAAAAAAATTGTGATTTCTCTATCTATCACAATTGAAGAATGACTCACTATCATAAAAATTGTGATTTCTTTATCTATCACAATTGAAGAATAACTCATTATCGTAAAAATGTAAATAATTTATAAAGTAATTTAATATACTTGAAAAAATTGTGATTTCTTTATATATGACAATTGAATAATGACTCACTATCATAAAAATGTAAATAATTTATGAAGTAATTTTATATACTTGAAAAAATTGTGATTTCTCTATGTATCACAATTGAAGAATGACTTAGAGTTTGTTTGATTCAAATCCCAAAAGCTCTATTTTAGTATTTTAAAATTTAAAAACTAAATAATTTGTTTGTATTACTTGTTTTTAAAAACTGTTTTCTAAAACTATTTTTAATATTATACTTTTTAAAACTTAAAAAGCAAAACAGATAAATGGTGTAAGAAAATGGATTATTTTAACCCAGCTGATAAGAAAATACGGTTGCAACCTGATTATTTAAATTTTTTGATTAGCGTATCATATCCGTGCATCAAACAAAGGATTATGGAGGAATATGATACGTGTATCATACCGTATCTCGTTATCCTGTGTGCCTACAACCAGCCAAAATAACAAAGCACTAAAGTTTATAAATGAAAAGCAAGAAGAAGAAAAAACACCAAAAAACCTGCTGCTGTGCGAGCACAATTTCTCCCACTCCAGACGTCGTTTCGCCGATCCGACCGTTGAAAATGAAGCTCTGAATGTTGCGAACCTACTGTCCAAATTTCAGCCCGATCCAACGGTTAACGAATGCGCAATCGATGTTTTTCTGAGACTGATTTAACAAAATCGGGAATAGGGTTTACTCTCGTTATCCTGTCCATCAAACGGGCCCTTAGGCTATTAGCTATTGCGTAGTTAACAGTCTAAAGTGTAAAAAGTTTTCAAAGATTGAATTTTTCTGAGGTGTATCTGAAGGTACAAACATGAAAATGGGTTGAATTGTGTTTGTGTATGTTGGATTCTTTTTCATTACTTGATTAAAGTTGGTTCGGTTTGAAGACTTAGAGCAGAATTAGTAACAAAACTAAGAAATGCAGGAGTAAAGTGACACAAACAATTTATCCTGGTTCACCACCAACTTGGTAGCTACGTCCAGTCCCCTCACTTAGAAGGAATTAATCCACTAATTCAATTTCTTGAATTACACAACACCTAATCCTACAAGTTAGTCTTCTAAAAACAATATGACAACCCTAATGTTTTTGAGGAACACAAACACCTTGACCCTACAAGTCAAGTCTTCTCCACACAATCTGAGATCCACATATTGCTTAAGGCACACTAAAGCCACTATCAGACTGGATTGCATAAAGTTTGAAATTGGTTTGATTTTGCTTCTACAAAGCAGATTTATTACAAAAAATTTCTCACACTAACAATGAAGCACTAAGCACTGAATAATATAAAGTTGAACGAGTGCCTTTTCTGAAACTGAAACTGAAACCTTGAATTTCTGAGTACGTATAGAAATTTGAGTTCGTAATGTTTTCTATATATTGTTGTGCTTGCGCTCTGCTTCAGCCTTGATCCATTATTTATAGATGAAATTCGGGCTTCAGTATACTCCCTTGTGAATTTTGAATATTATCTTCATTCCAGCTTAGTCAACAAATATTTCTTCCAAATATAATTCTGAAAGATATGTTTTGATAATATGACCCTTAGCCAATTCTTTGATTTTTGAGCTTGAGCAATTTTTCTAGAAGGATATTGTCTGTATTTGTTTAGATGATGTTTGCAAGTTAATTCACTTGAGTCTTCCTTCATACAATTGATTTGATTTGAGCGAGAATGAATATGGGCTTGTTCTTGGACCTTTAGAAGTAAGAATACAGCTAAGTCCAATTCAGTATTTTTCTCAATCTATCAGAGCCTTTGACCTTCCATCAGAGTCGTTGACTTTTCTCCATCTGAATCATTGACTTGATTGTTGGAGTCAGATGTTGTGTTGCTTGAATAATCAGAGTCAAAGGCAGATGTAAAGTTGCGTGATTTAGAATTAGTGGCATGGGCAACTTCACATTTGATTATTTATCAGAGTTAATGCAACATCATAGTGTGTTGAGTATCAGAGGTAGCACTTTGGAATGTTTTTTCGTCATCAAAATCAGCAGAACATGAGCTTCAAAGGCAGGCTTGAAAAGTGACTTCAGACTTTAGAGGCATGTTCATTAGAGGCATGTTAAATATTGTTCCAGAGGCATGTTAAATACTGTTCATTAGAGCATGCAAAAGTTCTTGTTCATTAGAGCATGTAGAAATATTGTTCATCAGAGCATGTAGAAATATTTTTCGTCAGAGCATGTAGAAATATTGTTCATTAGAGCATGTAGAAAGATTGTTCGTCAGACCATGTAGAGATATTGTTCATCATAGGCACGTTGAAGTTATTGTTCATTAGAGATATCCTGAAGTTCTTGTTTATGATAGGCATGTAGAATTTATTGTTCATCAAAGGCATGTTGAATTTACTATTCATTAGAGGCATGTAAAAATGTTGAGGTTTTTGTTGTTCTCATAAGATACTTTTGTTAACATCAAAACTCTAAGTGGAAAACTAACTTGGTTCCAACAATCTCTCCTTTTTTTATGATGACAAAACTGTATTTTTGATCATTTTTCTTTTATTTACTTGACTCCCCCTAAAATATTTTGTGGTTGAAAAAAACCATCACAAATTACTGACTGAAAAATATTTTGTTGCTGAAAAAAACCCTCACAAATTACTGACCGAAAAAGCCCTCACAAATAGTAAAATTGAAATTTGTTGTTATTTGTGGTGGAAAAAACCCTCACAATGGAAAAAAAAAACCGTTACAAATTACACCGTTGGGCCTTTGTAAGGGCTTAAGCCACCACAAAATCACACATTTATGAGGGTAAAAGCCGCCATAAAGTTACTCCTTTGTGACTGCAAATGCCGCCACAAAGTCACTCGTTTGTTACTACAAAAGCCGCCACAAAAGGCGTAGTGTACTGTTGGCATTTATGGTTGCTTTGGCCGCCACAAAGCCAGTTTTTTTGGCTGCAAAGGCCTCCACAAAAGCCCACATTACCGTTGGCATTTGTGACCGTTTTGGTCGCCACAAAGGCCCAATTTTGTGGATGCTTTGGCCATCACAAAGTGTCATTGTTCTCCTATAAATATGAGGCTGTGTGACATAGTTTTAGGCGATTGTACTTCGTCGATAGGAAATTAAGGGGAACTCAATGGACCTTGAGGAGATTGTTTGACCGGTTGTGCATTAGGATAACCTTCAGTGCAAGTTGCAAAGAGCGCTATTACAGTTCGGTTAAGATAGTCTAAGCCACCATCATGGCTTTTGGTTACTTATTGACAAATTAAGGAACTGATCATCCTTAATCTCTTGTTGATAGTAGACAAAATCATGTTGAATGGAACGGGTGAGTTATTAAGCACACTATGAAGAGGCATTTAGCCCAATTTTAATTCATTTTGTGAATTAAGTACCAAAATCATATTTTGTTAGAGTTTGTAATATGTTTATTATATATATATATATATATATATATATATATTTATTTATATATTTTGAGACCCGGTGGAAATTAATTGTCGAAGAATAATTTATTTACGTTACGAAGAATTTATTACCAGACAGTTTTGTTAAAAATATCTTTGATTGCTGAAAATTTTATCTATCCACTACGCCAAAAATGACATTTTATAGCACGTCTTTTACAGCGCTTATTAAATACAAGCGCTGTTGTATAATATTTTTAAAATAACGGAGGATACAACAACGCTTTTTTGACAAACGGTGTGGAAAAAACGCTGTTGTAGGGTCATATAGGGTCACATAGCGCTTGCACATAATGTTTACAGCGCTTTTTGAGTGCTATAAAATGTAGCGCTCACACCTTATGTTACATAGCTTTTAAAGCGCTTTTTGTAAAAGCGCTGTAAATTACATGCATTTTCATATAATTAAATGACATATTAGAGCTTCACTTTAAATAAATAAAAACAAATTTAAAACAAATTTAATACATTGTGCTAGCCCTACGAAACTCTGTGAACCCTCCTCTCCTCTACTGTGCGCCCATCTACTGCTCCTCCTCTAAAACAAATTGGATATGTTGTCTCAGGTACTATATTTATTAATTTGTTGTTGTCACTAAAACAGATAAATTGTTACATAATAAATCATATAAAATCTATTCTTTTTTTTAAATTTGTTGATCTGTTCTGTTTTGAAATCAGACTTGGACCTTGGTTTCCATTTTCCAATAATAGATATGTGTACTATAGATTGGTATAATGTTATCAGTAACTTATTATTTGTGTAACTGCGTTTATATGGGTCATATAAAATGGACCAGAAATGGATGTCTGCTAATCGATTGTCAAAAAAGTATGAAAATGGAGTGAAGGAGTTTGTTGAGTTTGCAGTGAAGAATACAAAAGATCCAAATAGAGTCGTTTGTCCTTGTTTAAAATGTTGTTTTGGAAAACGCGTTAGAGTAGATGAATTGGAAGGACATTTAGTATGACATGGAATTGATCAAAGTTATACATGTTGGATAAGACATGGTGAGAAAAAAAAGAAAGCATTAATTTTGAGAATGGTTCGACATATGCTTAAACTGATTTCGACACAGATACAGATGAGCCGGACCGAGTTGAGGAGATTGCAAAAGCAGTTGAAGAAGATCTTCAGAATTGTCCTAAAATGTTTGAGAGCTTGTTGAGTGATGCAGATAAACCATTATATAATGGTTGTACTAAATTCACAAGACTGTCAGCGATATTAAAGTTGTACAACTTAAAAGCGAGTAATGGATGATCTGATAAAAGCTTCACAAAATTATTAACACTCTTAAAAGATATGTTGCCAGATGATAATGAACTTCCTAGTCGAACCTACGAGGCTAAACGAATTTTGTGCTTTATTAGCATGAGTTACGAAAGGATTCATGTGTGTCATAACGATTGCATTTTATTTCAAAACGAATATGAATTACTAAAGGCGTGTCCGAAATGCAATGTCTCTCGATATAAGAAGAAAGAATCTACTCCAACAAAAGTCGTGTGGTATTTTCCTATAATACCAAGATTTAGGCGCATGTATCGCAGTGAAGAAGATTCAAAACACTTGACATGACATGCATATGAAAGAATTAGAGATGGAAAGTTTCGACACCCTGCAGATTCTCCACAATAGGCAAAAATTGATCACGAATATCCTGAATTCGGGATAGAGTCAAGAAATCTACGACTTTCACTTTCTACTGATGGAATGAATCCACATGGTCTTCAAAGCATCTCACACAACACGTGGCCTGTGATTTTGTTGATTTATAACCTACCTCCATGGTTATGTATGAAGCATAAGTTTATGATGTTGTCTCTGTTAATTTCTGGACCCAAACAACCAGGGAATGATATCGACGTATACTTGGCTCCTTTAATTGAAGATTTAAAATTTATATGAGAGATAGGTGTGGAAGTTTATGTTGGGTATAAGAAAGAATGTTTCAATTTGAGGGCTATGTTGTTCGGCACACTTAATGATTTTCTAGCATATGGTAATTTATCAGGATATAGCATTAAAGGTCAGTGTGCATGTCCTATATGTGAAGAGAGTACAAATTGGATGTGGTTGAAACATTGTAAGAAGAATGTATTTCTTGGACATCGTAGATTTTTACCTTATAGTCATCAGTATCGTGGGTGGAGAAATGCATTCAACGGAAAATTAGAGGAAGATAAAGCTCCTTTAGCACCGACTAGATATCAAATACTTGAAAAAGTACAAGGTTTGACCAATAAATTTGGCAAACGTTTTGCGGGAGAGCTGGTCAAAACTGGGTGGAAGAAAAAGTCAATTTTCTTTGAATTGCCATATTGGAAGTCATTGTATATATAAGACATTTCTTGAGGTGGCTAACAAATGGTCCGAGTTTACATGTCTTTTCTTACACCGATTATGTAATTAACGGCTACACATTTTATACCAAAGAATAAGATGATCAAACCACTATGCAAAATAACGGAGTCACTTTCGTAGCTAAAGCGATGCATATCTCAAGTGCAAAAGACAAAAACTCAATATATGCAAATCTATCATATTTTGGGGTTATCAAGCGCATATGGGAGTTAGACTACACAATGTTTCGTGTTCCCATATTTGGTTGCAAGTGGATTGATAATAATAATGGCGTTCGGATTGATGAGTCAGGGTTCTTGCTTGTCAATTTTAATAGGGTGGGATACAAAGATGAGCCTTTTATTTTAGCGTCCCATGCTCAACAAGTGTTTTATGTCATTGATCCTGCTGATGATAAATGGTCCGTTGTCCTATCGACCAATAAAATAAGTGATGATAACAATAATGATGAAGATGTTGGTAATGATCTTTTCTTTGCAACATCACAACCACATGAAATTGATTCAACTGATGATGGTTTATATCTTAGAGATGATCATGATGAGGGAATTTGGATTAATCCATCCTTTCGTATCGTTAATGGACAAACAAATGTGAATCCCACCAGGAAAAGAAGAAGGGCATCTTAATGTGTTTAATTGTTTTATATAAGCCATGTAATCTAAACTGAGTTCATGTAATTTAATTGTTTGTTCTGCCAGAACTGAGTTCATGTGATTTTCTGCTTATACTTATTTTCTGCTTATATTTAGCTTGATCTTAGTGTTTTATACTAAGTTCATGTAATTTAAGTGTTTGACCTGCCAGAATTGATTTTCTGCTTATATTGAACTTGAAAAAGCTATGTTTGAGTACTGAGAATTTTTCTTGAACTTGAACTGATCATCCCAATATGAGTTGATCATGTAATTTAGCATTGATATATATAGGTATTTAACTAATTATTTGGAAGAAAAAAAATTCAAATATAGGTATTTTACTAATTATTTAGCATTTTACAGAAACTGAACTTATATTGTAATTTAACAAATTTAACTTGAACTGAACTGAACATAAACTTGTGATTTTACAGCGCTTTTGTCAATAAGTGCTACAAAAAGCCTTTAAACAAAAAATAAGAAGGTCACATAACACTTGCACATAATAAAACAAAGAGGCTTTTAAAGCGCTTGTTGAAAAAGCGCTGTAAAAGGCTTTAAAAAAAAAGAGGTCTTTTAAACACTTGTTCTATAAGCGCTGTAAAATGGTCACATAACTTGCACATAATAAAACAAAGAGGTCTTTTAAAGCACTTGTTGAAAAAGCACTGAAAAGGCTTTTAATAAAAAAAAATAAGGAGGTCTTTTAAAGCGCTTGTTCTATAAGCGCTGTAAAATGGTCACATAGCGCTTGTTACATAATAAAACAAAGAGGTCTTTTAAAGCGCTTTTTGGAAAAGCCCTGTAAAAGGCTTTTAAAAAAATAAAATACGGGGGAATTTTACAACGCTTTTGGACAAGTGCTTTAAAAGGCTTCTAAAAAAACGTTGTAATAGGCTTTTAAAAATTAAAATAAGGAGGTCTTTTAGTGCGCTTTTTTTTTTTTTAAAAAAAAAAACGTTGTAATAGGGTTTTATATATAACAGTAAACCGCTTCAGTTTCCTCTTCATTACGTAAACTTCCTACGCTTCAGTTTCCTCCTCCTTTTCATTGTCATTCTCATTGCGAACCCTACTGTCCTACGAACCATATTGCCAACCATCTCCATTGCGAACCATCTCCATCTTTGTTACTATCCATACAAACATTACGTACTCTTCTCATTGAAATATGTAACCCTCATTACGTATTTTTGCGAACCCTACTCTTTCCTACGAACCGTTCGTATTTCTGTGCACTCTTCTCGCTGTTTCTTTTTTAAACGAAGCTGTAACCCTACGAACCCTACATATTTCTTCGCACTCTTCAGGTATTGTATTTATTAATTTTTTGTTGTCACTAAAATGCATGATGAACTTATACTGCTACGTACTTAGACTACTGCATGTTGAATTTGTTGAAGTTATACTAAACTGCATGTTGAACTTATTGTAGATAAATGAATTCCAACAAGGATTTGGATCGTCAAAATGAGGAAGTTGTCAACACTAAGACTTATGAAAATGAAGTTAAACGTGGTGCAACCATTATGCAAAATGTCATAAAAGCAAGAACTAATGGCATAAAATTTGAGGTATACTATACTTTGTTTGCTGTTTATTTTTTATTTTTTTTGAAAGCACTTATTTACTATATGAGTTTATTAGGTGGGATGGAATGAAAGTGGCTAGCCAATTGAGCCCAACAGTTCCATGTTTGTAAGTTATATTGGTGCTGTTGTTCGTCAGAATATCCCCATAATAATTGACGATTGGAGAGATAAGGCTTTGAAGGATGCAAAAGATATACTGTGGACTGATATACAAGTAACTTTTTTACTCCACTTTTTTGGTTTGCAAACTGCGTTTGATGTTGATGAGGCGAGAAAAACTTACGTGCTTAGAGTTGCCAGAAAAATACACCGGGGATTTAGATCTCATCTGTCAAACTGCTATCTAAGAGTTCGTGATGGAAATATGAATGTTGAAGCTCCAAAAATATATAAACACTATATATCAAATGACGAATAGAGCGCATTTGTAGCTAAACGTTCAGACCCTGCGTTTGTGGTAAGTGATTAATTTATTAGCATTTGTGTTTTATTATTCATATTGATAGCGTATTTTAATTTTTTACACGATTGTTATTTTTTTTATATAGAGTATAAGTACGGCAAATTGCGAGAGGCCCAAAAATCCAACGCATCCATACAAAAAATCTCGTATGAGATATGCACGTTTAGAGCAAAAACTTGTAAGTAAATATCACTTTTATATAATGTGGTACATTATAAACTATAGTTTCTAACTAATATTTTGTTTATGATCTTAACGAATAGCTTTTGTTTATGTCTTAATGAATAGCTACAAGAGACCCAATCCGATCAACCATTGGGTCGTCATATTTTGTGGAATGAGGCTCGTGTAAATAAAGATGGAGTTGTTGATAATGAAAATGTTCAAAAAGTGATACAACTTTGTGTAAGTATATTATCACTTTAATATTTTTTAATATTGTATTTTAAAAATGATATTGAACTTATCTTTTTAACCCTACGTGTATTTTAGGAGAATGTAGAACAAAATTTAGAAAATCAAGAGGACAACAAAGTTAGTTACAGGGACATACTCGCTAAAGTATTTAATGTTCCTTAGTATTCCGGCCGCGTGAGGGGGAAATGATTTGGCGTAACTCCAAAAAGCTATTTTTCACAAGAGAAGCGCCCAAATCCATCTAATGAGGAAGTATTAGAGAAGCTCATAGTCCTAACATAGCAAGTGGCACTCTTGGTGAAGACGAATAAAGAAAAGCAACTTCGGGATCAGCTCCAACGTGAAATACAAATGGAGAGTGAAAACGTTAGTTGCAACGTTGGTCTTAAAAGTCTTCCCGAGGTAATTAATTACTTAATAAAATAAGAAATTCATTCAACCTAATTGTTTCACATACTTTTGTATTAATCATTGATTTAGGGTGTCTCTACTTGCGTGTTGTATTTATCCTCCCCTACTCATCGCAAAGTCGAAAAAGGAACATTGTACAATACCTTGGGAGAAGTATTGGACAACACTCCGATCCCTGTCGGCCATGTCAAAGTATCACCCAAGATTGCTTTGGAACCAAATGCACTGTTGCCTATCCCGGACAACGATGGAGATATGAAGTATTTGGGAGAAGCAATAGGTAGTTACGTGGCATGGCCCAAAAATCTTGTTGCCCTTGATAAGGTATATTTAATTGAAATGTATGTTTAATTGGTATGTACATTCAATTGCACAATATATGATTATGATTGATTATATTTAATTGATGATTTTTTCCGCTGTTAACTTTAATTTCACATTTATTTAGATTCATACAAAGTCTAATTGGAATGACAAGAAGATTTGCCGCAACGAGTCAATCACGTCACCAGAAAAGGTTTGTCACATGTATTCTAGCAAGTTTGTCATTTTTCAGATTCAATTAACTAACAAACTGATTAACCTCATTTTTTTAGATTCAATCAAAACCACCCGCACAACAAACCAGCAGCCAGAATAATGCGGCACCACATCTCGATGTTCGGGGTAAAAATAAAGCTGGCAAACTTCAAAAATTGGAGGGTTATAAAGCTGGCAAACCTCAAAAACTGGAGGGTAATAAAGCTGCCAAAGTTCAAAAACTGGATCGGGGAAAATCAGTTGCTGCTCCTAAAATAAGTCATCCATGCCTTGCTCAATTTGGGTCGTGTCTTGACATACAAGCAAAAACGAATATGGACAACAACGATTCACGCATCATAAGCATGGAGAAAGCTATTTTCGGAGATGAATATGAAGAACTACTTGAAAAAAAGCACATATACGAACTTCTCATTCATAAGGAGCTGAGTGCTACTGTCATCAGCTTATACATTAGGTAAAAATTACTTTTAATTGCATTTATTGGTAATTAATTTAATTTATTGGTAATTAATCTAATTTGAAATTTTAATTGAAGGTTTTTGTATGAGAAGTTGGTGTGCACGCGCAAATTGTCAGATAGATTTTCATTCTTGTCTCTGCATAAGCTTTCAATGTTTAAACTCGATCCAATTAATGTAAAGAAATATGTTGTAGATATCCTATTGGGAAATAAAGAGAAGGATAAGTTGTTCCTTGCGGCATATAATCCAGGGTAATTATATATTCTTTATTTATATCTTTTTAAATTTATGAGATCTTAATTTATTAGTTGTGTAAACAAAATTGCCAATCAAATTTTGTTGTTGTACGACACATTGGGTATTGTTTTCAATCAATGTGACCTCTGAAGTTATATACTATTTAGATCCTTTGCACGACCATTACAACAATCACTCAGATATAAAAACTATCTTCAACACGTAAGTAATATTCATTTATTTCTTACATATATGTATAAATAATGTGTTTGTTAATGCTATAATAATCACATTTATTTGATAGTGCTTGACAAGTTTTCCGAGCTCAAAGGGGTGCTACAGTGTCGAAGCAAAAGTCAAATAACATCACATGGGTTCCAATAAAGGTTTGAAATATATGCCTTTAAAATTTCATTTACAATCAATGCACAAATATTTATTGACTTATATGTTTTATTTTATAGTGCCCTCGTCAAACTAAAAACATAGACTGCGAGTACTATATATTGCGATTTATGAATGAGATTGTTGATATGAATCAAACTATAATCCCAGAAACGGTACGATCTTTTCATTATATTTTGATTTTCATATATAAACTATGTATATATTTGATTCTAACTTATTTATGTTCAAATTTTATATCGCATAGTACTTTGAAAATTCCAGTCCAACATACTCTGAAAGAGAACTAACTGAAATAAAGGAAGACTGGTGTCAGTATGTGATCAAAATCAAAATTATTTGATTTGCTGGGGGCATGCTGCAAGGTTGTGGATATGTAAATCTATATAGTTCTGTGTTGTTGTGAATATATAGTTATATAGTTGTGTTGTTTTAAGGTTCTGTAGTGAATATGTTAAAAATATCATGTGTTGTTTGTAAACTGATTGTGTAAATATGTAAAGTTACAAGTTTGTTGTGAACTGATTGTGTCAACATGTAAAGTTATAAAGTTATATAGTTCTGTTGTTGTGAACTGATTGTGTCAATATGTAAATGATTGTGAACTGATTCTGGATGAAAACGATTTTGGAAAAAATTAAAAGACAGCGGTTTCTTAAAAAAATGGCATAAAAAACCTGTTTATACAAACAAGCGTTATTTTAAAAATTTGCATTTTTTAATAAAACTAGAACAACCTATTACAACGCTTTTTCATAAAAAGCGCTGTAAAACGTGCATAAGAATGCACCTATTACAACGCTTTTTTGAAAAAGCGCTGTAAATCTAGTACAACAAGCAGCACGTTTTTAGAAGTGATTTACAACGCTTTTGAAAAAAGCGCTATAAAACTAATAAAACAAGCAGCATGTTTTTAGAAGGGTTTTACAGCACTTTTCAAAAACGCGCTGTAAAACGACTATAACAAGCTTGCAATATATCCACCTATTTTACAGTGCTTTTTATTTTAAAGAGCGCTGTTGTATCTTTTTACAGCACTAGATACTACAACATTTTTTTTTTTAAAAAAAAGTGCTGTAAAATTCGCTTTTTTGCGTAGTGATCAATTGAATTGCGGCAAGAGAAGATATTTTCTGAAAAGGTGGTTTGTGATGTGAGGTGAGGTGACGGGTGAAATGATGATTTTATGAAAATATCTTGATTTTTATTTAGATTTTGTTTTTATATATATATATATATATATATATATATATATATATATATATATATATATATATATAAACAAAAGAAAGAAAAAGGTAAGAAAGGAACATTTTTCCTGTTTCACGTCCGCCAACCATTCCTTCTTTGTTCTTCATCCTCTTTCTCTCTGTTACCAAGTTTTGGTTTTTCTCAAAAACCGTCAAACAAAAACCTCCATTTTTCTTCAACTTCTGAGCTTCGTTTCGAGAAGTGACAAAAGGAAAAGTTGCTCATCTCCACGCTACGGTGCTAGTGAGCCAACTTTGGAAGCGACGTCGCGAACAAAGTTTTTACCGGAATTAATCGCGGTGCCGTAATCGGTTGTTTAAGCTATCGTTCAGGTAAGGGCTCCTTCCAAACTTTTAGTTTGCATTTAGGACCTTATATGTGAATTTGTGGAAAATAAATTTGATGTGTTTGAGGTGTAGATTTGTGGAAAATGAATTTAATGTGTTTATGGGTGAAATTGTGGAAGTTGAATTTAATGGGATTTATGTTTGGAAATTTGGAGTTTTGAATTTGGTGATTTATGGTTGAAAATTTTGGAGATTTAATATTTAGAGATTTAATATAGGTGGTTTATGTTTGGAAATTTGGAGTTTTGAATTTGGTGATCTATGGTTGAAAATTTTGGAGATTTAATATTTGGAGATTTAATATAGGTGGTTTATGTTTGGAAATTTGGAGTTTTGAATTTGGTGATTTATGGTTGAAAATTTTGGAGATTTAATATTTGGAGATTATAGGTGGTTTATGTTTGGAAATTTGGAGTTTTGAATTAATGTGAGTTATGTGCGGTTTTGTGGAAAATGAATGGGTGAAATTTGGTATGTATGATGAATTAAATTTAATGTGGATTGTGGATTAAATTTGATGTGGGTTTGAGGAAAATCTGTTTTGAGTGTACTCTGTGAAATGTTTGAAAAACCATTATTGTTAAATGAGTATTAAAAATAGGGAATCTTTTAATAGTTGCATTTGCGTAATGGTTGTGGTGATTCATGTTTGGTGTGATTGATGTGTTCATAATTAATATTATGAATTTTTGAGATGTGTTATATGTGTGGATTTTGTGGGATTATGAGTAAATATGTTTAAGTATGCTCTGTGTTGAATTTGAAGAATCATTAGTGTTAAATGAGTATTAAAAATGGGGAATCTTTTAATAGCTGCATTTACTTAATGGTTGTGGTGAAAAGAGTCAGAGTATGCTCATGCATTTCATAGTACATGGTGACCGGATGAGCCATGGTGATAGTGGTGACCGGATCTTACATGGGATGATGCCATGTGAATTGTTGGTTCATCTTATCCTCACGGGGACCATCGTGTCATGCTGATCTGTAAGAGATTGCACTCTAGAATGTGCTAATCTGTGAGCGACTGCACTGTAGAAAATAGTGTAAGGCCTGTGAGAGGCGACACTTTAGTAAATCATTCTAGCTTGTGAGAGACTGCACCTCGGTAATTAGTACTAGCCTGTGAGAGACCGTACAATTATGATTTACGCCCCATTCGAGAAGGGTTTTGGTTTGGAATTCCGGAATCATGTGCATTGACATATACGCATTGCATTAGGGTGCTTGGCACGCGAGTCATGTTCGATATACTATGATGGTTGTATATACATACTCGATTGTTGTTTGTGATTGTGCTGTATTTGATGTTTGTGATTGATTGATTTGGTGTTGAAAGTGTTAGAATGATTTCGAAATGTTTTCAAAACTGAAAATCTGCCATTTTCACAGTTGTATTCGAATACAACAAGGCTGTAGTCGAATACAGTTATGCTGTAGTTGCTACTAATTGGTGAATTCGCACTTGTATTCGGCTACGGGGATGTTGTAGTCAAATACAAATATCAAACTTTTACCACTGACTTCGCAATTGTATTCGAATACAAGGAGGTGGTAGTCCAATACAAAATGTGCAGGATTTTTCACTGTTTTGACAGTTGTATTTGAATACAACAGGTCTGCATTCGAATACAGTTGTGCTGTTTTTGCTTCTGACTTGTGAAATGACACTGTATTTGAATACAAAGATGCTATATTCGAATACAACAACGTAGTTTTGTTAAAAACTTCATGTTTCAACTTTGATTATGCATGTTTGGCATATGAAAACCCTTTCTAGATGTATGCTAAGTTGAAAGGTTATTTTGTGCATTTAAGATTTAAATGCTATGTGATATTTGTTAATTTCAGTTGGTGACCCTTTACTATTATTGTGGAAATCTGGGCTTTGCCCTCAAATGAGAATCAGGGTCGCTCTAAGGCGTGACACAACGACGAGTTGGTTTTGTGACTGAAAGCATTAGTGTTGATACCGTTCGTGGGTTCTCAGTACCCAGTCACCCTCAGTTAGATTAATGATCAACTTAGGGTTTTATTTAAGAATCTTATTTATTTTCCCTTTCTTATTTCAAGGTTGTTGTCGCAAAGGGAACTTATATAATTGAAACAAATAATTTTAGCCGATGTATTTTAAATTTGGATATTTTGGATTTTCGTTCCAAAAATTATTTCCGCTGTTTGTAATTATTGTTGACTTTGTCGTTGTGTTACGGCTTAAATATTTTATCCAAAAGTATTTCCTTGTTCATGGATTTGATTATCAATTTATTTATCTGAAAAAAAAATAAATACACATGCGCTGTTAATTTGAATGATAAGAATGTCATCTCTTATTGAATTTCTAAACATGGTGTTGTCTACTTGTCCTCTTTCAAAATGGATTTTAAGCAAGAAGTTACTTAGTTTATCATACCATGCCCTAGGTGCTTGTTTTAGACCATACAGTGATTTCCTAAGTTTGAATATATGGTCTAGAAATTCAGAACTTTCAAAACCTGAGGGTTGCTTAACATAGAGTTCTTTACTTATATACCCATTTAAAAGTGCACTTTTAACATCCATTTGAAATAATGTAATGTTATTATAAGCAACAAAAGAGCGTAGGATACAAATAGTTTATATCTTGGCCACTGGAGCAAATGTTTTAGTGTAATCAATGCCTTCTTGTTGACTATAGCCTTGTGCAACAAGGCTTGCCTTGTTTCTGACCACTTCTTCTGAAAAACCCACTTAGTTCCAATAATGTTTTTCTTTGGTCAAGGTACTAGATCACAAACATTATTCCTTTTAAATTCATTTAACTCTTCTTGCATTGCAAGTATCCATCCATTTTCTTCCAATATTTAATTAACATATGTAGGTTCAATTGATGATAGTGGACCAAACAAAGTTGTGTCTTTCAGTGATGATCTGGTCTTCAAAGGATCATTTTCATTACCAATTATTAGAGTTTTAGGATGGGATGACTTGTACTTCCATCCAGATCTTCCTTCTGACTTATCTTGATTGCTTTTGACTTGGTCAATTTCATCTTGTGAGATTTTACAAGTTCTTATGATTTTTCTTAATCTTCTGTTTTTTTTTTGTATCCTCTGATTTGCATGTTTTCTCTGGTTCCAGTAACCTGCAATATCTTCAATTTGCTTTGACTTTTCAGAGTCAAGCTATTTTTTATATATATCAGACAAATAAGGAATGAAACAATACAACCAAAACATCAGGTTTGTTTCTGGTGGTTTATGCTTGTTTCTAAAAAAGAAACTTGTATTCTACTTCTGTTAAAATGTCCAGTTGTTGTGATTTTTCTGGTTCGTCTAAATTTTTGAGAGCCTGCAGAGTGATTAATAGGAATACTCATATAGTGGAAGAATCCATACATGTTAAATTTGATGACAAACAACTTGACCTTAAAAAGTCAAAGCAAGATGATAATAGTGCAGGTTTATCGAAACCCGAGGAAGTAGATGCAGACAAACCAGAAGAACTTGAAAAATCAGATGATACAAGCAAATTAGAAAAATATGACAAATCTTAAGAGGATGAATCTGATCAAGTAAGAAACAGTCAAGATAAGTTAGAAGGAAGATCTAGATGGAAGTACAAGTTATCTCATCTTGAAACTCTAATCATTGCAAGTGAAAGTGATCTTTTGAGGACTAGATCATCACTAAAAGATACCACTTTGTTTAGCTTACTCTCATCAATTGAGTCTACCTCTGTTGAGGAAGCATTGGGAGATGATGGATGGATTCTTACAATGCAAGAAGAATTAAATGAATTTAATAGAAATGATGTTTGAGATCTAGTACCTAAACCAAAGAAGAAAATTATTTGAACCAAGTGGGTTTTCAGAAACAAACTAAATGAAAAATATGAAGTGGGTTTTCAAATTCAGCAAATTCAAAAATATTTTTACATTCGTCAAACAAAATATACAAAAGAGCTTCTCAAGAAGTTTAAGATGAGTGATTGCAAACCTATGGCTACACTAATCCACCCTACTTGCTCACTTGAAAATGATGAATCAGGCCAAAAAAAATTAATGTATGTGTATGTGCAAGATTTCAAGCTGATCATAGAGAACCACATTTAACTGCTATTAAGAAAATCCTTAGATACCTAAAAGGCACTACCATTATTACCTTGTTCTACTAGAAATCTTCTGGGTACAAACAAAGTGAGTGTTGTGATTCTGATTATGCTGGAGATAAATTTGAGAGTAACCACAAGGGGAAACTACACATTTCTAGGTCACAACTTAATCTCTTGGTCAAATAAGAGATAAACCACAGTTGGCATGTCAACAACAGAAGCTGAGTACATTTCAGCAGCTGATTGTAGCTCTCAACTAGTTTGGATGAAACATCAACTAGAAGACTACAAAATCCTAGAAACCATCATTCCCATTTATTGTGACAACACTTCTGCCATTTGCCTAACCAAAAACCCTAGACTTCATTCTAGAGCTAAACACGTAGAAATCAAATACCATTTTATTAGGGACTTTGTTCAAAAAGGTGTCCGTAATATCCAGTTTGTCGACACCGAACATCAATGGGCTGACATATTCACCAAACCACTAGCTAAAGATAGGTTTGACTTCATCAAGAAAAACCTAAACCTTATTCTTTTACCTAACTGATGTTGTGTCATCCTTAGAGTAGTTTAGTTTCATACTTCGGATAAATTTTATGTTTTATGTTTATGTTAATTTCATTCTATTAAAAAAAAAACAGGTTTCACTTTCAAGTTTTTTTGTCTGATGACAAAAGGGGGAGAAAGATGTTTGATAATGTGGGGAGAAAAAATACTTAGACTTAGTAGGAGCCTTAAGTAAGTGGGAGTCAAAGTATTTAAAAGAAAAGTTGTTATAAAAATTATAGTTTTGTCATCTTTAAAAAGGGGGAGATTATTGGAACCAAGTTGGTTATATACTTAGAGTTTTGATGTTAGGAAAATAATTTTATGAGAATAATATATTTGACTTCAAAGAATATGAAAGAAGATTCATGTTTTTGAAGACAATCTAAAATAAGATTGATTCAGATTTATGATTGAAGAAAATCTTTGTCAAAGTTGAAAAGAAGATATGGTCAAGATTTGAAGAAGATATGATCAACATCTAATCAACAATGAGATATGAAATATTTACAAGAAGATTTGATCAAGATTTATCACAAGAAGATATGAATTATTTACAAGAAGATTTGATCAATATTTATCACAAGAAGATATGAATTATTTACAAGAATATTAGATCAAGATTTATCTAAAAGAAGATATGAATTATTTACAAGAAGATTTGATCAAGATTTATCACAAGAAGATATAAATTTTTTACAAGAAGATATGATCAAGAATTGTTTACAAGAAGAAACACTCACAAGAAGATACATTTATTATTTGCAAGATATGGTTCAGATTTTGACAAAGGGCAAAAATACTGAATTGGACTTAGTCATATTCCAACTTGTGAAAGTTCAAGAACCGGTCCAACACTATGTTCCCGCCTATATCAAAGCAAGCAATAGGAAGGAAGTTTCATCTGAAGAATTTGCAAAAACAATCTCAACAAAATATGAACAATATCAATCTGAAAAATTTACAAACTCAATTTGAACAAAATATGAAAAGTATCCACATGAAGAATTTGCAAACTCAATTTGAAAAAAATACGAACATAATCAATCTAGAAAAATTGCTCAGATTGGATTCATAAATAACAAATTGACTAAAGAACATATTATCAAAAAGCATCTTGTTCACAATTATTTTTGATAAGATCATTGTTGACCAAGCTAGAAATGAAGATACAATTCAGAATTAAACAAGGACTAAATTGAAGCCCAAATTTTATCTATAAATAGCTACTCAAGGCTGAATAAGAAGATCATCTAAAAATCATAAAAGAGTAGAAGAACTCAAGCTCAAAATTCCAAATTCATCTAAGAGTTCAAAGAGAGGAACACTTGTTTGAATGAGAAATATTTTCTAAGAGTTTTTCTTAGAGTGTGATAGTCATTGTTATAATCAGCTTGTTAGAAGAAACTACTCAAATTCCAAACATTTGTATTCAAACTCGATAATGGTGTTAGTGTGCCTTCAATAATCTGGGGTTGTCAGATTGTGTGGAGAAGATTTGGCTAATAGAATCAAGGTGTGTGTGTTCCTCAAAAGTGTGGCACTACACCAAAAATAGGCTTTAACAACGCTTTTTTTATGCATTTAACAGCACTTTTAAGCACTATAGTATGTAGTGCTGTTAAAAGATACAACACCGCTTTTTAAAAATAAAAAAGCGTAGTCATAGGTGACATTTAACACATTTTTTTTGAAAAAACGCTGTTATTGGTAGAAATATATAGCGCTTTTATAGCTCTTTTTGCATAAAAGCGCTGTTGTAGGTGTCTTATTTTACCGCGTTTTTTTAAAAAGCGCTGTCGTAAATAGTATCTTATAGCACTTTTTTTTCTTTCTAAAAAGCGCTGTTGTAGGTATATAATAGCGTTTTTTTAAAAATGCGCTGTCGTAGGTATTTCATAGAGCTTTTATAGATGAAAACTAATAATTTAATATTGTTCGATTTAATATAATAGCGCTTTTTTAAAAATACGCTGTCGTAGGTATTTCACCAATAGGATTTAAGAAGTCTTTAAATTAAAAGACTAGAACTAGGCTATTAATCAAATTGTAAGATACGATACATCCATTGATGCTTTGACAATTCAAAAAACACTATAATTAAACCAAGGAGTAATTTCATTATTTGATAATTTAAATTTGGGCAGTGTTTAAATTTACATTTATTTGATAATTTAAAAATTGGGCAATGAAGCATGGGATGAAATTACAATTCCATACTTTTAGGCAAAACAAAGTATCAACATAATTTATTTGATAATTATGTAATTGCCCAAAATTTGGGCACTGTAAATTTTTAACAAGAACTAGCTTTCAACAATTTCCTATTTGTTGGCAGTGTTTCATACTTACAATAGTGGGGCTAACTTTCATATTTCTTCGCACACATCAATAGTATTCAAAAACACAGGACAATCTAAATCATCCTCTACCTATTCATAGTTTCAAATAATCCCAACAATTCTTCTAAAATTTGAAGGCAGATAACATAACAAGCAAAGCAAATCAGGCTTATAGTCTTATACAATACCAGAACATAATCTCCCAGCAGGCCAAGTATATAACATACAGTGCATACTTCTGTGTTAAAAATTGTCAATAAAAGTTACTACAAATTTAGCATAGAATTTATTCCTTATCTGCCAGAATCTAATACCGCAATGCAATCTGCGTCTTCATTTGGTGATCCCACCATACAAGCTAAGTCTGCCAACTTGTAAAATAGAACAACAACTGATACACGTGCATACAACTCTGTATTAATAAATGCATGATAAGAAAAATGACCAGTTATTACAAAGTCAAAAGCTACTAGAATATTTTCTAATAAATAAAAAGTTATTACATTTGCAATTAACGACAATTAGTAAATCAAGGTGTTATGACAAAATGCATTCATTGTTTAAGAAATTCGGGTAGACAAACAGAAAATTTAAGTAGCCAAATCATTTAGTTAAATCTGATTGTTTCTCATATCATTCCTAAGGGATTTACAGGTATATATACAAGAAGCAAAGGGAACACATTCCCATAATAACGGGATCAAATCAAATCAACCCCAAGTTATCTAAGGAAAGAAAGATCTTGTGAAATAATAAATGCAATATATATATATATATATATATATATATATATATATATATATATATATTAATAGCGCTTTTATAAAAAAAAAAACGTTGTCATAGACTTTGTTATTATATATAATTATCGGTTCCTATGACAACGCTTTTCAGAAAAGCACTGTCTTAGCCTCCGTGTATTTTTAATATATAATACAACAACACTTTTTAGTTAAAAAGCGCTGTTAAATATGCGCTATAATATCTATAATTTGGTGTAGTGTGGGGTTGTCAGGTGTTTTAGAAGACTAGTTTGGAAGGTCAGGTGCTTTGTAATTCAAGTTGTTGAATTAGTGGATTAACTCCTTTTGAGTGAAGGAACTAGATGTAGTCAAATTATTGGTGAACTAGGATAAATTACTTGTGTCATTTTATTTCTGCATTCCTTAGTTTGTTATTGCTTCTACTCCAAGTAAATCATCAAGTCTGAACCAGTTTAATCAAATAATGAAAAAGTTATCAACTTAGTCAAACACAATTTAACCCCCTTCTCGTGTATGCCCCTTCAGAATATCCTCTAACTGTTGCTAATATGTTAATAGACTATGCATAAGTTTGACGGATGGATATTTGAGATATAATCAAATTTTTATTGGTGAGGAAGATATTCCAAAGACCTCATCTAGGTGTCATGGTGCTCTTTGAACATTCGAATGAACTATGAAGCCAAATGGATTAAAAAAATGCATGAGCCACTTACCAAAGGTCATTGAATTTAATTTTTCATTTCATTGGTGACTGCAGTTGCCTTTGATGAATGTAGTTATGCTTTAATTCATCTGCCTTTGATGACTACAACTAACATATGTTTGTCTACCTTTGATAATCTTCCTCAAGTATATGATCGTCTGACTCTAATTCTAATATATGCTCTGATTAAAGTCAATATTTTGATGAAAGTCAATGTTCTTATGAAAGTCAATGATTTGATGAAAGTCAACGCTCCGAAGAAGAATAAGCTTTATGCATCCTCTAATAAACACCCTAAAGGTCTACGAGACATGCTCTGCTTATTGTATCGTCTACTTCTTCTGTCTCTATACAAGATACATTGAGTGAATTACAAGGATTCGTTTTGAAGTGTTTTCAACGACAAATCAATCTCAAAAGATTTGATACAAAACTTCATGATATACGTTGATTTCTTACCATCAAGACAACAACCAGAAACCCTAAAGATCTCTATAAAATGACGTGCATTCCTGACTTGAAATATGCAACAACTAGAAACACACTGCAATAAGCTAATACAGCCGCCTCTGCACTCTTGCTCATAATCATTTGTTTTACCTAAGTGCTGAGAAAAATTATGAAAGTACTACTTTGTAAACACCCTTTTGAGAGTTTTTTTTTTCCAGAAAAACTTGAACCTATCATTTGGTAACCTAGCCCAATAGTGGATGTTTTCCTCAACAACTTGACTGTACTAAGCTAGAAGATTAAGAAGAATTAAGCACAACCAGTTTGACTAGTAGGTGTAAGACCCTTAGTTTTTAAATTCAAATTTATGCAATTTTAGTATTTCTCTGTGTTGAATTGTTGAGGCATTTAGCCAATTTTAATTCATTTTGGGAATTAAGTACCAAAAGCTTATTTTGTTAGAGTTTGTAATATGTTTAATATATGTATATATTTTTATATATATTTTGAGACCCGTTTAAAATTAATTTTCGAAGAATAATTTAATTATGTTTCGAGAAATTTTAATACCGGGCAGTTTTGTTAAAAATATCTCTGGTTGCTAGAAACTTTATCTGTCAATTGAGTTGCGACGAGAATAGATATTTTTATCAAAATAGTTTGAGATGTGAGTGAAGTGATGTGTGTAAGAGTTTTAGATATTTGTTGGTTTGGGTTAATTATAATATATATATATATATATATATATATATATATATGAGAGGAAGGCTAGAAACACAGAGCAAAAAAAACATTGCCTCACGTTCATCTTTTCTTTCTTTCTTTGCTTCACGACCAAGTTTAGTGGTTTTCAAAACCACACAAACCCTCACTTCTCACCTAGATCTAAGCTTCCATTTGAGATGTGACAAGAGGGAAAGTTACTCCTCTCCACATTACGGCGCTGGTGAGCTAGCTTTCGAAGTGACGACGCGAGCGAGAGTTTTCGCCGTTTTTGATTTCGATAACGGAAACAGTTGTAAAAGTGATAACTAAGGTAAGGGCTCCTTCCAAATTTCTAGTTTGCATATAGGGACTCTATATGTGTGATTGATGTATGTTTAAGGTGTGATTGCGTGAAAAATCATTTTCGACGTGAATATATGTATATTGAGTGAAAATACGGTTTGTTACGTGTTATGAGTTTATGATTAAATTTGATGTGATTTATGTGTGTATTTAATGTGTGAATTTTTGGAGATTGAGTTTGAAGTGATTATGTTTTCATAACTGTTAATATGTGCCTTATGAAGTTTATTGAGGAAATAATGTTTTGAGTATGCTCTGTGATAAGTTTGAAAAACCGTTAGTTTAAATGAGTATTAAAAATGGGAAATCTCTTAATAACTGCATTTACTTAATGATTGTGGTGAAAAGAGTCAGAGTATGCTCATGCATTTCATAGCTTGTGGTGACCGTGATGAGCCACAGTGGTAGTGGTGACCGCGATGGGCCACGGTGTTAAGTGGTGACCGTGATGGGCCACAAGATGGTTCCATGTGATTAGTTGGTCCATTTTACCCTTACGAGGATTTAACTGATGTGTAAGACCTGTGATAGGCTACACTCTAGTAAATTGTGCTAGTCTGTGAGCAACTGCACCTTGGTAATTAGTATTAAGGCCTGTGATAGGCGGCACAATTATGGTTTACGCCCCTCGAGGAGGGTTTTGTTATGAAAATTTCGGAATCATGTGCATTGACATATACGCATTGCATTAGGGTGCTTGACACGCGAGTCATGTTTGTTATACCATGATGATTGTATATACATACTCTGTTGTTGTTTGTTATTGTGTCGTAATTGTTTTGTGGTGTGATTATGTGTGAAGTTGTGGTGATTAAGTTTCGATGTAATTATGTGTTCATAATTGATATTATGAATGATTGTGGTGTGATTATGTGTGAAGTTGTGGTGATTATGTTCTGATGTATTTATGTGTTCATAATTGATGTTATGAATGTTTGATGTGCGACTGAGGTGTGAATTTGTGGAGATTAATTTGGTGTGAATTATGTATTGATTATATGAATGTTTGATGTGTTATTGATTGGAATTTGTATCGTAAGTGTTAAATGTTTTCGAACCATTTTCAAAACTGAAAATCTGCATTTTTCGCAGTTGTATTCGGCTACGACCATGATGTATTCGAATACGAAAATGCATTTTTTGCTGCTGTCCTGTCTCGTATCTGACTACATCCTGTCTCGTATTCGAATACAGATGTGTTGTTTTAGCTACTAACTTAGCACTCGTATTCGGCTACGACAGTGCTGTATTCGAATACGACAGTGCAATTTTGTCCAAAACTTTATTTTTCAACATTGTTAATGCATTTTTGACATATGAAAACCCTTTCAATGTTTATGTTAAGATGAAAGGTTTTCTTGAGCATTTGAAAAGTAAAATTTTCTCTAAATGTTATTTGTTAATTTCGGTTGGTGACCCTTTACAATTATTGTGGAAATTGGGTTTTGCCCTCAGATGATACCCAAGTTCATTCTACCGACTGTTACCTTGACAAAGGAAACGTCGTTAGACTTCCCTAACCGAGACTCGCCGACTGCTTGGGTATATGACCCCATCTCAAGCAGGGCTACTTATATGGGGAGGGTAGTGAGGACTAGTAGGAAAGCTAGGGCAGTATATCTTGTGGAACTCACTCACGAGAAGATCGATTACCCAATACCTTCAGGATTGGTGCTTGGGATGAGTGGAGTTTGGGAAGATGCGAAGGATTCCTCAATTAGAGTTGAGGCGGAGGCCACCGTGAAAGCTGAGGATACGATGGTTGGACCAGGGACTGGCGGAAAGGATAAGGGGTCGATGCCAGTGGAGCGAGAGACTGCAGGACCATCTAGGCGGGTCGAGTCAGAGCTTCCTTTTCCGGTGAATGATCACGTACCGACCATCACTAAACTGCTGAATTGTTTTGAGATTCTAGCGCCGCCGAAGCCACCTATCTTGTGGGTGGATCTGACTTCTGAAGAGACCAATCCGTCTATGGATGTTGATGAGAAGGAGGTTACCTCGAAGATGGATACTGTGTCAGACAGGACTTGTGGAGGTCACCCATGTTATTGTAGTTGCTAGAGTATGATCAGATTAGTTTTGTTGTATAGGGACTTGATGTCTTTCTTTTGGTAGCTGTACTTATTTCATTTTGGGATGACTGTATCTTTAACACATATTGTCTGATGACTTTTGTTTTGGCAGGTCCATGTTCCATTTTTTTTAACGTGACCATGGGGGGATTAGTATTTCTTGGAGCAGTGCTTTGTGCAGGTGTTTGCCGAGAATACCCCAGGGGTATGAGCGATGCTTGATTGGTTTCATAGCCCTGGTGTATTTTATATTTGGATATTTTGGATTATTGTCTCAAAAACTATTTCACTGTGTTATAATTATGATGTAATTAATTATGACATTTGTCGTTTGTGCTGCGCTTTGTTTTTTTTTTTTAATTTGTTTTTGGAAAACAAAAATACACTCGCGTTGTTAAAAATCGGGGTGTTACAGTAGGTGTTCAGTGTATGTTTGATTATGTGGTGAATTAGTGGTTTAAATCCTTCAGGTTGATGGGACTAGATCTAGCTACCGTGTTGGTGTTGAACCAAGATAAATCAGCTATGTTATTTTGTTCTGCTTTTGTTTATCTGCTCTATTTTTCTTTACTTTAGTTTAATCATGTTAAAAAGATAATAAAAAGAAACACAATTCAAACCCCCTTCTAGTGTTTCTCATTTTACAATTGGAATTAGAGCTCGGTCTCAAAGCTGAGCACTTAATCGTGTTTGAGTTAAGATCTGTCTTTTTATGGCTAACTATGGTGAAGAAGTTACATGTGGAAACATTAACAGGCCTGTCTTGTTTGATGGATAAAGATTTGAGTACTAAAAAGACAGACTCAAAAGCTTCTACATCTCTTATGATCCTGAACTCTGGGACATAGTAGAAGATGGTTATGAGGCTCCATAAGATGCTGATGGTGTTGAAATATCCAGAAAGGATCTCAACGTTGAACAAAAGAAGCAATACAAAATGTATCATAAAGTTAGAACCTTCACGATGAATGCTATAGTCGGCCAATGCCATACATAGTACTATTTAATATTTGATAACATTTCAAAAGAATGAACTTTGTAACCCTAAACAACATTGAAGAACAATTCCATACAAAATATATTCTAAGACAATTTCATAAGATCATTAGTTCAAATTCATGGTTTTGTGTTCTTTGCAAAAAGTTAACATTAAGTAAAAAGAGATAATTTAGTAAATTTGATTTATGTTTTACATTAATTCTAGAATATTAATTGTATTTCATTGAATATCTTAATAACTATTGTTTATAATAATGACCTGATGAATATATATATATATATATATATATATATATAAAGTGGGAATCCGTTGACTGTATGAGTAACTATTTGATGAGTTACTCCGCTCAATAATTAAATATAAACGATGAATTTTACTAATCCAACCTTCAAATCAAAAGTTCATATTGAGTAGATCAACTCCATAAATTTTTTAAAATTTTAAAATTATATGATACTTCATTAAATAATTTCAAATTAACGTATAATAAGATTTTAAAAAATATAAGTAAATATTGATAGCTATATTACATAGCTACATATTTCAGATTTATATAAATTTTTGTGTGCTTGATCATTAATATATTATGTCAATAATCAAAGTTTTGATTAGTGAAATTCATCGTTTATATTAAATTATTAAGCGAAACATCACAGAGTTATTCCTGATGTCAACGGATCTCTACTCATATACATATATATATATATGCACTGAAGTTAAAAGATTTGCATTGTTCATCCAAGGTCCTAGAGATTGGGTTGATTCTCTGTTTTGTATTATTTTTGCATCTCTACCTTTTGCTTTCTAGAATATATTTCTTTCCTTTTATTTACTATCTTTAATAGTTACAATTAGTTTTTGTAATCATTATTCAAAAGGGAGAGGAGACAGATTATTTATTTTGAAATGCTGTACAAATTTATACCTTCAATTATTTGAGACCGGAGTATATATGTTACTACTTCTACTATATATATATATATATATAAAAGTATTTATCTTCTTCAATTTTAAAAAAATTGATGAAAATTTATATTAGATATATCAATTTTTTTTAGACTAAATTAGTATTTTAGTTCATTAACTTATTTTTTAGTTTTTCTTTAGTCTCCTAACTATTTTTCTTCTGTTTTGATCCCTTAACTATACTTCTAATAGTCAAATTGGTTATTTGTGTTAGGTTTTAACAAAAATGTTAAGTTTTGTCATTTCACTCATCTTCAAAC
>JBBPBP010009779.1:51376932-51395755 GCA_037974735.1 Cicer chorassanicum | reverse complement strand
AGTGAAGAAAGTATGAGAAATAGATTTGGGAATTATTCATTTTTCTGAGTTTGAAAGATTATGGATTTAAATTTCTAAGTTATGAATTTAGAAGGTTTTAAGTTTGAATATATGAATTGTCTAAGTGTTTAGGTCGAAAGAAATAAAAAATGTATGGATTTATAAGTTTGAAGATGAATGAGAGAAATAAAATCACAAAATTAAATTTTTTTTTATTTTAAATTAATGAAAATTACTAACTTAAATTAACATAAATATAATTAAAAGACTAAAACAGAATAAAAAATAACACATTTATTAGTACTATAAGTTAAAAGAATAATATAATTAAAAGAATAAAACAGAATATAAAAGAATAATAAATAAGTTAAAAACTAAAACTACTTTTATTATATTTAAAATTGAAAGAAATATTTGTTTAATAGTGGATACTCACAAAGGAATGCAGTGATCATGATGACAGGATATTGATGTCATCATGGATGAATAAAATAAGAATGAGAAAGTGGGTCTCTGTCATCACGCCTCCATTCCAACTCCCAAATGTCACACCCAACCAACCAACAAACACAATGTAGAAACGGAATCATAATTTTCTTTTCTGCGCGTTCAGCACAATATTCTAAAATAAATAAATTACTAGTATAAATATAAGTGTTAATTCGTGTGTCTAAAACATATAAAGTCTCACGCAAAGAAATCTAGCTAGTTTATGAGAGCTATATTAAGATCTATTTGTTCCATGTCATCCTCTGCTTTTAACACCCCCAAGTTGGTTTTCAAGAAGGTTTTGGCCAAATCTCAACGTGAAGGGGATGGAGCTGTTGTTAGAAGAGGCATTGGAAGGTATTATATTTATATATTCTTCCATTTTCTATTATTATATATGAATATGTGCAATTCATTTAATTTATTTATCAGTAAAATTGAATTAAATGTTGCCTTCTGAATTTATTTGGAATGATATATGTGATTCTCATAAGCGAGCTCAAGAACTTGGATCCTTTTCTAATTTTGGATCACTTCTCAGGTACCATTTATACATATAACAATTGTGAATCGAGTCTAAAATTTGGTCCAAATACATCACTTTTTATTGTCCGGAAGTTTGTTTATAATTGAGAATATAAAATTAATTCCCAGCATGCTTCCTTGTTTGACTTTGCAGTGTCTCCTCCTGGAGGATTTCCTGATCATCCACACAGAGGTTTTTCATTATTTATTTATTTATTTTTCATTCTGCTTCCTTTTCTGTTTTATATATAATTTTGTTTAATAATATTAGGATTTGCATCTCGTTTGCAGGTTTTGAGACCGTTACCTACATGCTAGAGGTATGTATATGTATTTATGTTACATTTCATTTTACCTTCATTGGTATTATTTTTATTCTATTTGCCTGAAAAGTTATTATACTTTGTTGGAATTCAGGGTAGTATAACTCACCAAGATTTTGCTGGCCACAAGGGTACAATAAGAACTGGTGATGTTCAGGTACTTAATTAGATACCAGCAACAGTAATTCAACATAAAGAGTTATACAAAAAAAAACACGAGAAACATGAAGAAAAAGAAGTATCAATAATGACCATTTTACAAATATATTAATTGAGATTTGAATACTATCATTTGAAGTTATAAAGTTAAACTATTACTATTGAACTGACACCTCTTGTACAAAAAACATACCAAGAAGATTAATTGGAACATTGGATAGTTCTAATCTTTCTTAATATACTTTCTCTTTTGTGTGCAGTGGATGACTGCAGGCAGGGGAATTATCCACTCTGAAATGCCTGCAGAAGCAAACAACAATGGATTGCAACTCTGGATCAATTTATCAGCCAATAACAAAATGTAATGTTAATGTGTATTTAGAGTTCGATTTCTGCTATTAACATTTTTGACATTTTACTGATTGATTTATTGGACTTTTATTAATTCAGGATTGAGCCAAACTATCAAGAACTTCCAAGTGAGGACATAGTATCAACAGAAAAGGAGGGGGTTGAAGTGAGAGTGATAGCAGGAGGAGCAATGGGAGTGAATTCTCCAGTCTACACAAGAACTCCAACAATGTTCCTAGATTTCTCCATGATGCCAGGAACTCAACTGGATCAAAGTATTCCTGAGTCATGGAATTCATTTGCATATATAATTGAAGGGGAAGGTGTTTTCGGTTCACCAAATTCAACACCAATTGTGGCTCATCATGTCATTGTTTTCACTCAAGGTGGTGATGGACTTAGTGTTTGGAATAAATCTTCAAAGCCTTTGAGGTTTGTGTTGATTGGAGGACAACCATTGAACGAGCCAATTGCTCAATATGGACCTTTTGTCATGAATACACAATCTGAGATTGAGAAAACTATTCAAGACTATCACAATTGCAGCAATGGATTTGAGATGAGGCTAAATTGGAGATCTCAATAGTTAGTTAATAGTAATTAACACTATCATTTAGCTATGCGAAGATTCATTAGCTACCTATAGGCTGTAACTGATAGTGAAATAAAATATAATTATATTATATAGTATCTTATTAAAAAGAATATCAAACTTGCTTTTCCCCATCTTTTAATGTCATAAGCACTAAGCATAGTTTACTTTTTTACTCGATATCCTTTAATCATTTTAATTAAACGATAAAACTCTATTTCAATATTTTTTGGATATGATTCAAATCTAAAACTTCCTATTAAGTTGAAAGAAATGTTTTTCATTTCATCCACTTTTATATCCAAATGGTATTGGATAAGCATTATGTACATCTATCTATAGGAGCTGAAAAGATGTCTTTGGATATATTCTATCATTTTCTTTTCTTTCCATGAATAAAAAGTTTCTAGGAAATCTTTTATATAAAAAAAAAAGTTTCTAGAAGATCTAAATAATTTGCTGCCGATGCAACTATAATTTGTCACTCAAGTCATCATCATGGGTCGATTATATCTTGACTTTTTTTTTCTTTGATGATTACTTTCTCGCCCTATAATTAGTTCATTTTTAATAGATTTCATCTTTTGATAAAATCTTGATTTCCTTTGGGTATTTGCGATTGAAAAGAACAAATTATCTAAACATAATAGTACTACAAATTGATTTTATGGTTACTTGAAGTTAAAATTTGGTTCTTCTTTGTATTATCTTAATGTAAAAAATCAAATTCCAACACAGCGTATAAAATAAGTTTATTTTAAATGTCCCTTTTACAAAAAAAAAAAAAATGGTTATTCTCAAGAACTCTTTCAGAAGAGTTTATCATTAATAAAAATTGTGCCAAAAAATAAAATAATAATTGTAAGATTTTATTGAAGAGTTCGGGGAATGTGGGAGAAACAACAAATCAAATATTTCAGGACCACAAGAGATTTTAACACGACATCTCAATCAAAAACTTTAAGGCAATAGTATACGGGTCACCCCTCTTATATATTCAACATTTACTAAGTTTTTAGTTGATGTGAGACTTAATCACTTACACATGAACTCAACATGGAACATGATCATCTTAAATATTTTGGAGGCCATGTTCTAATTTTAAAAATTAGGCCTTTGATAAATAAAGTATAATTTTAATAATTAAAAAAAGGTAAAATAAGTTTAGTCTCTATAAAATTTCAAAATTTTATCTTTGGTCTCTATAAATAATTCTCAACTTTTTATTCTCTAAAAGTTTTTCATTCACTTTTATTTCCTATTTTGAATGTTTTTTTGTAAAAAGTTGAAACTTTTAGTCCCTAAAAAAGTCCTATAATTATCAAAATAGGGACTAATTTAATATGAATAATTTTTTTAAGGACTAAACTTGAAAAGTCATAATTGTGTAGCAACTAAACATATTTAACCTAAAAAAAAATCCACCCTCATTTTATGATATTACATAAAAAAAAAAGTTGAACCCTTTCATTGGTGAGACTTTATGCAGTTGAGTTGAATGCACAAGACCATAATCGACTTTGTGTATCACACCCCACTGTGGATGGAGAAATGAATTTTAAGATTTTCTTCTTATCAAACTTGTTTTGAGTGTGACGCATTGACAAATTTAAGTATACTATTGATGATTGATGAGGATATTGTTATTTCTAAGAACGTTTATGTTGAAGATAAGTGTTGATATTTATGAATTAAAACGATTTTATTTTAAAACACTGCATTATGTTTTGTTTTCTACAGTACTAATTGATTAGTGTTAAGATAAATGAAGAATAATTCATTAATGAAAGATAATTAATTGATTAATGTAATGTCGAAAATAAGCAAATGTTTAAGTTAAAGAATTACCAATTATGAGGACCTTAATAATCAATTAGAATGGTAAATTAGGGTTAGTATATTATAAATTAGAATTAACGAATTAGAAATGACTAAATAATTGATTAGGTTAAGAATTAGAAATAGATCATGGCTAAGTTATATATTAATCGATTAGGATGATGTCATTAACAAATTAATATAATAATAATTGATTAGAATCTTAGAATTAATCAATTAGGTTAAGTCTGAATGATTTATTAAGTTAATAATTATGTAGTAATAAGAAGTTAGATAGCAAGATTAAATTATTAACATAGGATTAAGTTAATAAAGTTGAATACTGGATATATTGTATATATAATTAGTATGATGACAATAAACGTTAATTTATCGTAGAACACTTAATTGTAAATATGGGTTGAGTGTTGTTAGACAATGATTTTTATGGTAATTATTATGTCTTGCATGTTATGTGTTGCATTCATAGTAGGACACATTAAATGTTGTGTCCGTGGAGGTGACCTTGACGGAATTGTAAGTAGGAAGGTCATACATAAAGGCGAGGCATCCCTAAGGCGTTTCGATGAACACTGAATCACCTTGACTAGACACTCTTGTTCTAAGGTAGTAGGTGGTTTCTGTACTCGTATCAATCCAAAGTTAGAAGGATCCTTGATGGAGTAGACGATTGAGATGGTAAATGTGTTATCATGCATCAATTGATATTTTTATGCGTTATAAGCTATGATGTTGAATGTAGATTTAATTTATCTTACTCCACTTGATTAAATCTTGAGAGTGATAGCTTACATACATTTGTTTCTCATGTGACTTCTTACACACGACGTCTGTCAGTATATGATGTGATGATAGCAGTTGAAGCAACTGCCAATGTGGAAGAGACAGAGTAATTAGCATGCTATCAACGCAGTAAATAATAGTTTATTTTCTATTAGTTGCCGATGCATTAGTCGACCAATAAATTTAGGATTGTATAATCATCTTTGATTAGCGTGTCAATTTTGTGGGTGAACTCTTTTGAATTTGTTATTTCAGTATGTTTTTGAATTGTGATCATTATATGCTCGAATATGTTTTTTTTAGATCAATTTGTAATTGCAAGTTTCCCTAAAATAGACTTAGTATTTTATGTCAAAACTTATTTAGTTAGACGATGTAACGGTTTTGTCAGTCTTTGTTTATCCTCTATTTCTGAACATTCAGAAATGTCTCAAATCAAAAAAAGTAACATAAAAGTTGTAACACTCCCAAATTCTCAAAGGATTCAATTTATTATCTTTATTATAAAATTTAGTATTTTACCTGCATTTTAAAAATGAGTATATTTTATTAATTACTTATAATTGTATTTACTCATGATTAGGAATTAATGTTATTTAATAGATTAGAAAATGATTGATTATGGGATTTTATTACTATGGTTATTCTTGTTGGGTAGAATTAGAAAAGAATCAATTAGAACACCCCAAGTGCATTTAAAAGTGTCCCAAAATTTTGAGATAGGATATATGAGACTTTACCACATTTGATAGGGGACAATACAGTAAAAACAGACATACAATTCACACGGTAAATACATTTCATTTGAGTTTAATTAGTTAGAAAGCGGCTATGACATTTCCTTGTATAAATAGCACTTGTATTGAATACTTCAACCATTAAATGAATCTTTCATATTCAGTTAAGTAAATTGTTCATAATGAATTCAAGAAATGATCCGGGAAAGATTGTCAAATTTGAAGGAGAATATTACAAGTATCAAATTTGGCTTAGCTCAAATGAATCGGTCAATCTAGTTTGATTATGTAATAAAGTTTAACCTTGAAAGTTTAAGAACAATCTATTAACTATAACACCCGAGAGAACGATTAAAGATAGAACAAGTACGTTAATAAATGACACGAGGAAATGCACTAGATAAAATTGGAACTACTTTGATGGTTTCACTTGAATCACTTCTCATAAATCCCTAAACTAACCCAAAAAAAAAAAGGAAAAATAAATTTAACCAAAAAGATATACCTATTCAAAATATGATTATTTCTTGCAGTATTTTATATACTCTAACCCTCATGAAACCAAGCTATATGAACGAAGCACATATCTATTTTTCGTAAGAAGTATTTGAGTGAGGTTTTTCTAAAGATTAAACTATCTATAATAGGTGAAATGTCATTCATAAGATAGATATGAAAGTTTATCATCCCCACATTACAAATTGGTGCCTTTTATGTAAATACTCACTATGACATAATCCTTGCTCATGCCTAATTTTGTGGTAGATTAAGAAGACTTGATTCATAATCATTCTCTCCATATATTGCTTCATCTGCCTTCTTCTTTCTTTTTTAACATATCTGTCATTCATTTGAAGCATTTGATCAGGAAGTTGTTAAAAACCAATCCCTAATAATATTTTAATGACAACACACCTTAATGATTGAGATTTTAATTCAGTATGTTATTCAACATGTAATCTTGAATGTTCTGATTAATACAAGTATATCTCAAAAGGATTAAGCAAAACTGGGTAAAACTCAAGCAACATTAACCATGAAATAGCTCTCTATTAGGTATCAGGAAGTTCATACTAGGCGTCATAATGGTCGTGCATAAAGTGAATGGAAATATGATTTGACTATTCCTATTTTTTGGCAAGGATTAAAAGTATCATTTATATTGATCATACAAATGGAATAAAAGTCCAAAAGAAACATGTAGAATATTTAAAGGAATTCACATAGGAATATGAGGAATGAAGACTTAAAGAATATTATCAACATGATATCAAATGCAAAAAGCATTTCAAACCGTTTCTTGTACTTTAAGTATAATTCAGAAGGAATAATAGCCTATGCGAAACCAACAACTCAACTCAAGACGGTTCAATGAACTTCAGAAAGTTAATGAGTTTAGAAAGTTCATGCACAAAGTACAAGTTTGACATAAAAGTTGTGAAAGCAACGACACTGGCACTGTTCAATATCGCGAACACAATCAACATAACATAGAAATATGTGTTGTGCCCCCATTTTGCCTATCCTACACTACAAGATAAGAACAAATCCATCAAACATTCTGAAGTCCATTTAAATTCAGAATGTTCACTATTCTTCAAGTTCAACTTCACCAATTGGTTACCAATTGTTAGGACACGAGCTCATCTATGACATGAAGACCTACAAACATAAACATGAATTTCACGCACCTCTATTTAAAGAGAATTCCTCATAACTTGAAAAGGAGTACTTATATCAATAATTCTACGTACACACTTATCATCAACTTTGCCAAACACAATTCAACCCCCCATTCACGCATTTGCACCTTCATTTACTCGTTTCCTCTTATCTGTTTTTGGGTCTTGAAGGTATCTGTTTGTTCTATTTGAAAATGCAAACACGAGAATGGGGGTTGAATTGTGTTAGACTAAGTTGATAACTTTTTCCTTATTTGATTAAACATGTTCAGACTTGATGATTTACTTGGAGTAGAAGCAATAACAAAACTAAGGAGTGCAGGAATAAAGTGACACAAGTAATTTATCCTGATTCACCACTAACTTGGCTACATCATGCCCCTTCACTTAGAAGGACTTAGTCCTTGTTTTATTCTGAATTATATTTTCATTTATAGATTGGTCAACAATGAACTTATTCAAAAATAATTTTGAACAAGATGTTTTTTGATAATATTTTATGTAGCCAATTCTTTGTTTCCTAATCCAATCTTAGCAGTTCTTCTAGATTGATTATGTTCGTATTTTGTTCAGATTGAGTTTGTAAATTCTTAAAATTTATATTGTTCGTACTTTGTTAAGATTGAGCTTATGAATTCTTCAGATTGATACTGTTTGCATTTTGTTAAGATTGAGTTTGTAAATTTTTCAGATTGATACTATGTGTATTTTGTTAAGATTGCTTTCGCAAAGTCTTCAAATGAAACTTGCTTCCTATTGCTTTCTTTGATCTTGGCTGAAACATAGTGTTGGATCGGTTCTTGAACTTTTACAAGTAGGAATATGATTAAGGCTAATTCAGTATATTGTCCTTGTCAAAATCTGAATCATATCTTTGCAAATAATAACTTTATCTTCTTTTGAGTGTTTCTTCTTGTAAACATATGTGGATCATATCCTGTTTTAAGTAATTCATATCTTCTTGTGATAAATCTTGATCAACTATTCTTGTAAATAATTCATATATTCTTGTAGATAAATCTTGATCAAATGTTCTTGTAGATAAATCTTGATCAAATCTTCTTGTAAATAATTCATATCTTAATGTGATAAATCTTGATCAAATCTTCATTTAAATAATTCATATCTTCTTGTAGATAAATCTTGATCAAATCTTCTTGTAAATAATTTATATCTTATTGTGAGAAATCTTGATCAGATCTTCTTGTAAATAATTCATATCTTCATGTAGATAAATCTTGATCAAATCTTCTTGTAAATAATTCATATCTTATTTTTAATAAGATGTTGATCATATCTTCTTTTCAACTTGGTCATAGATTTTCTTCAATTATAAATCTGAATCAAATCTTATTTTAGATTGTTTTCAAAAACACGAATCTTCTTTCATACTTTGTGAAGTCAAATATATTGTTCTCACAAAATACTTTTGTAAACATCAAAACTCTAAGTATAAAACTAACTTGGTTCCAACAATTTCCCCTTTTTTGATGATAACAAAATTGTATTTTTGATAACATCTTTTCTTTTATACACTTTAACTCCTCCTTACTTAAGGCTCCCCCTAAGTATAAGTATTTCTCTAAGTGTTTTTTTTCTCCTCATATTATCACACATCTTTATCCCCCCTTTGTCATAAGACAAAATAACTTGAAAGTGAAACTTTCCTATTTTTTTTAATAGATTGAAAATAACATAAACATCAAACATAAAATTTATCCTATGTATGAAATTATACTACTCTAAGGTTGGCACAACATTAGTTAGGTAAAAGAATAAGGTTAGCTATAGAATGAAGTATATGGTTTTTGGTTAGGCCAATGGTAGAAGTGTTGTCATAGTAAATCAAAATGTTGGTTTCTAGGATTTTGTAGTCTTCTTGTTGATGTGTCATCCAAAGTAGTTGAGAGCTACAACATGCTGTTGAAATGTAGTCAGCTTCTGCTGTTGACATGACAATCGTGCTTTGTCTCGTACTTGATGACGAGATTAAATTGTCACCTAGAAATGTGCGGTTTACACTTGTGCTTTTTCTCTCAAGTTTATCTTCAGCATAATTAGAATCACAATTCCCACTTAGTTTGTACTAAGAAGATTTCTTGTAGAACAAGGTAATGTTGATGTGCCTTTTTGCTATCTAAGGATTCTATTAACAACAGTTAAATGTGATTCCCTAGGGTCAACTTGAGATCTTTCACATACATATACACTAAACATGATGTCGGGTCTGGAAGTAGTAAGGTAAAGTAGGGATCCTACCATTCCTCTATAGGTTTTATGGTCAACTTTTTGGCCTGATTCATCTTTTCAAGTGAACAAGTAGGGTGCATTGGTGTAGCCATAGGTTTGCAATCACTCATCTTAAATTTATTGAGAAGCTATTTTGTATATTTAGTTTGATGAATGTATATACCTTTTTGACTTTGATGAATTTGTATCTCTAAGAAGAATTTAAGTTCTCCATCATATTCATTTGAAATTCAAGTTGCATCAATTTAGAAAATTCTTGGCAAAGAGTGCCATTAGTAGATCCAAAATTAATGTCGTCAACATAAATTTGAATAATAAGAATGTCATCTCCCATTGATTTTCTAAAAAGTGTATTATCTACTTGTCCTCTTTCAAAGTTATTTTTAAGCATACTAAGTCTATCATAGCATGATCTAGGTGTTTTTTAGATCATACAAATATTTCCTAAGTTTAAAAACATGATTTGGAAATTCAGAACTTTCAAAATGCAGGGGTTGTTTAACAAAGACTTCTTCATATATATAACCATTTAGAAGAATACTTTTAACATCGATTTGAAAAAATGTAATGCTATTATTTACAGCAAATGAAAGTAGGATACGAATAGCTTCTAATTTTCTTGTATCTTTTAATTTTTCAGGTTCTTCTGTTTTGTCTGCATCTGCTTCCTCTGGTTCCAATGAACCTGCACTATCATCATCTTGCTTTGACTTTTCAAGGTAAAGTTGTTTGTTATCAAATTTAACATGTTTGGATTCTTCCACAATCTGAGTTTCCCTATTAAACACTCTATAAGGCTCCTATCTTTCAGAGTATCCAATGAAGGTACACTTTTGAGATCTACAATCAAATTTAGCAAGGTTATCTTCAGTACTCAACATATAACAAGTACAATCAAATTGTGTTAAAGTAAGAGATATTAGGCTTTTTACCTTTCCACAATTCATATGGTGTTTTATTCAATATATATATATATAACTAAGACTCTATTTTGAATATAACATGTAGAGTTAATTGCTTCAGCCCAAAATTGTTTTGCAACATGGCCATTTCTTGTAGTGATGTATTCTTTCTTTCTACATCTCCATTTTGTTGGGGTGTTCTAGGAGAGGAGAAGTTGTGAGAGATTCCATTCTCATCACAAAAACTATCAAAGAACTTATTTTCAAATTCTCCTCCATGATCACTTCTAATTGTTAAAATCTTAAGACCATTTTTAGTCATTACTTGTTCCCAATTGTGATAAATACTTTGTGGGATTCATCCTTACTTTTTAAGAATTTTACCCATGTCCACTAGTGTAATCATCTACTATAACAAAGCCATATTTTTTTCCACTTAGAGAGGCTATTTTCACTTGCCCAAAGAGATCTATATGTAAGAGCTCAAGGGGATTTGAGGTAGAGACTAAGTTCTTAGGGGTAAAGGAGTTCTTTGTTTGTTTTCCCTTTTGATAAACTTCGCACATAATTTTAGTTTTGTAACTAAGCTTAGGTAGACTTCTGACTAGTTGATGTTTATTCAGTTTTCAAATCAATCTAAGGTTTGCATGACCTAATCTTTTGTGCCAAAATAGTTTCTCTTCATTTACTAAAATAAGACACTTAACCTCTTGTTTTTCTAGACTAAACAAATTTATCTTATAAATGTTGTTTTGCCTATGACTTGTAAAGAGTACAAATTCATCCTTCTGACTAATTGCTTTGAATGTTTTTTTGATTAAATACAATATCATAATTATTATCACTTAACTGACTAATACTTAATAAATTATGCTTAAGACCTTTAACAAACAAGACATCTTTATTAGAAAGGGAATGATCTGCAACAGAGACAACTTTTTTTTAGGTACCCAATTTTGTTCTTAACATGGGAAAAGATAATTTGGAGTGACCTTTCTTAGAACAAAGAGTAGACAAGATATCATAGGGAATATGTTTAGGTTCAGTTACACTTTCTTCAAATCCTAGACCTTTATTTTACCATTTCTACTAACTCCATAAATCATAGAAACATACTTGCTTTTTTCCATACCATTAGCAAGAAAATCTCGAAATACTTTTTCATGCTTATTATATTTACATGTGGTATTTTTAATTGATGTTGACCTATAAGATTCAAAATTAGAATTTTAGACTTAAGTTCAGCAATATCAATTTTCAGGTTGCTTTTTCTATTTTAACTTCAACAATTTGATTCTTTAAAACATTAATTTCTTTAGTTTGGTTTACATTTTCTTTCCTAAGAGTTTTCAATTTTAAAGACAATTTTTGATTCTTGCTCAATAAGTCATTTATAACAGTAATTAAATCATATCGAGTTAAGTCAGAAAAAATACCTCAATTTCTCCATCTGCTGATTCAATTTCAGAGTCAGAATCTGTGTTGGATCTAGAGGTAGAGTTGGTATGAGCCATCAGACCCAAATCTGCTTGCTCTTCATCATCAAAGGATTCATCGGAATCATCCCATGTAGCCATATGACTCTTCTTCTTAGGTTAGGAATATTTCCTCTGATGTTTCCCTTTCTACAAATTTAGACATTCTGACTTGATATGTACTGGTTTATTGCATCAATAGCAGATGATACTTTTATTGTTAGATTTATCATCATTTCCTCTACGGAACTGCTTGGAATATCTTTTGCAAAATTTCTTCTTTCTGCTGTGCCACATTTTCTGAATTTTTTTGGATATGAAAGTCAATTCCTTTTCCTCTAAGTCTCCATTCTGCTTGGATTTCAAAGCCAAGATTGGTTGTTTCTATTTGGGCGCATCCTCTGCAAGTTCAATTTCCTATTATCTTAGAGAGCTGATTAATTCTTCCAGCTTATGAGTATTCATATCCTTTGCTTCATGAATGATAGTGATCTTAGGTCTCCACTTGCTTGGCAAACTTCTTAGTATCTTCTTCACATGATCAAGAGTAGTGTAACTTTTCTCAAGTATCTTTAATTTTGAGACAAAAGTCTGGTATCTGGAAACATTGTTTCAATGTCTTTATCTTCTTTCATCTTGAACAACTCATACTTTTTGACTAGGAGGTTGGCCTTGGCTTCTTGAACTTGTTTGCTTCCTTCATAGGTCAGAATCAGACTATCATAAATACTCTTTGCTATCTCCTTCTTGGTGCACTTGTCAAACTCCTTGAAAGTGATTGCAATTTTCATGAATGTTATGGACTTATAATGCATCTTATACATCTTCTTCTGACCATCATCCATCATTTTCCTTGGAATCTCAATACCATCAGGATTCTTTGGAGCAGTATAACCATCTTACACCAAGTCCCAAAGTTCAGGAAACTTCTCAGCCTGTCGTTCCAGTACTCAAAATGTTCTCCATCAAACAAAGGTGGTCTGTTGATGTTTCCTCTAGCAGCTTCTTCACTAAATCCAGACATGTTGAACCCTTGGATCTTTCCTTAAACATTGTAAAGTGCTCATCCTTGAAGGTGCAAACACGAGAAGGGGGTTGAATTGTGACTAAGTTGATAACTTTTTCTTATTATATTAAACTGGTTCAAACTTGATAATTTACTTGGAGTATAAGCAATAACAAAACTAAGAAATGCAGAAATAAAGTGACACATGTAATTTACCTTGGTTCACCACTAATTTGGCTACATCCAGTCCCTTCACTCATAAGTATTTAACCACTAATTCAACAACTTGAATTACAAAGCACCTAACCCTCCAAGCTAGTCTTCTCATACAGCCTGACAACCCTAGACTTTGGAGGAACACACACACCTTGACTTTACTGGTCAAGTCTTCTCCACACAATCTGACAACCCCATATTGTTGAAGGCACACTAACACAACTATCAGGTTTGAATAGAAAGGTTTGGAACTTGAGTAGTTGCTTCTAACAAGCTGATTCTAATAATGACTATCACACTCTAAGAAAAACACATAGAAAATATTTCTCATTCGAACAAGTGTTTCTCTCTTTGAACTCTAAGATGAATTTGGAATTTTGAGCTTGAATTCTTCTACTTTATTTTTTATTTTTCAATGAACTTCTTTTTCAACCTTGAATATCTATTTATAGATAAACTTAGGCCTTCAATTTTTTCCTTGTTTAATTCTGAATTGTATCTTCTTTCCTAGTTTGGTCAACAATGATCTTATTCAAAAATGATTCTGAACAAGACGCTTTTTGAAAATATGTTCTTTAACCGATTCTTTATTTATGAACCAATCTGAGCAAGTCTTCTAGATTGATTATGTTCATATTTTTTTTTAGACCGAGTTTGTAAATTCTTCAGATTGATACTATTCATATTTTGTTCAAATTGAGTTTGTAAATTCTTCAGATCGATATTGTTCATATTTTGTTAAGATTGAGTTTGTAAATTCATCATATTGATATTGTTCGTATTTTGTTAAAATTGATTTTGTAAATTCTTCAGATGAAACTTTCTTCCTATTGCTTGCTTTGATCTAGGCAGAAACATAGTGTTGGACCGGTTCTTGAACTTTCACAATTTGGAATATGACTAAGTCCAATTCAGTATTTTGTCCTTTTTCAAATCTTGATCAAATCTTCTTGTAATAAAATCTTGATCAAATCTTCTTGTAAATAATTCATATCTTATTGTAGATAAATCTTGATCAAATTTTCTTGTAAATAATTCATATCTTATTGTTAATAAGGTGATGATCATATCTTCTTCAAATCTTGACCATATAATCTTTTCAACTTGGTCTAAATATTTCTTCATTTAAATATCTAAATCAAATCTTCTTTCATACTTCATGAAGTCAAATATATTGTTGTCATAAAATACTTTTGTTAACATCAAAACTCTAACATTTAAAACCAAATTGTTTCCAACACTATTTTTCTGCACACTTTATTTAGAACATTAGTACATTAAATTCTTCTCGCAAATTTCCTTTTGTTATCAACAAAACTAGAAAGGAATTATTCTCCAAAACCATCTTGGCTCTAACAGATACGACCAGAGGAAAGCACTAGAGGATACCACCAAAAGATACCCCAGAGGAAGTAAAAAGGTTAGAGGAAACGAAATCAAATGAGTCAAATCCACGTGTTGGAAAAGTTGTAGCATATGCCTTTGATAGCGTGCTTTTTGTAGTTTAGCGTGTTTCTTCGCCTGCCTCAAAAGACTGAAGCGTGCTCCTAGTTAGCATACCTTTGATGAATTTGTGCATCTGCCTCTGAAAAATTATGTGCCTCTATAGATTCAACATGCCCCTGAAGAATTTTGTGCCTTTGAAGATTCAACGTGTTTCTAGAGTTTTTATGCCTCTGATGAACAGTAACTGTAGGATGCCTCTGATGAACAACAACTTCAATATGCCTATGAGGAACAATAACATTAGGATGCCTCTGATGAATAGTAACTTTAGCATGCCTCTGATGAGCTGTAACTTCAGCATGCCTCTAATGAACAATTGCTTTCGAACGCCTCTAATGAACAATAACTTTAGCATGCCTCTAATGAACAATATTTTTGAGCATGCGTCTGAAGTCTGAAGACACTATTTAAGTCTCCATCTGAAGCATATATTCCGCTAACTCTAAAAACTGCAACTCGTTCAAGAGTGATGCCTCTAATATGCAACACACTTTGAAGTTGCACTAACTCTGATAATACAACTAAGGTGAAGTTGCCCATGCCACTAGTTCTAAGTCACGCTGACTTGCATCTTCCTCTGACTATGGTTTTTCAAGCATCACAAGATCTTATTTCAACAATCAAGACAATGATTATGAAGAATAAAAGTCATTGATTTTTATGGAGAAAAGTTAATGACTTTGATGGAAGAACAAAAGCCTAGATAGATTGAGAAAAATATTGAATTGGACTTAGTTGTATTCCTACTTCTGAAGGTCCAAGAACAAGCACAAATTTGTTCCCAACCAAATCCAATCAAATGTGTGAAGGAAGACTCAAGTGAATCAATTTGTAAACGTAATATGAACAAATACGCACAATATCTTTCTAAAACAATTCCTCAGATCAGATTGGGAAATAAAAAATTGCCTAACAGTCTAAAAAATTGCCTAATTTCATCTATAACTAGTAGATCAAGGCTAAAGAAGATATGTATAACACGAACACACAAACTCAGAAATCCTAAAAACCAATGTTATTCAGACAAACCTCAAGAGCTCAATTTTATCTTTAGAGTTTAAGGTTTTACGTTCTAGCAAAGCATTCGTTTAACTTAATATTATTTAGTGCTTAGTTCTTCATTATAAGTGTGAAAAATCATTGTATCAAATCTGCTTATTAGAAGCAAAACCAAAACAGTTCCAATATTTTGTAACCCAACCCAATAGTGGCTTTAGTTTACCTCTAACAATTTGTAAGCTTCAGGTTGTGTAGAGAAGACTTGACTTGTAGGGTCAAGGTGTGAACTAGGATAAAATATGGTGTGTTATTTTTACCTTTCCTCTGTTTGTTTACTGCAACCTCTTATTAGTCTAAACAGCTAAGTCACCAAACCAAAATCAAAATTAAAATTCAGAAAATAATTTTAAAATTAGACAAACACAATTCAACTCCTCATTCTCGTCTTTGCGCACCTTAAGAATGACCCTTTTATTATCTTCATCAAAGAATGGTGCAAACAAATATCCAACTAATATGGGAATGTCTTGAGATCAACTAGACTGTCATGACAGTCTCTTAACTTCAATGCATAGCTTTATGATGTCCTTGGCAGAAATAAGCCTCATTGTAATGACAATGTGGATGTTGAACATTGGTGCAGAGGAGGATACCAAGTGCTCATCTCTAATAACTCATTGTAACATCCTCTAAATTTATTATTTAAAAATAATTAGAACCTATCAATATTATTCAATATTAAATAATGTGTGATAATTACTTGCTTTGTTCGTTTTTTTTTTGTAGTTGATAAAGTTATTAATAAGAATTATTTAAATATATGGGGAGTTCAAATATATACATGTATATAAGTAGAGATATATTATATGTAGATGTGTTTTCTAGTCCAAGAAGAAATTGGACTAATGGTTTGTGGCTTGGTCTTTATGATCAAGGTTAACAAAAAAAAAAAATAATAATAATAATAAAAAAAAATAGTGACAATTTATCCCTCTTATTCTTCATTTAGGCCCAACATTTTCTAACCCACAATTTCCACCTTAAATTTCCCTAAGTCCACAATTTCTGTATACTCACTAATAAGAAACAAAAAGAATTCCGAAACCCTAGCCACCATCACCTTCACACCTCATTTTCTCCGTGTATCCAAAGCTTGGAACTTCTTTTCCTTGTGAACAACTCCGTGGGGCTTAAAGCTTTGTACTAGGAAGAAAAGCGGTCAAGGTAAGGGCTTTTCCCCACACAAATTAGAGTTAGGCCGTTGGTTGGATGACATGAAATAAATAATCGTGATTTCTTCTATTTTAAAATGAATAAATGTAGACTAATGGAGTAAAATGATAAAACCCCAATTTTTATTGAGATTGAATTGTAATATATGATTTCTATAGAGTAAAGTATGAAATTTTATGCTATGTGTGATAAAATTGTAGTGTTACGATGAATATGAAATAAAGTTTGAATATTTACCTTATATGTGATAAAGTTTTAACTTTTATTATGTATATGAATTGAAGTTTGAATTTTCTTGTCATATATGTTAAAGTGTTAATTTTTATGTCCTATATGATATAAAGTTTCTATTTTTATGTGTATGTGGTGAAAGTCATAATTTTTATGATTATTTGTCTATGATTATGTGATACTCATGATAAGGGTGTGTTGTATGTGTTCTTAGTGATATGTGAATAAGAGATGATTTTGAAAAGTAATTTTGAATGCATATGACATGATCCTTAGTGGGCTGTGTGGGAGTATATATATGTTTGATGCTATATCATCATGTCATGACATATGCATCTTCGTGGAAGTTGCCTTAGTGGCAGGTTTGATTTCCCCATTGGTATGGGTGACCCTTCTGTGTGGAAGTTGCCTTAGTGGCAGGTTGATATCCGGATCATATAGTTTTAGGAGCATGCACTATGCATATGTTTGATATACATTTTACCGGTTTGCGCATTTTTTCTTTTAAATTAGAAGTTTTTACTTTTATATGTTTTGTGTTATTCTTTCATATGTTTAGCTTTGGTTTGATGTGGATGATGGAATAAAACTGACCCTTACAACAACATTTTAGGTACTAATGAGTCCGAGGAGATTCAAGAGTAGTTAATGAGTATTGATGTGCAGCGAACGTGGGGTAAAAATGGGTTTTTCGAGACAATTTTGTAATTATAGAGTTGTCGCAATGTTTCTAAGTCCTTTTAATCTTTTGTCACAAACTTTTAAAATGTATTGGAATTTTAGAAATACGGAAGTGTTTCCCTTTTGTTAGGAATAATTGCCTTTACTTGTTTTAAATTTTGAATAAATATTTTCTTAATGATATTAAATAACGTGTTTCATACTAATTATTTAAATGAATAAATGCTAAGTATTCAAAAAAAAAAATTAGTAAACTTTCTAAACAATACGTATTTTTTTTAAGTAACGTTTTGGATTAAAAATCCGGGGCGTTACATTATGGTATCAGAGCAATGATTCTCGAACTTTTGGGGATGGGACGCTTCGTGTATGTCGAATGTATTGTAACGTTGCTTGTGTTAATTGTTTGTTTTTTCTTATTATTGGATGTTGCTGATTTTTTAAATTCGTTTTATGTATCATTAATTATGTAAATTGTTTGGTTTTCTTTCCTATTAGGAATCATTAATTGTGTAACCTCCTTTAATTTTCTGATTAAATATATGCCTTAAATTCCTACGAATTGAAAATGGTTTTAATTGAATTCAATGCAATAATTGCTTTTTATTTTAATAATGTTTTGAATTTAATATTATGACGTTACAAATTTATTACTCATGATTTAATATTTTTATTTGTCCATAAATTCCTATTTTGTATCATTAATTATGTAACCTTAAATTTTTGTGATTAATTATATGCCTTAAATTCCTACGAATTGAAAATGGTTTTAATTGAATTAATTGCAATAATTGCTTTTGATTTTAATAATGTTTTGAATTTAATATTAGGACGTTACAAATTT
>JBBPBP010009779.1:51354133-51376695 GCA_037974735.1 Cicer chorassanicum | reverse complement strand
TTTTTTTTATAATTGTTTGTATGTTATTAATTTAATACTCGCGATTTAAATTTTTTAATATTTTATTAGTTGTGATTTAATTTGACGCTATGTAGTAATTGATTGTACATTTATGACATTATCAACTAATTGTCACAAATTGATTTTTTTTTTTAATTTTAGAATCATAAAATGGGTAGTTTTATTTTTCTATAATGTGGAGTTATTGTGTATTGATTTGGATTGATTTTTGTTGTTGAAAATATACAATAATTAATTGGTCTCCACTTTGATGACAGTTATTAATTAGACCAATTGAATTATAATAATTAGGAATATTTCTTAATTATTTAATTTTCGTGTGATAGTTTAAATTTTTGTAATAAAATTTTAGGATCCCTGTAATAGAAATGAAGGGTAATACCGTAAAAGTTGTATTAGTGGGATTCTGGCTAAGGAAAGACTTGGTTATTAAGTGGTCCATTGACCCACCTCTCTTTCCTGGGAACCCCTCTAGTACACGACTTACTGTGTGACCCAAACCTTTTGTCCCCATAATAGAAGGGAAAGGTAATACCGTAAAAAGTTGTATTAGCGGGATTCTGGCTAAGGAAAGACTTGGTTATTAAGTGGTCCGTTGACCCACCTCTCTTTCCTGGGAACCCCTCTAGTGCACGACTTACTGTGTGACCTAAACCTACTATAGAGACGTGAATAAAATTTTTCCTTACAATCGTAAGGTTATAATTAGATCATAGCGTTATCCTAATTAGATAATTTGTAGGAAGTATGGCTCGTCGCCCAAACCGATCAGTCCCCCATGGAGGAAGTGACATGGCTGAAGCAATCCAAGCCATGAATGCAATGGCCGCTGCAATGGCCCAACAAGCCGCAGTCCAGGCTCAACAAGCTGCAGTCCAGGCTCAACGTAATGCGTAGAGGGACTTGAGGGAGGAAGCAGCTATTGCAACGAGGGGACTATCTGAATTTCGTCGACAAGATCCGCCGAAATTTAAAGGGGAGCATGACCCTGACAAGGCTGACCTCTGGCTGCAGGAGATAGAGAAGATATTTGACATCCTCCACTGCCCCGATGACACGAAAGTGGAGTACGCTGCCTACTTACTGATTGGTGAAGCTGAATACTGGTGGCGGGGGGCGAGACAAATGATGGAAGTAAATCACGAAGAGGTGACTTGGGAAGTCTTCAAGAGAAAGTTCCTGGACAAATATTTTCCGAAGAGTGCCAGGGCTGAGAAAGAAGCCCAATTCCTGAGACTATATCAGGGAAGTCTCACGGTGTCCGAGTATGCGGCAAAGTTTGAGTCCTTAGCAAAACAATTTCGCTACTTCCGTAACCAAGTGGATGAAGAGTACATGTGCGAGAGGTTTGAAAGCGGGCTCAGGTATGAGATTAAGGAGTCCGTGGGACCCCTAGAGATACGTCAGTATCAGGTGCTGGTGGAGAAATGCAAAAAGGTTGAGATCATGAAACGGGGCCGCTTGAACAAAGGTGCTATTGGTGGACCGGCAAGACCTCAGGTAGAAATTAACTACAACCTTATCATTTAATTATGGGGTTATGTCTCTAAATATGATCTTTGAACAGGGGATTGGTGACCAACAAAATAGAGGCAGACAGTTTCAACAGCAAAAGCCTTATGATCGCCCACAAGGGATTGCTAGAGATCGATCAGGTTCCCAAAACGTGGGAGATCAGAGGCCTCAGAATCCAACACAGAACCCAATGTCTACTGTTCGATGCTATCATTGTGGACAAGAGGGACATAGGATATCTGAGTGTCCCAGAAGAACCAGGATATGTTATGTCTGTCAGAAACCAGGCCATTTTGCAAAAGATTGTCGGGAGAAGGACACTGGCGACAATAAGGATGTTGTCAACAACAAGGATGTTGCACGCCCTACTGCGCGAGGACGCGTTTACCATATTAGGGGAGAAGAAGCACCATCTTCCTCAGAACTTATTCAGGGTGAGTGTTTAATTTCTGGGAAAATACTTTCTGTGATATATGATTCAGGAGCAACACACTCGTTCATTTCATTAGATTGGGTGGATTCGCTCCAACTAGATGTCACTACCTTACCATTCGATTTACTGGTTACCCTCCCCTCTGCTGAACCAGTAAAATGCAATTCGGCATGCTTGCAATGCCCACTGACTGTGTTTAAAATGAATTTTAAGGTCAATTTAATTTGTATTCCTCTGAAACATCTTGGAGTAATTTTGGGAATGGATTGGTTGTCTAGCAACTACGTCATGTTAGATTGCGCCCGACGGAATGTGTTATTTCCAGATCCTGACATTTCGAAGTTCCTTTCAGCAAATAGATTGAAGTTTTCTCTTAAGGGAGAAGTGCAAAAATATGTGTTTCTCAACTCCATCAGTATGACTCCAGATGTTATTGTCGATGAGATCCATGTGGTGAAGGATTTCTCTGAAGTTTTCCCGCCAGATGTACCAGGATTACCCCCAGTCCGCGACGTCGAATTTTCTATCGACGTCATTCCAGGTACTGGACCCATCTCTATTGCTCCTTACAGAATGGCCCCCTTAGAGCTATCAGAACTAAAGAACCAATTGGAAGACCTTCTGTCTAAGAAGTTCATTCGGCCTAGTGTGTCACCATGGGGAGCCCCTGTATTATTGGTCAAGAAGAAGGATGGAAAGTCGAGACTGTGTGTTGATTATCGACAACTCAACAAGGTCACAATAAAAAACAGATACCCCTTACCCCGCATTGATGATTTAATGGACCAACTCAGAGGGGCAGAGGTGTTTTCTAAGATTGATCTAAAGTCAGGGTAGGGTGAAAGAAGATGATATATCCAAGACGGCCTTCAGAACGCGTTATGGGCATTATGAGTACTTGGTGATGCCCTTCGGAGTGACCAATGCGCCAGCTATCTTCATGGGCATTATGTCTTTTGCCAACATAGCCACCTTTAGGCACCAAACATCCAATCAGAATCTTGAAGATCACCCTATCTCTTGGATTTTAATGTAATGACTTGGAGTTGACCTTGGAGTCTTCAAAAAAATTCTTCTTTATTTAGAAGAGTCAACCCTTGATTCATATCCATTTTCAATTATCATGCCTTCATCCAGGCATTTGGTAATAGTAAGAATGGTTTGTTGAGTGATTTTGATGGGAACTCTAAAACGACAATGGAAACTTTTCCATCTTTGTTCTCATTAGCAAACCTCCAAAATTCTTTAACTAGAATGTTCAAAGTAAAAATTTGATCTAAGTTAAAGTACTAAGAGGAGTGTTATTGAGGGTAGAACAAGAAGAAAAACTTTAAGCCATTAGAGAATTCAGGAGAGTTTCAGAGAGGTTTCTAAGGTTTAAAAAGATAGAAAAAGTGTGGGAAATACATTAGAGTAGTGAGTGACATGAGTGTTGGTGTTTTTGACAAAACATTTGAGTTTCTTAAAGATAAAAACAATAACCACCATGCACGCGTTAACACACAAGAAGTAACATATCAGAAAATCATAGAACACACTAATCTTTCAAGAAAACTGTTCATATCTAAAATGAATTGAATTTTAAATGACTAGAGGCAGACAAAAATTCAATTAATTAGAGGAAGAGTATACATATTTAACCAATTAGTCTGTTTTACCAGAGGCAGAGGCATACAGGATTTCCAGCATCACTCCTTTAAAAATTGAATGTTTAAATTTTCTATATAAAATTAAATATGTCTTCAACAAGGGTTTTTTAAAATATATACCCACTAATGATCATTGCCAACGAATTTAATATTTAAAATACCTTTTAGACATAATGTCTTATAAAGTGATGTTTAATCTCTATATGTTTTACCCTTGAATGTAAATTATGATTTTTGATTAAATATATAGCAAAAGTATTATCACAATATATAAGAATGTTACTCTCATTAGTTTTGAAGTCTTCTAGTTGATGATTCATTCATATCAATTAAGTGCTTCTGCTGACTGCTGAAATATATTCTGCTTCAATTGTTGATAGATCAATGGTTCCTTGTCTTTTGCTCGACCAAATTCACCAAGAGATATACAACTTCCACTGGTGTTTTTTTTTTCTTTCTAGTTTATCTCTAACATAGTCAGCATCACAAAATCCTATTAACATGTACACAGAGGATGACTAATAACTCAAACCAAGATTTGTAGTGTCCTTCCAGATATCTAAAGATCATTTTAACAATAGTTAAATGGAATTATTTAGGATTAAACTGAAATCTAGTACCTACACATAGACTAACCAAAATGTTAGGTCTAGAGGTCATTAAGTAGAAAAGAAAGTTAATTATCCTTGTGTATACTTTTTTATCCACCTTTTGACTTGATTCATTCTTATCAAGAGAACATGTCGGATGCATTGGTGTAAGCAAAGGTTTGTATTCATCAATCTTAAATTTTTATTAAGAAGTTTTCCTGTATATTTTGTATGATGAATCAATACGCCCTTTGAGCTTTGATGAATTTGGATTCTAAGAAAAAAAAATTAGTTTTTCCATCATGCTCATCTCAATTAGTAGAACCAAAGTTGATATTATCAACCTATACTTGGACATTGAGAACGTCATTCTTAGATTATTTTCTAAATAAAATAGTGTCTACCTGGCCTTTTTCAAATTCATTTTTTAATAGAAAGCTGCTTAGTCTGTCATACTAAGATCTTAGAGCATGTTTTAAACCATATAAGGATTTCTTAAATTTGAAAACTTCAAATTCATTATCTTCCAAGCCAAAAGATTGTTTAACATGCACTTCTTCATTTATATAACCATTCAGGAATTCTTTTCTCACATCCATTTGATATCATATAATTTTATTTAAAACTACAAATGAAAGTAAAATTATTATTGCTTCTAACCTAGCAATAGGGGAAAAAGTTTCAATATACTAAATACCTTCATGCGGACTACTTCCTTGAGTTACAATTCTATCTTTAATTCTTACAACTTCACCTTTCTCATTTAACTAGTTTTTGAAAACCCACTTAGTTTCAATCTACTTCTTTTCTTTGGGTTTAGGTACAAGATCTCATACATTATAGCTGTTGAATTGATTTAGTTTTTCTTTTATGGCCATAATCCGTTCTTCATCTTATAGCAATTTGTCTATTGTTGTAGGCTCTATTTCAGACAAAATCATGAACATTGATGTTTCTTTAAAAGTAGATCTGGTCTTCATATGATCACTTAAAAATTTTATGATCAGAGTTTGGATGTGATGATTTGCATTTCCACCAAGTTTAGGTTTTTGAAGACTTTGACTTGTAGATAGTTCGTTGATAGCATTTCAGCAAGTGTACTGAATCGTTGCAAGTAATAATAAAACGGTAGTACCAAGTGTGGAACTCAAGGATTGCGTTTTATTATCAAGTTGAATTTAATTACTAAATTGAACAAAAAGTTTCCGAATTGATTGAAATAGTATTTAAAATTAACAACAGTAATAAAATTGATCTTTTTTAATAAGAAAGATGTCAGGGATGAGTTTCACTTCGAATCCAACCTTGGTGTCTAATTTGATCCTAGTTACAGAATTCCTTTATTGAATTATTACCGAATTTTCTTTATTATTCTTGCCCTAATGTCTTAGTGACAGAACCTTAATTTCCAAAGTAACCCCTAATTCCTTAGTGGATTTAAGATTAGAATTAAGTTTTACCGTACAGGAATTCTCTTGTTAAACTATTTCCTTTGCAACTAATTTAATTGGTTTCATGACCTGCATCTATCCCTAGACTACAAATTCATGAATTTCTCATCTCAAGCATTCGTAAAGTCCACTTCCGTTTCAAAATACGAATCGTAGAACATTTTAATATTGATCAAGCAATAAAAAGCATTAAGCACAGAGATGAGAAAAATAATTCAATAATTTCATGAGCCAAGAAATTTAATTTAATTTTCAAAATCCCAAACAAAAAGCTTAAGACCAACTTCAAGTTGTTAAAAATACTTCATCATAGTGCACGTTAACACACAATCAAAAAGAAACAAATTCAAATAACGAAAATAAGATTGCAAAAATAAAGTTACCTCTACCTATGGGTTGCCTCCCACGAAACGCTTCTTTATGGTTATTAGCTTGACACCTCAACCATTATCAAGGTGGCATCCTTCACTTGTTTGGTATCACTTGTTTAAAATTTTGTTCTAACATCTATAAAATTTTGTATTTCCTGACAAGAAGATTTTTCGTAGCCTCCTTCACTTGTTTATTTCCTACATAGTGTAGAACCACAACATCAAAGAGGCTTTTTGTTGTTTCTTTATTTTTGCATTATTCGAAGTCTTTGAAATTGATAACATTCATCATAAAGGTTATGGCTTTATGATGCATCTTGTGTTCTTTCTTTTGTATCAGAATTGAGATCAATTATGGATATTTCAACACCAACAACATCTTAAGGAACATCATAGCCATCTTCGAATATGTCCCAAAGTTTGGTATCATGCGAGGTGTAGAAACTTCTCAACTTGTCCTACCTGTATTCAAATTTCTCCCCCATCAAGCAAAGGAGTGAAGGTGCTAGAAAATAGGGAGGGGATGTTACATATCAAATCCTATATTAGTGCAAGTGTATGATAACACTTTGACTGATTTACATCCATTCTAGTAACTCTCTATTGAAAGGATTTTTCGTTCATTCTTTTGATGTGTTATAGGCTTTGAATGTTATCGTTAGAGATCTTTATTCAACGTTTAAGGCAAATTATTCTTTAAGACATATCCATATTTATATTCATAATTGATTCCGTGTATCTTTAATTAAGAAGAAAGATCTTAGAGGCATCACTATCAAAGGATGCCATGCACTTCTTGGGTCAGGGATAAGTCCTTTATAACGAGTCGAGGATGTTGGAGTGTATACTTCTTCTTAGAGCGTTGACTTTACATTCTTAACGATTACAAAACAACAATACTAACATCAATCATACACAATTAAGACAAACTACATGCATCAAACATACAATTTAACACAGTAACAATGAACAACCCATCAAATCCTAAATCAACACATATAATTATATGCATATATCATGCAATCACACAGTTATAATTTAAAACTATTATCCACACACTATATATCCTATATGCAAGAATTGTGATCTCCCAAAAAAAGTAACCCCCTACCTTATTAATGAACTTTGATCACAAAATCTATTTTACATATCGATGAATCCTACATTAACCATGGGCCTTCAACTGATAAAGATCAGCCATGATTAAGGAAGAAAAAGAATGATAACTTTTTTCTATAACGAGAAACACATGAAACGTCGAGTTTGAATTGTGTTTTATTTAAGAAAAATGTTTTCCGCAAGATTAAAAGAGAGCAATAAAATACAGTAGACAAAACAATAAACACAGAACACTACAAGCCAATTTATAGTAGTTCACCACCAACATGGTAGCTATGTTCAATCCCTTCAAACTAAATGATTTAATCCACTATTTACCAACTAAATTACATGTCCGGTGAACACCTACTAGTCAACTTAATTGTGTTCAAGTCTTCTCAACCTTCTAGCTTAGAACAGTCAAGTTGTGGAGGGATGCGATCACTACTTGGCTAGATTACAAACATAATGTGTTTACGGTTTTTCTAAATAGCACTCACAAGAGTGTGTTTACAAAGTTATGCTATTAGAAAGTAAAATAATAGGGTTAAGAACAACTGTGTAGAGACGACTATATTGTGCTTATCGTAGTAGTGTTTTTTTTTCAATGAAAATTGCACGTCCTTTTATAGTGAAACCTTAGGTTGTTAGGGTTTCTGACCGTTGTCTAGATTGCAAGAAATCAAACATAATGCTTTTTTATCAAATATTCAGATATTGATTCACCATTAAAGCTTGTCAAAATTTGTCCTTATGATTGATTCTGCGCATCTTGATATAGAAACAGGAAGAGCAAAGGTGATCATCATCAGAGTATGTCACGTAGTTCTTTAGATATATAACATATTCAAGATGTCGAGTAGAGGATAGTAAAATTTGACTTCATTAGAGAGTTGACTTTTTTATCAATTCATTGACTTGTATTAGAGATTTGACTTTCTATCATAACATTGACTTGTATCAAAGTGTTGACTTGTATCAAAGTCAAACGATCTAATGCTTGTCACAATTATTAGAGCTAGACGATCAAAAGCTTGTCACAATTATCAAAGCCAGACAGTCAAAAGTGTAATAGCACTCTCACTACCTTATAAATACTTATAAGATTAAAGGAATATTTATTAATATTGTATTTTGTATTAGTAATATTTAATTTAGGATCAAGGTTATAATAGGAAAGTGGTAGTATTAACAAGTCCAAGTGTCAAAAGAGGAAACATGCCACTTTTCTTTCTCTCTTTCGTCCTCACTCACGGGCACTAACTGATCTTGACCTTCATTTCCTTCATTCCCAGCTACACATTCTCTAAAAAACACTCCAACATACAACCACTCGATTACTTCATCATCTTCATCATTTCTCACTTTTCCCTTTCCTCCCAAATTCCTTCAAAGGAAACAGTCATCTAAAGTCCTTTTCCTACAATATGACCACTTGCATGTCCCTTTCTTACTCTCAAAATCGATTAATCACCCAAATAAACACTCAAATAAGATGGGGAGCAAATTTGGGGAATCTTTGGATTCAAACTAGTGCAGAAAACATGGAAGTGTTGAGAGCTGAGAAAGCATACCACCCCAACAAACCAGCTCGGTTCTAAAAGAAATTCTCCTTGTCAAGAGTATGAGTTCTTTTCCTAGAACTGATTTCACATTTTGCATGTGGGTTTCTCGATTTGATTTTGGTTTTGCTTTACTATTTGTAAATGATTTTTTGGGTTTGAAATAATGGGTTTTATTAAAATCTAAGAGTGAGGAAAAACTGTGATGTTTAGCATGTAGGAAATGTTTGAAAATCTACATTTTAGTTCTTCACAATTTATTGATTCTGCATAAGTTTTGTGAATGATTATTGTTTGTTAAGGATTGAAAGAATGAGGGTAAATCAATAGTTGACTAATTGATATATCCTCTGTGTTAACGTATTTCCAGAACCCTCCCCCTGAACATTCGATAACACCTCTAATTTCTCTTTCTCTAGTATTTCTGCCTCTAATTTTCTTCTATTTTTGTTGCCTCTGATTTTTTTTCAATTTAGGTTGCCTCTGATCCAATTCTTCCTCTGATTGGGTTGCCTCAGATCAAAGTCTCCCTCTGATTGGGCTGTCTCTGATCCAAGTCTCCCTCTGATTGAGTTGCCTCTTATCCAAGTCTTCCTCTGATCGAGCTTCTTTTGATCCAAGTATCCCTCTGATCAGGCTACCTCTGATGTAAATTTTCCTCTAATCCAAGTCTCCATCTGATCAGGCTGCCTCTAATTCAAGTCTTCCTCTGATCGAGTTGCCTCTGATCTAGTTGCCTCTGATCTAGTTCTCCCTTTGATCGAGCTACCTTTGATCCAAGTTTTCCTCTAATTGGGCTGCTATTGATCCAAGTCTCCCTCCCATCCAACTACCTCTGATCCAGTTCTCCCTATGATCAAACTACCTCTAATTTAATGACTTCCGCTGATTTATTACTTCATCTGACTACAATTGTTGGAACCAAGTTGGTTTTACATTTAGAGTTTTGATGTTAACAAAAGTATTTTATGAGAATTATATATTTGACTTCAAAGAGTATGAAAGAAGATTCATGTTTTTGAAGAAAATCTAAAATAAGATTTGATTCCAAATTATAATTGATGAAAATCTAAAATAAGATTTGATTCAAATTTATAATGGATGAAAAATCTAAAATAAGATTTGATTCATATTTATAATTGAAGAAAATCTTTGACCAAGTTGAAAAGTAAATATGGTCAAGATTTGAAGAAGATTTGAAAAATATTTGAAGAAGATTTGAAGAAGATTTGAAAAATATTTGAAGATTTGAAGAATATTTGATCAACATTTAATGAAGATTTCAAGAATATTTTATCTACATTTAATGAAGAATTGAAGAAGATTTGAAAAATATTTGATCAACATTTTAATGAAGATTTGAAGAATATTTGATCAACATTTTAATGAAGGTTTAAAGAATATTTGATCAACATTTAATGAAGATTTGAAGAATATTTGATTTGAAGAATTTACAAAGTCAATATACACAAAATAGGAACATAATCATTATGAAGAATTTACAAAGTCAATCTACACAAAATAGGAAGAGAATCAATTTGAAGAATTTACAAACTCAATCTAAACAAGATACAATTCAGAATTAAATAAGGACTAAATTCAAGCCCAAATTTTCACTATAAATAGACACTCAAGGCTGAAAGAGAAAAGCATCAAAAAGCATAAAAGAGTATAAGAACTCAAGCTCAAGATTCCAAATTCATCTTAGAGTTCAAAGAGAGAAACACTTTAAAATGAGAAATATTTTCTTAGTCTTCTTTTCTTAAAGTGTGAGAGTTATTATTATTCTCAGCTTTGTTAGAAGCAACTACTCAAGTTTCAATCTCTTGTATCCAACCCGATAGTGGTTTAGTTCCTTCTTCAATCTGAGGGTGTCAGTTTGTTAGGAGAAGACTTGGCTTGTAGGGTCAAGGTGGTTAGTTCCTCAAAAGTCTGGGGTTGTCAGGCTGTTTGGGAATCCTGGCTTGGAGGGTTAGGTGCTTTGTAATTCAAGGTTTTTGAATTAGTGGATTAAAGACTTCTAAATGAGGGGACTAGATGTAGCCAAGTAAGTAGGTGGTTAGTTCCTCTAAATCTGATTGCTTCTACTCCAAGTAAGTCACCAAAACCAAACTAATTTTTAATTATATATAAATTATGAAAATGTTATCAACTTTGTGCAAACACAATTCAACCCCCCTTCTCGTGTTCGCACCTTCAATTGGCATCATAGCTCGGTCTCAAGGCTGAGCACTTTACGGTGTTGTAGAAAAGATCCAAGGGTTCAATATGTCTGGATTCAGTGAAGAAGCTGTTGGATGAAATATCAACAGACCACCTTTGTTTGTTGGAGAACGTTTTGAGTATTGGAAAGACAGGCTGAGAAGTTTCTATATTTCACCAGATCCTGAACTTTGGGACTTGGTGGAAGATGGTTATATTGCTCCGAAGAATACTGATGGTATTGAAATTCCAAGAAAGGAGATGAGTGTACATCAGAAGAAGATGTACAAGATGCATCATATGTCCAGAACATTCATGATAAATGCAATCACCTTCAACGAGTTTGACAAGTGCACCAACAAAGAGACAGCAAAGAGTATTTATGATAGTCTGATTCTAACCTATGAAGGAAGCAATCAACTTCAAGAAGCAAAGGCCAACTTCCTAGTCAAAAAGTATGAGTTGTTCAAGATGGAAGAAGATGAAGACATTGAAACAATGTTTTCCAGATTCCAGACCTTGGTATCAGAATTAAAGGTACTTGAGAAGAGTTATACTACTGCTGATTATGTGAAGAAAATTCTTAGGAGTCTGACAAGTAAGTGGAGACCTAAGATCACTGCCATTCAGGAAGCAAAGGATCTGAATACTCTAAAGCTGGAAGAATTAATCAGCTCTCTCAAATCACATGAAATTGAGCTTGTAGAAGAGGAGCCCAAGAAGAAGAATAAGACTCTGGCATTGAAATCTAAGCAAAAGAAGGTTCTAAAGGCAACAGTAGAATTAGAGGATGATGATTTAGATGATCATAATGAAGACTCAGAGGAAGAGGAACTGGCGTATATATGCAGAAAAGTTCAGAAGATGTGGCACAACAGAAAGAAGAAATTTCGCCAAAGATATTCCAAGCAATCTAACAGAGAAAATGATGATAAATATGACAAGAAAAGCATCATCTGCTATGGATGCAATGAACCTGGACATATCAAGTCAGAATATCCAAATATGGAGAAAGAGAAACACCAAAGGAAAGATTCCAGACCCAAGAAGAAGAGTATGATGGCTACATGGGATATATCTGAGGAATGCTCTGACGATGAACAAGTAGATTTGGGTATGATGGCTCATACCAACTCTACCTCTGGATTCAACACAGATTCTGACTCTGAAAGTGAATCAACAGATGAAGAAAGTGAGGTATTTTTTAAATTTACTCGATCTGATTTAATTACTGCTATAAATGATTTTTTAAATATTAATCACAAATTGTCTTTAAAACTAAAAACACTTAGGAAAGAAAATACAAATCTAATTGAAAATGTTAATGTTTTAAAGAATGAAAGTACTAAATTTAAAACAGAAAATACAAATCTGAAAACTGATATTACTGAACTTAAAATAGAGAATGCAAATCTAACAAATGATATTACTGAACTTAAGACATATAATGCAACTCTGAAAACTGATATTATTCAACTTAAAACAGAAAATGCAAATCTGAAAACTGATATTGCTGAACATAAGGCTAAAAATCTAACTCTGAAAAGTAATTATAGTTCAACATCAATTGAAAATGCCACATGTAACTCTGATAAGCATGAATAAGTATTTCAAGATTTTATTGATAATGGTATGGAAAGAAGCAAGTATGCATCTATGATTTATATGGTTAGTAGGAATGGTAAAAGAGGAATAGGATTTCAAGAAAAAGTATTTGAATCTAAGTTTATTCCTTCTAATGATTTATGTATTATTTGCTATAAGAAATGTCACAATAAACTATCTTGTCCTATGCTAACCACATGGACAGACAAGAAATCTTTAGGATCTAACAAACCATGACCCAACCAAATTTGGGTACCAAAAGATAAAATTGTTTATGTTGCAGATGTTCTAAGCAATCAAATTGAAACACCCGTCATGGTGCCTGGTCAATGGATGCTTGCAATATATGAAGGCAAAAAGGTCTATGTTCCAAGCTCTACCAAACAGAAGCCAACTGACTCTGTTGGAAGAAGGACTGGTCAACACAATACTTATCAGAATCAGAACCATATGATGAATCAGAAATATCAAAAATATCTGGAGTATCAACATACTCAAAACTAGCAGAGAAATCACACATATCAACATAACTGGAACTATCATAAGAATCAGAATAACCATCAGAGAAACCCGATACATCAGTAGAAACAGAAGTGGCAGATTAAAAGTCAGAATCAGGAGACTTCTTTGAACACTCCAATCAAATTCATGAAGACTACACACCTGGATGGGAATTCAAATCCCTTCATCCAGACTCTCTAATCAGAGAATATACAAACTCAGAATCTGAAAACCAGAAAAGAAGAACTAAGAGGGTTTTCATAGTGAAACTGAAATTTTTAACATATAGGTGATATCTTTCTTTAAATTTAATTATTGTCTGATATTATGTTTACGGTGATAACAAGAAGCTTGATCATAAAAATCATACTAGATAGGTATTTTACAGGTTCTCAAGAATTTAAGAGAAATGATGTTTGGGATCTAGTACCTAGACCAAAGAAGAACATTATTGGAACCAAGTGGGTTTTCAGAAACAAGCTATATGAAAAAGGTGAAGTGGTCAGAAATAAGGCAAGACTTGTCGCACAAGGCTACAGTCAGCAAAAGGGCATTGATTACACTGAGGCATTTGCTCCAGTGGCCAGGTTAGAAGTTATTCGTATCCTACTTTCTTTTGCGGCAAATAATAACATTACATTTTTTCAAATGGATGTTAAAAGTTCTTTTCTAAATGGTTATATAAGTGAAGAAGTGTATGTTAAACAACCCCCCAGGTTTTGAAAGTTCTGAATTTTCAAAATCATGTTTTTAAACTTAGGAAATCCTTGTATGGTCTAAAACAAGCACCTAGGTCGTGGTATGATAGACTTAGTAACTTCTTTAGAAAATCAATAGGAGATAACATTCTTATTATTCAAATTTATGTTGATGACATTATTTTTGGATCTAGTAATGGCACTCTTTGTCAAGAATTTTCTAAATTAATGCAGCTTGAATTTCAAATGAGTATGATGGGAGAACTTAAGTTCTTCTTAGGGATACAAATTCAGCAAAGTCAAAAAGGTATATACATTCATCAAACCAAATATACCAACTTCACCTTTCTCATTTAACTAGTTTTTGAAAACCCACTTAGTTTCAATCTACTTCTTTTCTTTGGGTTTGGGTACAAGATCTCATACATTATTTCTGTTGAATTGATTTAGTTTTTCTTTTATGGCCATAATCCGTTCTTCATCTAATAGCAATTTGTCTATTGTTGTAGGCACTATTTCAGACAAAATCATGAACATTGATGTTTCTTTAAAAGTAGATCTGGTCTTCATATGATCACTTAAACATTTTATGATCAGAGTTTGGATGTGATGATTTGCCTTTCCACCAAGTTTAGGTTTTTGATGACTTTGACTTGTAGATGGTTCGTTGATAACGTTTCAGCAAGTGTACTGAATCGTTGCAAGTAATAATAAAACGGTAGTACCGAGTGTCGAACTCAAGGATTGCGTTTTACTATCAAGTTGAATTTAATTACTAAATTAAACAAAAAGTTTCCGAATTGATTGAAATAATATTTAAAATTAAAATCAGCAATAAAATTGATCTTTTTTAATAAGAAAGATGTCAGGGATGAGTTTCACTTCGAATCCAACCTTGGTGTCTAATTTGATCCTAGTTACTGAATTCTTTTATTGAATTATTACCGAATTTTCCTTATTATTCTTGCCCTAATGTCTCAGTGATAGAACCTTAATTTCCAAAGTAAACCCTAATTCCTTAGTGGATTTAAGATTAGAATTAAGTCTTACCGTACAAGAATTCTCTTGTTAAACTATTGCCTTTGCAACTAATTTAATTCGTTTTATGACCTGCATCTATCCCTAGACTACAAATTCATGAATTTCTCATCTCAAGCATTCGTAAAGTCCACTTCCGTTTCAAAATACGAATCGTAGAACATTTTAATATTGATCAAGCAATAAAAAGCATTACGCACAGAGATGAGAAAAATAATTCAATAAATTCATTCATATAACTAGAAATCAAATCAGAAAAATAAGGCTTTCATCTTGTTACATTCATCCCTAACAAATAGGGTTTAGTTACTCATGGCAGAGATACAAAAGATAGGAATTAAAGAAGAATTACAAGAATGATTCATCAATGATTCTTGATAAAACTGCTCCAATGATGTTAGAAACGACCATCTTTGAGTTTCTCTGCTAGGGCACAAGTCTCCTTTTTTTTCAAATTATTCTACCAATTTTTCAAATTCGGTACACATTTTCAAATTATTCTACCACATTTTTTTTCTTCACATTTTCTTTGTGGAGATTCTCAAACATTGACAAAAGAACCAATATGTTATTTATCAAAGTACACAAACTAATTTTTTTTCTTCTTTTTTTTCTTCTTTTTGTTTTGATTTTGATTTTTTTTTATTTTTTTTAGAGCCACCACCCCAAACTTAAAAGGTTGATATCCCATAGGCAACCCCAAACTTAGAACTTTACCAAGACAATAATTTTTTTTTCTACCTAACTCCGAGTAAGGTGATTTAATTAAAGACAGATCTTTGCCTTGTAATGTGGCTAGTAACCGAAATAAAGGGGCAAGGCTCAAAGGGGCTAGTGATCCGCTGTCGCACACGGATCAAATACGATTTAAAAAAAGTGCAGAAAAGGGTAATAACCCGAGTCGTTTCGCATGGACTCCTGATATAACGATATTAACCGAGTTGATATTCGAAATTGGGGGTTTTGATAATGATTTATCGAAATTAAAAATAGTTTGGACAGATGAGCAAAACGATTAATCCACTCATTCGAGCTTCGGACCTATCACAGATTCTATAATTTCTAATTTATGATTCTATTATTATTTGACTATAGATTTGATCAAACAAGCGTACAATCAACCCTATGTAAATTCGGTTTCATTGACTGGATTAAGCATCACAATCATCAAAATATTACAATTAACGAACAAGCGTCGCAGAATTATAATTTAATTAGAAACTGAAACCAAATTCTGTCAAATAAATATAATCGATCCTATTGAGATTCAATTTAAGCAATTGAAACATCAATATAATCAAATAACGAAATTAGAATCATAAATCAGAATCAACGATGTAACCTGAATCTCCAGGTGTGATGAAACTCTGAATTCGTGGATTAACCTTGTAAAATTAGTCTTCCATGGAATTGAAAATAAAAATATGTTTATATTATATTATGATTCTGTCCCGAAAAAAATCTGATGCAAGAAAAGAAAGAAATCCCAAAATATATAGTGCTCGGGCTTTTTGGGCTTTAAAACAAGTAGCACGTTATTTAAATTATTACAAAGAAGGTCCAGATTACGAAATCTATAATTTAGGCTCAGTAAAATTCAGAGTTCAGATTTTTTTTCCAACACAAAAGTTGTAGCTCTGATTTTTAGCTTTCCAACGACTGCTCGCATGCCTCAATCGGATATCCAGAGCTCAAGTTATGGCCTACAAAGCGAGCAGGGGTTAAAATGCAAATAATAAAATTGTAATTCAATTTCAACCCAAAGTTTAGAAACAAGCTAAAAAATTATTCTAAGCTATAAAGTGATTTTAAAAATACTAATACAAAAGGATAGAAACATGTGTTCAAGTGCTATGATCAAATTCCCCCACACTTAAGCTTTTGCACTCCGTGCAAAGCAATGCATGCGATTCTCAGGAATGCAAAGTGGTGAGCAAAAGAAAAAATTCAAACTTCAAGGAATATGACATTCATGAATAATTTTCACAACCAAGGCAAACAAGAGGATAAATTAACCAAAGAATGCATCATAAGTGATAGAGTCCTCACAAGATATAAAATTCTCTCAATCACTCATGTGTTTGGGCTACTGTTTACCCTCAAAGCACATCATGAAAGCTAGCACTACCATAGGCTTGACAAGCCTCTAACATCTATAATTGAAACACATGCACATAATGATCAAAAGATCTTTATTCAGGTTGTAACGTGGCCAAGGTAAGGGTGAGATAATCCTAAGGAGACTAGGGCTAAAAATCAAAGAGGATAAAGGAGTAATGATCAAGAGAGAAAAATAACATTGAGAAGTAACTCAACAAAGTATCATTGACTTTTATTATCAACTCTCTTTACTCACAACATAACCATTTTCCTCATTTTATTTCTCATTTCAAATTTTTTTCTCATTTTATTCCTCATTTTCCTCCAGATTGGGTCAATTCATTCAGATTGAGCACCCCCACACTATAAAATTTTGTATTTCCTGACAAGCAGATTTTTCGTAGCCTCCTTCACTTGTTTATTTCCTACATAGTGTAGAACCACAACATCAAAGAGGCTTTTTGTTGTTTCTTTATTTTTGCATTATTCGAAGTCTTTGAAATTGATAACATTCATCATAAAGGTTATGGCTTTACGATGCATCTTGTGTTCTTTCTTTTGGATCAGAATTGAGATCAATTATGGATATTTCAACACCAACAACATCTTAAAGAACATCATAGCCATCTTCGAATATGTCCCAAAGTTTGGTATCATGCGAGGTGTAGAAACTTCTCAACTTGTCCTACCTGTATTCCAATCTCTCCCCCATCAAACAAAGGAGTGAAGGTGCTAGAAAATAGGGAGGGGATGTTACATATCAAATCCTATATTAGTTCAAGTGTATGATAACACTTTGACTGATTTACATCTTTTCTAGTAACTCTCTATTGAAAGGATTTTTCGTTCATTCTTTTGATGTGTTCTAGGCTTTTACATAATTTCTTCTTAACACATTGCCTTTTTCATTTTCTCTGTACTACTCAGTTGATCGATCAGTTTCTACCTAAATATTGAGATAAAATATCCGTTGAGAATGTTATCGTTAGAGATCTTTATTCAACGTTTAAGGCAAATTATTCTTTAAGACATATCCATATTTATATTCATAATTGATTACGTGTATCTTTAATTAAGAAGAAAGATCTTAGAGGCTTTCACTATCAAAGGATGCCATGCACTTCTTGGGTCAGGGATAAGTCCTTTATAACGAGTCGATGATGTTGGAGTGTATACTTCTTCTTAGAGCGTTGACTTTACATTCTTAACGATTACAAAACAACAATACTAACATCAATCATACACAATTAAGACAAACTACATGCATCAAACATACAATTTAACACAGTAACAATGAACAACCCACCAAATCCTAAATCAACACATATAATTATATGCATATATCATGCAATCACACAGTTATAATTAAAACCTATTATCCACACACTATATATCCTATATGCAAGAATTGTGATCTCCCAAAAAAAGTAAACCCCTACCTTATTAATGAATTTTGATCACAAAATCTATTTTACATATCGATGAATCCTACATTAACCATGGGCCTTCAACTGATAAAGATCAGCCATGATTAAGGAAGAAAAAGAATGATGACTTTTGTATAACGAGAAACGCATGAAACGCCGGGTTTGAATTGTGTTTTATTTAAGAAAAATGTTTTCCGCAAGATTAAAAGAGAGCAATAAAATACAGTAGACAAAACAATAAACACAGAACACTACAAGCCAATTTATAGTAGTTCACCACCAACATGGTAGCTATGTTCAATCCCTTCAAACTAAATGATTTAATCCACTATTTACCAACTAAATTACATGTCCGGTTAACACCTACTAGTCAACTTAATTGTGTTCAAGTCTTCTCAACCTTCTAGCTTAGAACAGTCAAGTTGTGGAGGGATGCGATCACTACTTGGCTAGATTACAAACATAATGTGTTTACGGTTTTTTCTAAATAACTCTCACAAGAGTGTGTTTACAAAGTTATGCTATTAGAAAGTAAAATAATAAGGTTAAGAACAACTATGTAGAGACGACTATATTGTGCTTATCGTAGTAGTGTTTTTTTTCAATGAAAATTGCACGTCCTTTTATAGTGAAACCTTAGGTCGTTAGGGTTTCTGACCGTTGTCTAGATTGCAAGAAATCAACATGTATCATAATGCTTTTTTATCAAATATTCAGATATTGATTCACCATTAAAGCTTGTCAAAATTTGTCCTTATGATTGATTATGCGCATCTTGATATAGAAACAGGAAGAGCAAAGGTGATCATCATCACAGTATGTCACGTAGTTATTTAGATATATAATAAATTCAAGATGTCAAGTAGAGGATAGTAAAATTTGACTTCATTAGAGAGTTGACTTTTTTTATCAATTCATTGCCTTGTATTAGAGATTTGACTTTCTATCATAACATTGACTTGTATCAAAGTCAAATGATCGAATGCTTGTCACAATTATTAGAGCTAGACGATCAAAAGCTTGTACCGATTATCAGAGCCAGACAGTCAAAAGTGTAATAGCACTTTCACTACCTTATAAATTCTTATAAGATTAAAGGAATAATTAGATTATTAGAATCTTATTATTTATTAATATTGTATTTTGTTTTAGTAATATTTAATTTAGGATCAAGGTTATAATAGGAAAGTGGTAGTATTAACAAGTCCAAGTATCAAAAGAGGAAACATGCCACTTTTCTTTCTCTCTTTCTTCCTCACTCACGGGCACTAATTGATCCTGACCTTCATTTCTTTCATTCCCAGCTACACATTCTCTCAAGAACACTCCAACATACAACCACTCGATTACTTCATCATCTTCATCATTTCTCACTTTTCCCTTTCCTCCCAAATTCCTTCAAAGGCAACAGTCATCTAAAGTCATTTTCCTACAATCTGACCCATTGCATGTCCCTTTCTTACTCTCAAAATCGACTAATCACCCAAATAAACACTCAAAGAAGACGGGGAGTGAATTTGGGGAATCTCTGGATTGGAACTAGTGCAGAAAACATGGAAGTGTTGAGAGCTGAGAAAGCATACCACCCCAACAAACCAGCTCGGTTCTAAAAGAAATTCTCCTTGTCAAGAGTATGAGTTCTTTTCCTATAACTGATTTCACATTTTATATGTGGGATTCTCGATTTGATTTTGGTTTTGCTTTACTATTTGTAAATGATTTTTTGGGTTTGAAATAATGAGTTTTATTAAAATCTAAGAGTGAGGAAAAACTGTGATGTTTAGCATGTAAGAAATGTTTGAAAATCTACATTTTAGTTCTTCATAATTTATTGATTCTGCATAAGTTTTGTGAATGATTATTGTTTGTTAAGGATTGAAAGAATGAGGGTAAATTAATAGTTGACTAATTGATATATCCTTTGTGTTAACGTATTTCCAGAACCCTCCCCCTGAACATTCGATAACACCTCTAACTTCTCTTTCTCTAGTATTTCTACCTCTAATTTTCTTCTATTTTGGTTGCCTCTGATTTTCTTCAATTTAGGTTGCCTCTGATCCAAGTCTTCCTCTGATTGGCTTGCCTCTGATCCAAGTCTCCCTCTGATTGGGTTGTCTCTGATCCAAGTCTCCCTCTGATTGAGTTGCCTCTTATCCAAGTCTTCCTTTGATCGAGCTTCTTTTGATCCAAGTATCTCTCTGATCGGGCTACCTCTGATCTAAATTTTCCTCTGATCGGGTTGCCTCTAATCCAAGTCTCCCTCTGATCAGGCTGCCTCTAATTCAAGTCTTCCTCTAATCGAGTTGCCTCTGATCTAGTTCTCCCTTTGATCGAGCTACCTTTGATCCAAGTTTTCCTCTAATTGGGCTGCTATTGATCCAAGTCTCCCTCTCATCCAACTACCTCTGATCCAGTTCTCCCTATGATCAAACTACCTCTAATTAATGACTTCCGCTGATTAATCACTTCATCTGACTAAAATTGTTGGAACCAAGTTGATTTTACATTTAGAGTTTTGATGTTAACAAAAATATTTTATGAGAATAATATATTTGATTTCAAAGAGTATGAAAGAAGATTCATGTTTTAGAAGAAAATCTAAAATAAGATTTGATTCCAAATTATAATTGATGAAAATATAAAATTAGATTTGATTCAAATTTATAATGGATGAAAAATCTAAAATAAGATTTGATTCATATTTATAATTGAAGAAAATCTTTGACCAAGTTGAAAAGTAAATATGGTCAAGATTTGAAGAAGATTTGAAAAATATTTGAAGAAGATTTGAAGAAGATTTGAAAAATATTTGAAGATTTGAAGAATATTTGATCAACATTTAATGAAGATTTCAAGAATATTTTATCTACATTTAATGAAGAATTGAAGAAGATTTGAAAAATATTTGATCAACATTTTAATGAAGATTTGAAGAATATTTGATCAACATTTAATGAAGATTTGAAGAATATTTGATTTGAAGAATTTACGAAATCAATCTACACAAAATAGGAACATAATCATTCTGAAGAATTTACAAAGTCAATCGACACAAAATAGGAACAGAATCAATTTGAAGAATTTACAAACTCAATCTAAACAAGATACAATTAAGAATTAAATAAGGACTAAATTGAAGCCCAAATTTTCACTATAAATAGACACTCAAGGCTGAAGGAGAAAAGCATCAAAAAGCATAAAAGAGTAGAAGATCTCAAGCTCAAGATTCCAAATTCATCTTAGAGTTCAAAGAGAGAAACACTTGTTCGAATGAGAAATATTTTCTGAGTGTTCTTTTCCTAAAGTGTGAGAGTTATTATTATTATCAACTTTGTTAGAAGCAACTACTCAAGTTTCAATCTCTTGTATCCAACTCGATAGTGGTTTAGTTCATTCTTCAATCTGAGGTTGTCAGGTTGTTAGGAGAAGACTTGGCTTGTACGGTCAAGGTGGTTAGTTCCTCAAAAGTTTGGGGTTGTCAGGCTGTTTGGGAAGACTGACTTGGAGGGTCAGGTGCTTTGTAATTCAAGGTTTTTGAATTAGTGGATTAAAGCCTTCTGAATGAGGGGACTGGATGTAGCCAAGTTAGTGGTGAACCAGGATAATTTTACACGTCAAATTATTTATGCTTTCATTCATTGCTGCCTCTAAATCTGATTGCTTATACTCCAAGTAAGTCACCAAAACCAAACTAATTTTTAATTATATATAAATTATCAAAAAAGTTATCAACTTTGTGCAAACACAATTCAACTCCCCTTCTCGTGTTCGCACCTTCAAAAATTGCATCTAATGTTTGACTTAATATATTTATATGTTCTGTTTTTCAGAATTGTGATGTTGAAGGTAGTTAATTACGTGCATTTGAGGTGATAATGAGATATGCATTGTATACATGATGTCATATATACATTGCATACATAATTCCATGACATGTATGGTCCAAAGAGGTTACTGTGGGACATTGAGGATTGTTTCAAGCATGAAACAATAGGTAAATGAAGAACAATCGGAAGCCGATTGGAGTCATGGCAAGACCAACTTTACCAAGAGGTCCTCCGATTTTCTCTCTTTTGTCTCTCGCATCATCACCTGCGAGGCTACTTTGCCTCTGCTTTTCCTCACATTACTTTTTCTATGTCTTCTCATTTCAGGGTTTTAATTTATTTGTTCACCAATATGGGCCTAGCCCATTTACTATCAAAGTTATTCTTTATTTTATTTTTGAAACAAAGCATCATTTCTTTAAACAAAATTTCATTTTCAAAAACATTACTATAACATTTAAAAATCAATACTTT
>JBBPBP010009779.1:51334143-51353839 GCA_037974735.1 Cicer chorassanicum | reverse complement strand
AGTAATCAGCATTTAAAAAAATATTGATAATGACTAAAATCCTCATATTCAAAATTATTATTATACTTCTTAATATATTTATTTTTAAATTATTTAAACACCAAATCATATTTTAACACTTTAATAAAAATAGATATTCTAAAATATTTACAAAATATTCTAGATAATTATTTACAAAAGAAATAATTAAAACAAGATATTGTTAGAACTTAAAAGTAGTAGAATATAACTATGTGTTCATTTAACATAAGTGAAATGCATAGAAAAGTGTCACATTAATTTTCAACGCACATGTACATGTAAAATAACTTAAAATTTTATTCTTTAAAATATCTACACTAAAATATTATTAATTTCTAGAAACATAAATAAAATAATAAAATATATATTACTTATTAAATCATATATGTATAAAATTATCACAACGTAGCAAGCACACATATAAAAAACAAAAACAAAAAAAAACTTATCACAAAATTTGTCTCACAATTATCAAATTTGCACATTAATTAATTTACCGTTCATAGGACTATGTAACAGTCCATTTTTTTTTCTTAAAACAAAATCAAATCCATAAATAAATAAATACTTTTGGATAAAATATTTAAGTCGTACCACAACGACAAAAGTCAACAATAATTACAAATAGCGAAAATAGTTATTGGGATTAAGATCCAAAGTATTTAAACAGAAAAATACACCGCGGCTATGAGACCTATCAGACATAGCTCATACCCATGGGGTATTCTCGGCAGACACCTGCATAAAAGCACTGCCCTAAGAATCTCTACTTCCCCCACGTCACATCCAAAAAGTGAAACATAGACCCATCAAAACAAAAGTCTACTGACAGTTTAAGTATAGGTACAACCTTCCAAAATTAAATAAATACAACCACAAAAGAAAGACATCTAGCCCTATACAACCATCTAATCTGATCATGCTACAAAAACTACACAACCCGAGTGATCTCCACGCGCCCGCAAAATCCTTCTGACGCAACCACGGTCAGGTATGACTAACTGCATTCCCGTCTCCAGGGTACTAACCGGTAGGACGGTCTTGATCCTCATATGAAAGAAAAGCCCAGATTTCCACAATAATTGTAAAGGTCACCAACCAAAATCAACAAATATCACATAGCATAAAAATTTTAAATGCACAAAATAACTTTTCAACTTAACATACACCTAGAAAGGGTTTTCATATGTCAAACATGCATAATCAAAGAAGAAAAATGAAGTTTTTAACAAAACTGCACTGTCGTATTCGAATACAGCATCCTTGTATTTGAATACAGTGTTAATTCATAAGTCAGTAGCAAAAACAGCACATCTGTATTCGACTACAACATCCTCGTAGTAGAATACAAGTGCAAAGTCAGTGAAAAATCCTACACATTTGTATTTGACTACCACATGGGGTAGCCGAATACAAGTGCTAAGTCAGTGGCAAAAATTGAATATCTGTATTCGAATACAACATCCTTGTATTCGAATACAAGGTTGAACTTTACATAAAACTGAATGTTTTCACATATGTATTAGAGTACACAATGCTTGTACCTGAATACAACTGCTAAAATATTTCGAAATCATTCAACACTTACCACACAAAGTCATTCAATCAACTCATCAATTACGGCACAATCGCAAACAACAATCAAGTATGTATATACAACCACCACAGTATATCAAACATGACTCGTGTGCCAAGCACCCTAATGCAATGCGTATATGCCAATGCGCATGATTCCGGAATTCCAAACAAAAAACTCTCCTCGAGAGGCGTAAATCGTAATTGTACTGCCTATCACAGGCCTAGTACAACTTACCAAGGTGCCACCTATCACAGGCCCACACCATTTACTAAAGTGTAGCCTATCACAGGCCTTACACATGAATTCCAAACAAAAATCCTCCGCGAGGGCCGTAAGCCGTAATTGTAATACCTATCACATGCCTAGTACAAATTACCAAGGTGCCACCTATCACAGGCCCGCACAATTTACTAAAGTGTAGCCTATCATAGGCCTTACACAACATTTAAAACCGGCGTAAATCGTAGTTGCACTACCTATCATAGGCCTAGTACAATTACCAAGGTACCACCTATCACAGGCCTTCACAATTTACTCAAGTTTAGCCTATCACAGGCCTTACACTTATAGTTAAATCCTTGTAAGGATAAGATGGACCAACTATCGCATGGAACCATCTCTTGGCCCATCACGGTCACCACTTAACTTCGTAGCCCATCGCGGTCACCACTGCCAATGTTGCCCATCGCGGTCACCACAAGCTATGAAATGCATGAGTATACTCTAACTCTTTTCCCCACAAACATTATGCTAGTGCAGCTATTAAAAGATTCCCCTTTTTTTAATACTCATTTAACAATAATAACTTTTCAAACATTTCACAAAGTACACTCAAAACAGATTTTTCTCAAATACACATCAAATTTAATCCACAATTCACATTAAATTCAACTCACAATACATACCAAATTTCATCAATTCACTTCTCGAATGGAAGCTTAGATCTAAGTGAGAAGTGAATGTTTGTGTTTGTGTGGTTTTGAAAACCACTAACACTTGGTCGTGAAGCAAGAAAGAAAAGATGAACACGAGGTAGGGAGGAAATGTTTTCTTGCTCGGTGTTTCTAGCATTCCTCTCTCTCACACACACACACACACACACACACACACACACACACACACACACACACACACACACACATATATATATATATATATATATATATATTTAAACCAAACCAACAAATATCTAAATACTCATACACACATCATTTCACTCACATCTTAAACTATTTTGATAAAAATATCTACTCTCGTTGCAACTCAATTGAAAGATAAAATTTTCAGCAACCAAAGATATTTTTAACAAAACTGTCCGGTAATAAATTCTTTGTAATGTAAATAAATTATTTTTTGCCGATTAATTCAAAACGGGTCTCAAAAAGATATTTTTGGCATTTAATACACAAAATACCAATAAAATTGGCTAAAAAGTCTCATAATTCGAATCCAAAAACACATCAAAATACAAAAATTACAAATTAAAACTAAGGGTCTTACAGACTACATCCACATGTAGCGAATCCAAAATGAATTATAAAAAATATTGTACGTTTTACATTTATCTCACGCATTATATACTCTTGATTCAAGCACTCTAACCACATACCTTGATTTGACGCTTTCACATGCTAATCCGAGTCCAAAAGCAAAAAGTTTCCATTTCTTTGATTCTTCATCATCCAATGGATCCGACTCAATAATTTATGTGTAAACGTAAAAAATAAAGTATAAAAACACACTCTAAAAGGTCAATTTCGAAATTGGATCAAAGAAACTTACCCGAAATTAGAGAACCATTTTGTAGATGCACACAACTCTCTCAAATGCGACCTCTTAGATGTGATTTATGTGGTGAAGGACATAAGAGTGATACTTGCTCAAACTTTTATGCATCGATCATGGAAATAGAAGAGAAGTGTAATTATCTTCACTATTTGACAAAATCACCTTTCATCGTGTCGCTCGAGAAAACAATCAACTGGTTGATACTTTGGCTAGTTTATCCTCGATGTTGCAAATAAGTCGAAACAATGAAATCTCATCCATTAAAATCGAGAGTCGAGATCATCCTGCGTACTGCCACGTAATGGAAGAAGAAACCGATGGGAAACTTTGGTATCACGACATCAAACATTATCTTATAAATAGAGAATATCCTCTCGGAATATCGGAGAATGAGAAAAGAACTATGAAACGATTAACCGCAAACTTTTTCGTGAACGAAAATATTTTGTATAAGAGGAATCATGATATGGTACTCCTCAGATGCATTGATGTCAATGAGGTGAAAGAAAATCTACAAGATGTCCACAATGGCTCTTATGGGATCCATATGAACGTACACGCCATGTCTAGAAAGATTCTTCGGGTCGGGTATTACTTGGTCACCCTAGTAAAAGATTGTTTTAATTATGTAACGAAATGTCATAAGTGTCAAATATATGCTGATAATATCCACGCCCCACCAATCCCCCTGAACACCCTTTCAGCGCCCTGGCCGTTCTCAACGTGGGGCATAGACGTCATCGGAATAATTGAATCGAAAGCATCAAATGGACATCGCTTATCTTGGTGGCAATCGATTACTTTACCAAATGGGTAGAGACCGCTTCGTACGCCAATGTAACGAAAAATGTGGTAGTCAAATTCATAAAAAAGGAGTTAATATGTCGTTATGGCCTACCAAGTAAGATCATTACTGAAAATGCCACAAATCTGAATAACAAAAATATGGATGAATTGTTTGCCACCTTTAAAATTCAACACCACAACTCGTCCCCGTACAGACAAAAATTGAATGGCGTAGTTGAAACAACAAATAAAAACATCAAAAAAATTATTCAGAAAATGGTTGTAACATACAAAGATTGGCACGAGATGTTGTTGTTTGCACTACACGGGTATCGCACTTCGATACGCACTTCAACTGGGGCAACCCATTTTTCCCTAGTATATGGGATGGAAGCTACTCATTGAAGTAGAAATCCCCTCGCTAAGAGTATTAATGGAAGCCAAACTAGAGGAGTCGGAATGGGTACAAACCCATTTCGACCAATTGAATCTAATTGAAGAAAAAAGGTCGGCGGCCTTATGCCATGGGCAATTATATCATAAGGATTATCGTGGGAAATGGACCCCTAACTATGAGGGCCCATACGTAGACAAAAATTATATCAGATGCCATAAAAAAGTATCATACTTAAATAATGAATATCAGCTAGATTGAAAACTTGAAAGGGCAACCTAGACAAAAATTAGGATACAAAAAAGAATATCTACTAGGTTGAAAACCTGAAAAGGCGACCTAGGCAAAAATTATTGTACAAAAAATAATAATGAATATCCGCTAGGTTGAAAACATTAAAGGGCGACCTAGGCAAAAATTAGGGTACAAAAAAGAATATCCGCTAGGTTGAAAACCTGAAAGGGCAACCTAGGCAAAATTAGGGTACAAAAAAGAATACCCGCTAGGTTGAAAACCTGAAAAGGCGACCTAGGCAAAAATTAGAGTACAAAAAATATAATAAATACCTACTAGGTTGAAAACCTGAAAGGGCGACCTAGGAGAAGAAAAAAGCAACAACAAAAACAAAGAATATATACTCAAAAGGACAGGACCAACAGTATCGATCGGACTATGGCACGAGAAGTTAGTACAGTCTACCTTTGAATTACTAGTAACCAAGTCGGGTCTTCCACTCATTCCTTTTGTTTTATCTTATGTATATTCCTTTTTTTACGACGAATATTGAACCCCAATATATTGATATATACTTTTATTATCTTTATAATTTAACTTTCTTTCTCGAATGCATTTTATGATTTTCATGTACTGGAAAGTAAAACATATATCATACCTCGATATAATGAATTGCGATAAAGTCGGATATAATGTAGGTTGTTTAGAGTACAAGGCAGACAACAATATGAAATCCAGCTTAAGATCACAACAGCAATTCTTCTTCTCCTTCTTCGAAAAAAAAAGGGAAAAAAGAGAAAAGGACAAAAGAGAGATCAAAGATATCAAGTTCAAGAAAAATGTATAAGTGCCTTTTTCATCCATGATTTTAATGGTTGTGTCCAATAAAAATATTAATAAAAATCAACATATTCATTCATTCATTGATTCATGATATTACATAAATTTAAAGCCGAGAAAACGACCTGCATGTTGAAGTCGGGAAAATGACTCGCACCCGAAGCTGAGAAAACGACCCGCATGTTGAAGACGGAAAAAATACTCGCACCTAAAGCTGAGAAAACGACCCTCATGTTGAAGCCGGGAAAACGACTCACACCCGAAGCCGCAAAAACGACCTGCATGTTGAAGCCGCGAAAACAACTCGCACCCGAAGCCGAAAAAACGACCCGCATGTTGAAGCCGGGAAAACGACTCGCACCTAAAGCCGAGAAAACGACCCGCATGTTGAAGCCAGGAAAATGACTCGCACCCGAAGCCGAGAAAACGACTCGCATCTTGAAGCCGAGAAAACGACTCGCACCCGAAGCCGAGAAAACGACTCGCACCCGAAGCCGAGAAAACAACCCGCATCTTGAAGCCGGGAAAACGACTCGCACTCGAAGCCGATAAAACAATCCGCATCTTGAAGCCGGGAAAACGACTCGCACCCTTCCAAAAAATTCTTTTCGGACAAAATTAGAGTTGTCATCTTTACTTATCTTTTACTTTAATTCTCAAGTAAATTCTAAGTAAAGAGGGGTAGTTGTTGACACCTAATTTTGTCTGTTTTTTATTTATTTATTTATTTTTACTTTTTATTAAAAAAGGAGAAATAATAATAATAAATATATATATAAATGTGAAGAAATATAAAAATAAATAATTAGGGCTATAAACTTTAGACAATCACGGGTGTTTCTAGTTCTAGTTTGCCTCTAATTCATGTTCAAACTCTTTTCTAAAATATAAAAAAAAATAAAAAAAAATAAAAAATAAATGAAAAAAAACCGAAAAGAAATGGATTGATGGTCATAAAAATCGATATAATGATTATCAATTGAATGAAGAAAAAAACGAAAAGAAATGGATTGATGGTCATAAAAATCAGTATAATGATAATCAATTGAATGATAAGAAATCGAAAAAAAAGAGATTAATAGTAATAAAATGGTGAATCATTGGCAATTATTCCCTTATCTTTTCTAACCTATACCCGAAAAACCGATAAATAATCGATAGTAAGAGTATAAGAGGGGAGCACTATTGAGAGCACAAAAAAAAAAAAAATAATAGGCAAAAGAGGAGCAGATGATCTAGTCTTGGGAAAATCAGTCCAACAAAAAACCAATTCAGTAGTAAGATATCACTTACTTATTGTTTATCTAATTTTCTTCTTATTAGTCTTTGTATTGCATCCTTTTAAAAAATGTTCTTTTTTTCTTTCTCCTTTTTTGTTTATGCAAAAATAAACTCATATGTTAAGATTTCATTTTTCTAAAGTTGTATGTTCCTAAAATTGTTTTCTTTACAACACAAAATACTAAAACAAATATAACTAATTGATGTTTATAAATCAATCACCAAGAAAACAAATTTCACACTATTGTAATATAAAAGAAAACTCATATCACGTCTTTATCAAATAACTCAAAAAAAGTCATAACAACGGATAAATAGTTTTTCCTTTAGGATTAAAATTAATCGTCGCTACCACCAGATGAAATTCATCATCGCTCGCTGTGCCACATCACTCACCCCGAATTGTTGGTGGCCTTGTGTCGCGATAGATCTGACAACGCACGAAAAAAATCCTTTAACAGGCTACTTCACCGTCGCGTCCATCTGTTTCGTTCACATACCGTCGCGTCATGTTGTTTCCTAACAAAAATCAATTTTTTTCTTTACGTTAAAACAAAAATAAAAAAGATACAATTCGTGAACAGACATCTCACCTATTTTTTCGTTATTATTACATTTTTCGTTACATTGTTTTCTAACAAAAATTAATTTTTCTTTAAAACAAAAATAAAAACATAAAATCCGTGAACAGACATCTCACATCTTTTTTTTCGTTATTAATATTATTATTACATTTTTATTTTTAGATACGTGTATAATAATTATTATAATAAAAAATAATTAAAATAGAGTAATAATAAAAATCGGACAACAAATAAATATTTTCTACCCAAGAACTACGTGCGTTTTGATTTCCCTATTGCACCTGGGGATACGTAGGAGCAAGGTCTTCCCCTTGTCAAACCAAATTAATAAAAATATATTTTTCATTTCTTTTATTAATGTAAATAATTTATTTTCCTTTTTTTAAATCTTTTAGAGGATAAAAATAAATAAATAATTTGTATACAATTAATTATAAGGTAACCATTTTAACGGACGATGTAGGATAATATTACTTTCCCTATTCGTAATCGACTCCCGAATCCGTTTTCTAGTTCAAGAACTTTATTTTAGGTTTTATCTAATTTTTTCTTTTAAAAAAATAAAATTGGTGGCGACTCCTTTTTCGCGGACAAACTGGACGCGACACAAAAGAAGTATAAACAAAAGGAGAAACTACTTGAGACCACTTGAAATCGTAAAAAAAATGCAAATTTTCAAGTTAAAAATCATATGACTTTAGCATAAAATGAAAAAACTCATTAATTGTTGCATGTAAAATTTTATGTTAAAGCACTTTGTATGAGTATGTTTATATGAATTTATATAGAGCAATCTATATGTAAAAAAAAGCAGTATCAAATATCAATTTTTTATTCATGTATTTTGGTCCAACTCATAAGAGAATTTTTAACATAAACTAGTCTTGGTTCTAAATTTTCATTCTATAAGATATTTGCAGGCTATCTCTAAAAGAGTTGAACCAAAATCTCTTCAAGACTAGTTATGGAAAGTTTGTAGCTAAAGTGAAATTCAGAAAATCTCTTCAAGACTGCGAGCCTTTAATTCGTGCTAAGGTTTAATTTTGTTGCAGATTATTAATTGTAGGCAGATTTAGTTCCATCAAAACAGTAGGATGAATATTAATTATAACTTACCTCTAAAAAATAGATTAATTAATACTTAAGGTTTGTGATGTGTTTTCTTTTTGGTTTATATGTATGCTTCTTTCTTTTGTTTGTATCAATTACTCCTGCATTTTCCTCTAGTCCATATCAACATTCATTACTCCATTTTATTTTCGATTTCATAATTGATTAATTTAATCTCTTTTCCTGCTACAAAGCAGGAACAACAACAAGAAATAGAAACTTTTAGGAGAATAAACAAGGAAAAACCAGTATTATTCGAGACCGAAAAGAAAAATGACCACATCGGATGCTCGGGTGCAGCAAATGAAAGATCCACTCATCCAAGCTAATGTATAATTTTCTTGTAGATTACTAATTATAGGAAAATTTAGTTTCATCAAAACAACAGACTGAATATTAATTATAACTTACCTCTGGACAATAGATTAATTATAACTTAAGGTTTGGGATGCATTTTCCTCTTGGTTTATATGTATGTTTCTTTGTTTTGTTTGTATCAATTACTCCCGCATTTTCTTCTAGCCCATATCAACATTCATTACTGCATTTTGTTTCATAATCAATTAATTTAATCTCATTTCTGGCTAAAAAGCCAGAGCATAAACAAGATAAAGAAATTTCTAAAGTTCTGAAATACATATAGAACTGAATGCATCATTATTTTAATACAGCCCTAAAGGTAGACCCAAATGAACATAGCTTCAGTTTCAAACACAATTTGATTAATAGTCATACACAAAATTGATAAATCAGAAACTCACCTACTATAATGGGGAAAAACATCTAAATGCTAAGAACCTAGTAGATATGTTTTTTTTATTTGGTAAAAACTGTCACGGGTAAGTACTAAAAAAATAAACCAAGTCAAAAACAAAAAAGAAAGTTCACCTTGACTGAGGAACAAAAGACAAAAAGAGGGATTAAAAGAAAAGGTTAACAATAAGGTTATGAAAACAAAAGCATGACATGCCCTTAACTTCCCTTGACACCCACATACACAAAAAACCCTCCATCATTAGCCGATTTCATCATTATTGCCAAGAATAAGCAACTAGAACAACAACAAAAAATCACACCAAAAATCAAGAAAAGCATAAATCAGAACATAAATATGGAGCGAACAATTGTTATTATAGGAACAAGATAATTGAACAAGCAAATATCACATACATACATACAAAATACATAAAAGATTGGAAGAGAAAGCAAATTCACAAAAATGAAAGAACAAGTAAAAATATCCACCAAATCGTCCTAAAATGCAAGGAGCAAGAAAATAGGGATAAGAAAATACCTGAATGAGCAAAGAGGGAGAAGACGGAGACACATCGTGAATAGGAAAAAGTGAAGGTACCGGAGCAACAACACGAAGAGGAAATAGTGAAGGTATTGGAGCAACAACACGGACACAAATAGTTGGTTGAACGCGACTGTAAATTGAGACGAGAAATCGATTGCTTGAGTTTATGGTCGTGAGTGAAGAGGAAAGATTGAAATTACTTAATACAATTAGGGTGTATTGTACTAGAGGAAGGAGAGTTTTATGCACGATTCAGTTTCTTCAACAAAGAAAACACATTAATTAATTATATAATTACCGCTTATTATTATTTGGGCTAATTTGAGGCCACAATTTTTATAGATTTAGACCACACTTAAAATATGTAGTTACTAAATTTTATTAGCCAACGTTTTTTCTTCGTGGTAAAGCAGCTACACTTTTAAAATTGTGGCTTAATCAGTGACAATAACAAAATATGCAATGGTTTTCCAGCCACACATTTTTAGCCATGGCTAAGTGAAGTGTGGCTTAAAGTAAAAAAATTTGTAGTGTGAGAGAGTTGTTTCCACTATCGAGCTGATTTATATTAGTTCTAGTTGGTCTATGAATTAACACAAAGCTTGTTTCTAGGATTTTAACTCATTGCGAGGATGTTACAGATCAAGTCCTATATCGGTACAAGTGTGTGAGAACATTATGACTTGTTGGAACAAGTTTGGTTCTATGAACAATTCTTTCATCATGTTTTGATTATAACAAAGGTACTTTGTGAGAACAATTAATTTCACTAATAATTTCATTGACTGTGCAGTAAATAGAATCAAGAAGCAAAGGAAATGAAGACATTGGAGTCAAGTGAAGTCAAAGGAAGTCAACGCAACGTTCAGACTCTGCTAATTACACGTGATGTTGTGTGTGACACTCTAGACCCCAAAATAATATATATATATATATATAAAAAATAATTTATATTTTTATAAAAATTTGCAGTGGATAAATAAAAATTCTTTCAAATGAAAAAGAAACTTTAACGAGTTATTTACAATATCACATTTCTCAAAATACAAATGGTACACTTTAAATTTTTTCCTCCTATAAATAAAAAAGAAGCATATTTGCAAGAACCAAAAACGTATTTAAACCATTATAATTTCTTAATTTAATTCCAAAAACTTACTAGTACTTATAAGGTTTTCATACAAAAAGTCGTTTCTAATTAAATACGTAAAATACAACTTATGACTTTCATTCCCGGTATCACCTATCAGAGCAGGACTTCTCCCAAACATGAACTTCAAGACTCATTAACTTGTAATAATTGCAATTTCACAAACGCAAAGCCAAGCCAATCAAATACAAACAACAAAGGAGGTAAGTTTCGAAATATTGTTGATAGTATAATATAAATAAGAAGAACACATAAATAATCATAATAGACTATATCATAACACATCATGATATATCAAAATATTCAAGAAAATAATATCACATTATAATGTCAAAATCATTCTAGAAAAATTGATACATTTAATTATAACATCAAATCATCTCAAAGAAATTATTATCACAAGTGATACATATTAATTACAACAAAACAATCACAAGAAAATGCAATGATATGCATGAGCGTAGACTCTACTTCATAATTTTGGTATCATTCTAACTATGAAGTACTTGGTTAGGAGGCTTGAACTATGCCACCACCCGAGGGGATGGACAATTCAAATTGGTCGTGTCCTCATAGATCCCTTCAACTCAATCTGAGACACATATACACGACAATCAAGGTAAACGTGTGTTGCATGGTAGCTTCCGACATTTGGAGGGCTACCTCCAAGTCACCTAGGAGTTCCCCAAAATCACATGACTTGTCAGACCCTACCTATATGATGATAAAATAATCTTCACGTAAAAAATTCTCAACATTTATTTTCTCCCCTCGTTAACCTATAGTACTCCATTAAGAGCATTATCTTTAGCACAAATTAGAATCTTCACTATTTCATCAACTATTGGGTTACTTCAAAATTCTCATCACAAATTTATAAAATCACTATCATCAATCATACATCATCATCATAAAAACTTATCCCAAATTAATAACATCACCATCATCAAACTTATCATAAATTTATAGCATCACTATCATCATCATCACATAAACTTATATCATACAATGAATTCATATTTTACTATCACCTCACATACACTCGTTTAATCAAACATATTCACCAAATTCATTCGACATCCAATATCACAGTAATATCAAATACCACACATTCAACAAAATAAAATCAATCAACACTTTATAATGTTTCTATATAGATAACCCCATATTTTAATCTCACAATTTCCATATAGCGAGTCCCACCTTATAATATTTATCACTCAAAGGGCCACAGCTGTACGTAGCGAGCCCCATATAAATAGTTGGGAAATACGGTTTTCCGATTCATTTCACAATATATTATACTAATGAATTCAAACGTTTTCTCACCCTTACCTTATTTTGACGTTTTCACACACCGATCCGAGTCCACCAGATAAAGACTTCCATTCATTATACTCCTCGTCCTCAATCGATCCAATTCGACACTTTATGGGTAAACGTTATAGATAAAATATGAGAACACTCTCTAAAAACTCAATTTCAAAATTGGATCAAGGAAACTTACCATAAGTCAGAAAACCAATCAGTGGATAATATAGCCACTTTTCACACGATTGTTTTGGCTTTGGTTTCACTCAAATCGAACTTACAGGTATTTTAGAGAGAAATTAGGAAGGTTAAAAATTTGAGAAAGTGTGTTTAATTGACTAACTAAATGAATGAAACAACGTATTGAAATTTGAAAAAAACGGACAAAGTTGTCTGGAATAGGTATCGATCACCTATGCCAATTTTTTTCCTTTTTCATCCAAGTGCGGTTGTGCCTATGTAGTTTCTGTCACGTACAACTCTTATCTCTTTCTAGTACATTTCCTTCTTTCTCTTTTCAATTATTTTTTTATTATTTAATTAGGTTTTACTCTTCCATATGGACCTCCATAAAACACATTTTACTCCATTCTTTTATGTATATTTTTTAAATAAAACCAACAATTACCAAAACTAATTTTTTTTTAAACATTTTTTTCAACACAATTTAATTACTAAAATAATACTAATATTTCAAAGCTAATATTTTATACAATAAAGTAATTAAAGTAATTAATCTTTTGAAATACATTAATAACCAAAATTCCCATATTCAAAATAATCACTATAATTATACTTATTTTTCCAAATACTCACAATAAAATACTATCATCATTAAAGAATATTCAAAACCATAAAATAAATAAATATAACATCAACACTTTATATTAATTACTATAATATATATAAAATCATAATGCCATAACAACTATATAAAAATCAAGGAAATCAAACACAATATTACTACTATCTCAAGATAATTATTTATAAAATAAATAATTAAAAATAGAAAATAGTTATAAAAAATTGAAATATAACTATGTGCACACTTAACATCAGTCAAACGCACATGAAAATATCATATTAATTGCGTACGTGCATATACATGTAAAATCGTCTAAAATCTTATTCCTTAAAATATTACACTAAAATACTATTATTTTTAGAATAATATATAAAATAATAAATATAATATTTTTTATTTATATTATTCATTTAGTCCAATATGTATATAACTAGCACATCATCTGAAGCACCCATATAATGAAAACTAATCACAAAATTTATCAACATGTATTCTAAAATAATTTTAACATCAAGTTAATTACTTAAAATTCTATTTCAATAATAAAATAGTTTACTATAAAACGTGGGGTGTTACATTGTGTGCCCACAGCTGCCTCTGAAAATTTGCCTCTGAAGACTACAATTTGCTCCAAGATGCTACTTCTAATACGCAATTTGCTTTGAAGATGCAACAAAGTGACATTGTCCATGCCACTAATTCTAAGTCATGCAGTTCTACCTCTACCTCTGACTACCTGAACCAAGCAACACAACGCTATGATGGAGACCGAGTTGTTTCATGATTCTGAAGCTCCTAGAATAGATTCTGATATATTCCTGTTGGTCTTAAAAAAAACGTATCAAAGAAGATTCAAGGAGAATTAAGAAGAAGAAGAAGAGGAAGAAGAAAAAGAGGAAGAAGAAGAAGAAGAAGAAGAAGAAGAAGAAGAAGAAGAAGAAGAAGAAGAAGAAGAAGAAGAAGAAGAAGAAGAAGAAGAAGAAGAAGAAGAAGAAGAAGAAGAAGAAGAAGTCTCACTCTCTCACAATGGACTGATGGAGTTTTTCTTAAATAGAGAGAATAGTGTTTGTTGAGGATATTACCATTGGAGATCTTCAATAACCATTTAAGGTTGATTAGTCTTTAATATGTATCCATATATATCTTCATAAATGATTCTACGTATCTTGGTATGAGGATAGGGAAGCAGAGGATACTATGATCAGAGCATGTCTTAAATACTTTCCAACAAGTAGCATATTCAGGATGTTCATCAAAGGATGCACAAATGTTTTTTCTTCCTTAGAAGAGCATTGACTTTCATCAAAGCGTACAACATAAATTAGAGTCACACGATTAAATGCTTGAAGTGATGATGTGATTATAAAAGGCAGACGATCACTTGCTTGTTAAGCTTATCAAAGGCAGACGATCACTTATTTTGTCAAGCTTATCAAAGGCAGACGATTACTTGTTTTAAAAATCTTACCAAAGGCATACAAATAGAACATATATGTCTTCAACAGAGGTAATTGAAACATAACATATCATGTATTTCTAGATTCACCAGAACCAGAAGATTGCTTGCATTATCGGAGTTGGCCAACATAGAGTGTTGCGTGTCAGAGCGCTTGCTTCAAAGTTAGACAACCGGAGTGAAACCGAGTCTTATTGTTCCTTTGTCTTCGTCCGATCACTAGAGGATAAAGCTTATATCAAAATGCATACTTTGTAACGCTTGTCTTTGAACTACATAATGCAATACTTCTTATTGCTATATTATGACTTGCTTCATTTAGTAGACATAGTTATTGCTATATTATGACTTGCTTCATTTAGTGGAAGAAAATCTGATTTTGATTTAGGGTTTAAAACTTTGGAAATATCAAACTAAGTGAGAAAATCTGTATTTTAGCATGTTAAGAAATATTGCATTCTTGCTACATGATTGAATGTATTGTATGTGATATGATTTATGTAATGTATTTTAATATTGAGATTATTATACTTGTTTGCATGTGGTGTATTTCTCTATTTTTGTACTGAAACTTCTGAATTCGCAGAAATTCGCTAAGAGAAAATAATTTCACTAAGTGAATTCAGCCCTGCGACCAACATGGTTAGTTCATACTCGAATTCGCTAAGCTAATTTGATAGATATTTGGAAAATTTATCCCCTATTTTTATGAATTATAGCAGATAAGAAGACTTGAGCTTCATATTCGAAGCAAATATTTAATATCAATGTTTAATAGTTTTTGTGATTATAATTTTGGAATTTAGTTATATTTTCTAAGTGTGAAAGTTGACTTGTAACATTGTATTTATATACCTATTATGACTTCTCTTGTGAAGTTAGACTTTAATGATATTAACTTGCAACATTCTACATTATTTTCTAGATAAGTAATGTGGGGTGTTACAATTGGTACGAGAGTCGGTCGAACCTTTGTAGTGTGGTTAGTTAGTTTTATTCGTCAACTTTGTTTTTTCACCATTAGTTCAAATTATCACTTCACTAAATATTAAGTCTGATCATCTTAATACATGTGTGTGATATGTAGAATTATGGTGATGATTCGAAGAGGACATGATAGTCGAGTAACTTTATTTTTAGTAGGTGAGTTTTCAACGTATATAAAATAAGGAATATCAAAGTATATAAAATTTGTGTAGGAACTCAACTACAATTGTTTGTAACAACTAACAAATGATATTAATATCATTAATTTTACTCATGTTTTTTTTTTTAAATGTTATATTAAAAAGAATACTTTTTTTTTTGAAGCCAAAGAAGAAAAAGAAAAAGATGGAGGCGTGAGAGAAGGCGGTTACAGAGAGAAATGTTTCTGCTGTTCTTTCTTTCTTCACAAGTGTTTATATATATATGTAATCAACGTAGTTTCAATTTTTTTTTTATATCAAATCTACTGTCATTTTGAAATATGAACTTTTGAAAATAATATAAAAACATTTCATATGTATAATATTACATATTTTATAATTAGATTAATATTATAAATTTGCTTTCTTTTTCATAAGTATCAATTTGCCGCCAAAAAAAAAAATACAATTTCTTAATAAAATAATATTTTACTAACATAATAAACCATAATTAAATAAAATGATTATAAAAAAAAGGATAACATTTTAATTTGAGTACAAATTTTACAATAATAATATTTTACTAACACTTTTTTTAAAAAATGTTACAAACATAAAACTTTAAAATTAATTTTATAACCAATTTTAAAAATAATACATTCGACATTTTAAAATAAAATATTAATGCTCTAAAAATACTTTATATATTACCATTTAACTTCTTTTTTTCAATAATAAATATATAAAATAATAATCTATATTTAAAATGCATTACATACTAACTTGATGCAGGGTAATGTCTGACTTAAAGCTTATGAACAAATAACAACTTGTAACAACCCACTTAATTAAAATCTATTAAAATAAAATTTTAAATATATTAACATATGGTTTAAATATGTCTTTGGTCCTTAATAAAAATAAAATAGAAATTAAAAATGTGATTATTTTTAGTTTTTGAAAGGGTGACCAATATTGACAACCCTTCTTCTTTTTGGATCATATTACCCTTCCCACGCTCAAAGGTCAAAACACACCCTCTCCTTCTCTTCATCTTCTCTGTGCATATCTATTTGTTGCTTGTTGTGTTTGTAGTAGGATTTCTCCAACGCCCACTAACATTTTCTTTATCCGATCCACCACCTATTTCTCAAACAATTTACTACTGTTGCCTCTGCAATCTTGGTTTTTTCATTAATTTTTCCCTTTTGAATCGAAGTTTAAAAAAAAAATCTTTTTAGAGTATATTTGGAAAGAATGGTTCCAAATTGCTGAGTTAGAAAAGACTCAAGAGTGGTTTAACTTGGTATTTGTTCATATTTAATGATGGAGAAAATGAATCAGTGGAAGAGAAGGACTTGATTAGGGTTTATACTCTATTGTAAAAACAGTTTGCACCAAAAATTAAAAATTAGGGTTCTCAATTTTGATCCCCCTTTCAAAAAATAATCAATTTTTTAATTTTTAATTTGTTTTTTTTTTTATTAAAGGAGTTATGTCTCTAGCTAAGTCTACTTTTGGTTCTCGCTCCTAATTAGGAACTAATATTTTTATTCCTACTTGATTTTCAATATATTGGTAATTTATTTATCAAAGTTATTGATGAATGATACATTGCAAACATAACATTACAAAGGCAATACATGCATAACATCTCAAGTGCATTACATTCTCATTAATTTGATCATGTATGGCCTTATTCATGGTGGGACATTCAGGTTTGTTCCAAGCATAGAACAATAGGTAGAGGAGAACAATCAGAACGCTGGTTGGGGTTTGGCTAGACCACCTTTACCAATCAAGACTCAATTAACTTGGTGACTCACATCAAGATATTGAGCGACTTTTCCTTGTTTCAAGGAAAAGATTTGACGTCATGCATAGTTTTTAGAATCATAATGAAAGAATGATTTCAATTAAGCTTTTATGAAAAATTGAAGTTAAGAGCTTCATCATGAATATCATAATTTCATATCTTTATGCATGTTTATTAAAGAAATATTTTCAAACTACCCATCTCTTTATTTTCAGAACTCACTGAGATTTTATCTCACTCATTTTATTTTTTATACATTAGCAGCTGAAGGTGACTGATGCTCAATCTCCGACAAGCCATGTTTTGGACTTAATGTTTTATTTTTATTTGATGTAACCTGATGTATTAGGGAATAGTTTCATAATTTCAGTACTGTTGTTGTAATTTAATTATATAGTTCATTAAATTGAGTGGAAAACTATGTTGTTTAAATGTAGTTACCAATTACTTTAGTGATGCTTACTATTGATATGTAATACTTGTTTATGTTTATTGAGGTGTATGGATTCAATTGCCAAAATCTAGATAATTGGTAATGGGTGTTACCCAACTCTTCGCAATCAATACAATAATACCAATGTCAAAATGAAAAATTAAATAATATTCATTAAAAAAATAAATTCAAATAAAAAATTAACATTAAAAAATAAAACATAAAGTAAAGACTTACCGAAACTCAAGAGAGAAGTAAGAGTTTTATATAAGAAAAAACGATATTGCAATGATAGAAGACACAAACTAGAATGATGTAATAAGAAAAAAAATATTGTAATGATGGAAGAGAAAGAGTAAAATGATGTAACTGTGGAAGTGAGAATGTTTGAGTTAATAATTTGACTATGATTCAAATTGACAATTTTAACTTGAAAATTAGACATAGAAAAATTTGAATAAATTACATGTATAGTTTTTATAGGGTAGTTTTATTGATATATAAATTGTATATAAAATGATTAAAAAGATAATAAAATTTGGAGATAGCATTGTAGCGTTCATTTCCTTTAGAGCGTCAGACATTGACTTGTATATCATTTGTCTTTTAACCCTTTGACTCGAACCATAAATTATCATATACTTGTTGCAATGATCCTTATTGTTATATTATGACTTGCTCTATTAGTAAACACAATTGCCTGTTTATTAGGTGATAATATTCTCTATGTTAAAAACACTTAGATTATTATCTCTAACTTACTCATAATTTATGCTACGTTAAAATAAATAGTCTAACTTAATCTGCACACTAGCATATATTAGGGGATAATTGTTCTTTATTTTTTTGTTTTGTTATTATCAAAATGTCACCTAGAAGATTGTAGCTAAAAATATATTTATAAGTTATGCTTTTAACTTTAAAAAGAAAAAATGTTAATTTTGATTTAAGAATAGAAAGAGTATTTCCAACCTATCTTGTTGATATATGTATAGGAAACTTATCAAGAATGATGATGTGTTATAATGAGAGATGCGATGATTCAATCTCGATTATATATTAATTATTATGATTAAAAATAATTTAAATGTCACACGGCAATTTAAAAAAGTCATGAATTTTAATTTTAATCTTAGCTTTACATAATTTGATCAATGGCCATTTAAAAAAAAAATTGATCAATGGCTAAGCTTTATCGTTTTTATATATCATTATAACATAGAATAATGTTAGCAACACATTTTTTAACATATTTTCTAACACACATTCTTTAATTGGTTAAAATCCGTATAGTTCCACCAAATTTATATGGGATCCACATGATTGGTGGGATCTATGTGAATTTTAATCAATCAAATATAGCGTGTTAGAAAATGTGTGTTAAATAATATGTTGTAATATGAGAGATTGACATGACTAAATTTAGATCATACAGCCATATATAGATGATCATGATTGAGACTCTATTTGGTAACACTCATTTATGAGATAATAACTTATAACATTTTTTGATATGTTAATTCAAATAACTTATTAGCTTATAATGTATCATATTTTCTTCCAAATAACTTAGTTTTATAATTTATTTATTATAATTTAAAATAAATAATTTTAAAATATTTATTTATAAATAATTAATGTAGTTTAAAATTTAAAATAATATGAACAAATAATAACTTAT
>JBBPBP010009779.1:51295727-51333840 GCA_037974735.1 Cicer chorassanicum | reverse complement strand
CAAACACTTAATTAGCTTAACCACTAATTTAAATTAAGCTATAACCTACTAACTAATTTTATCAAATAAAGCCTGAAAGTGTCGCATCAATTTTTATTTTAATCTTAACAATTCATCATTTTATCAATGACTAAACTTCATTCCTCTTACACTCTCATTATAAAAATAATTTCATTTAATATATTCATGTTCTTCTCTCTCTCTATATATATAATGAGTCAGAATTTTGACATCCGATATCACACGTTCGTTTCACTTATATATTAGATTAGATAACTATCAACTTCTTTGAAAACATTGAACATTTTCATTTATAACTCCTTAATTTGTTAAAGATGACTACTATGAAGATTATAGTAGAAAAGTTTGTAAAATATTATACATGTCACATTCATTTCACTTATATATTAGATTAGATAACTATCAACTTCTTAAAATACATCGTACATTTTCATTTACAACTCTTATTTTGTTTGAGATGGCTAATATGCAAATTATAGTGGGATTTACAAGTAAAAAGTTTGTAACATATTTAAAGCAAAATTCAATTATAATTATATATTCCGTTAAAATCATTTAACTTTACTACACTTAAATGGTATAATACGACAAAAAATAAATTTTATTAATTGTCAATGTAATCGAGTTTTAGATGTAATTTTGCACTCTTTAATTAAAATTTTAAATTAATTAAAATAGAAAAAAAAAAAAGAAGAAGAAGCAGACGGCGATGTTTGTTTTCGTTTCGGTGGAGTGTGATTGAAGAACGTACAAGTAAATGTAATAACTAATAATCCAACGACAAGATAACAAGAAAAGAATATCAGTTACCAACCCAAAGATAGTGAGGGGGTTAGATTTGGAATCGCATTTTCCAACTGATTCACCAAAAGCAAACAAAAAAAGTCACAATCGAAATCGCTGTATTCTCGAGTGTAATTTAGGGTTTCATGTTATTGTGAATTTAGCGATGAAGGAAAGTAACGGTAAGAACAGTGTTGAAAAACAAGATCAAGATCTAGGACTCTATTTCTTGGAATTGTGTCGAAGAAAGGCGAAAGAAGAGTTGGAAGATTACGACGGCGATGATGATGATGATGAGAAAGAGGAATCGCCAAGCGAACTCAACACTATAAACAGTTCGGGAGGTTTTGTTGTTGTTTCTACGGATAAACTTTCAGTGAAGTATACGAGTGTTAATCTTCATGGTCATGATGTTGGTGTTATTCAAGCTAATAAAGTTGCTCCAATAAAACGTCTTGTTTACTATTTCGAGATTTTTGTTAAGGATGGTGGTGTTAAAGGTCAAATTTCCATTGGTTTTACTTCTGAGAACTTCAAGATGCGTAGACAACCTGGGTAATTCTTCTTCAAGATGTGTTTTTTTGTTTTTCATTTCTAGTTTTCACTTTTAATTGCAAAACTGGCTCTGGTTTTCGCTACGTTTATAATATGGTTGTTTTTGTGAATCAATTGGGTAAGGATATGTTTGTAATTTTTTGGTTTGAGAAAATGTTTTATATTTTCATTTCTTGCTGTCACTTTTAATTGTAAAATTGGCTCTTGTTTCTGTTTATGTGAATCAATTGGATGAGGATACGTTTTTAGTGTGATTATTGTTACTGTTGTTGTTGTCTGTTTGATTTGAAATACTGATTCCTATTTTCATTTCTTGGTTTCACTTTTAATTGTAAAACTTGCTTGTGTTTTCTCTCTGTTTACAATAACATTGTTTATGTGAATCAATTCAACAAGGATGTGTTTTTAATGTAATGTAATTGTTGTTACTGTTATAAGTGTAGTAGAGATGTGAATACTGTGTTGGATGTGTGGAAAGACTAGACTGAGATATGATTAAGAATGAAAGCACTGGATGGAGAGAGAGAGAGTTGGGGTAGCACCATAGTAGAAAAAATGGTAGAAACTCGGCTTAGGTGGTTTGGGCATGTGGAGAGGAGACATGTAGATTGTGTAGTGAGGAGAGTAGATCAAATGAAGTATAGTTTGTCGTTAGAGGCATGGGAAGACCTAGGAAAACTATGAGAGAAACTATTAAGAAAGACCTAGAGATTAATGAGCTGGAAAGACATATGCTATATGATAGAACGCTATGGCGCCGTTTGGTCCATGTAGCCAACCTTACTTAGTGGGATAAGGTTTGGTTGTTGTAGTTGTTGTAATTGTTGTTACTGTTGTTGTCTTCTAGATTTGAGAAAATATTTTATGGTTTCATTTCTTAATTTCACTTTTAATTGCAAAACTGATCCCTGTTTATAGTTTATACTATAATTATAGGTAACGTTGTTTCTGTGAATCAATTGGATGAGGATTTGTTTTTAGAGTAATTGTTGTTATTGTTGTTGTCTGTTTGATTTGAGAAAATGTTTTCTATTTTCATTTCTTGTTTACACTTTTACTTGCAAAACTGCCTGCTGTTTACACTAAGTTTGCGGTAATGTTGTTTATTTGACTAGATTGAATGGGAATATGTTTTCAAATGTAATTATTATTATTGTTGTGTTTTGATGATAGGTGGGAGGCTAATAGCTGTGGATATCACGGGGATGATGGTTTCCTTTATCGTGGACATGGCAAAGGCGAAGCTTTTGGTCCAACCTATACCACTGGTGATATAGTTGGTGCTGGAATTAACTATGCTGCTCAAGAATTCTTTTTCACGTAATCTACTTGTTCCTGTACTTTCTCCCTTGCATTGTTGTTTTGAGAATCATTAGGGTTCTCCCTTTTATTTCATTTCCTGATGTTGTTACTTTTAATTGCAAAACTGTTCTATTGTTTTCATTTCATTTCCTTTTTTTTTTCCTGCTGTTTCCTGTATATATTTTGAGAACAGAAAATTAAATGTAAATGAAAGCAAGATGGCATTTTTATTTATATTTGCAATTAAATGAGGAAACAGGAAATGAAGATGGCAAATGTTTTCACAAAAGTAAACATGCCTTAGTTTTTCATGCGGTTGATTGTACAAAATTATGGATAGTCTGCAGTTGCATGTTAAGTGTTAACAATGCCTTTATTCTATAATTGATCATTCTATAATTTGTTGTTTACATAATTTTTCCTGTTTGTTTCCATGACTAGATCCTTTTTACTCCTTTTGTTTTATGCCAGTAAAAATGGCCAAGTTGTTGGCAAAATCTACAAAGACATGAAGGGTCCCCTTTTTCCAACCGTTGCTGTTCATAGCCAGAATGAAGAGTATGTTGTTCTGCGTTTTTTTTCCCCGTTTAATGGACTTCTGATTCTTTATTTATTTTATAAAAATAAAGTTAGACATCCATGTTCAGTGTGTATGTCTGAAGCCGTCTATCAGATTAGAGTAGTCGATTGCACTGGATTTTATTAGTGTAAAAGCAGAAACTTCATATTCAATTTTCACTTAGAGTGTGCACGTAGTATAACTTCTGCATACCAAAATCATCAATCTCTTTTCTCATCTCATAAAGCTGAGCAAGTGTGTGAATAAGGTAGACCACCAAAAATAAATGAGCTTCTTCAACAGTACTTTTGTTTACAAATAGCAGCTTCTTTTGATCATTAGTTGAGGTGTTTAATCTCTCAGGACTGTGTTTCATTTATCTCCAACAGGGTGCTTGTCAACTTCGGGAAGAAACCATTTACGTTTGACCTAAAGGTAATAACCTTTTTCTATGTTTTATTTATTCTTGTGTATATGTCTTATCTTTAGCATTATTAATGCAATAACAGGGAAAATTTGTGACTTTGTATTTATTGAAGAGGTCAAATCTTTAAATTTACTTTGAACCCAGTAATTTATTGCAAAACTGTCTTTCATCTAGCACCATGGTATAGTATATTTTTGGTTATTTTAAAAAATGTCTACTCATATTGTTGCAAATTCTAGGTTTACTTATGTTTATATCATGCTTATAATGTTTCATCAAGCGGAAAATAATTTGTTTGTCATTTAATAATTGATTAAGAATCTTATAGTTTGTGATACGTTTATATTCAAGATTCAATTACTGGCCTTTGTGATTGATTCACAATTTTACAACCATTTGGGATGAATCTGAAGCTGGTGTTGTCTCAGCTGGTTTTCTCGGGCCCCTATTAAAAATTTGAAATTGATTTTTCCTTTTCTTATTAAATTTAATATCCTTAATGTGAAAAAAATGCTTGTAAGTGTATATGTGAGAGGTTATCCAGTAGCGTAAGAGGTTCTCCACAGTATGCCTTGCAAGGATGGTATGTAGTGATCCTTGTCATCCATCCCATGAATCTAAGATAATACTAGGGTGGGATGATTGATTAAATAATTTCAATGTGATTTTCTAAGCCACTATGATCATTGTCACATCATCTTTTTGTTTTCTATTTCACTAAGTTAATAAAAACTCTGCTATGTACTTCTCTCTATCACTGTTTCTCTTAATTATTTATCTTGTTGGATTAGGAATTTGAAGCACAAGAAAGAATGAAGCAGCAACTGAAAATAGAGGAAATTCCAGTGCCACCAATTGCCAGTTATGGGTGAGAGAAAATTACACTTAAACGACTTTCTTATTAAACATCTGTATCGGTATGAAAGTAAAAGATTTGTAAAACTGTAAAATACAATTGGGAGTATTTGTGAAGTACATGTTCGTACTGGATATGGGTATGACTATTATTTCAGTTGCAAACAGTGCTCATGAGTGTTAAAATGGAGAAAGGAGGAGGAGAATATACGGTGGAGCCGCAGTATACCTTAGATTGAGTACTTTTTATTTATGGACTGTGATCAGATCCTGTGTTAAGAGAAATTTAACTGACAAACTTAACTACCAGAATAGATGATCCACAAAATCTAAAATACTAATATATTTCACCTTGGCTGTGTGACATTCATGGATTTCTTGGAATTCTTGGGAATTAATACTAATATAAAAGGTAATTAATATGTATTAATATTTCTGAACTAACATTGCTTGTTACCAGAATTGTCCGATCCTACCTGCTACACTATGGTTATGAAGATACATTGAATTCATTTGATGAGGCGAGTAGGAATACTGTTCCTCCTATACATATAACTCAAGAAAGTGGAAGTGATGACCAGGAAACAACATATGCATTGAATCACAGAAAGGCTCTACGGCAGGTACTTGTTTTTGTCGCAGCTTTTGTGTATCTATAAGTTGGAAAGGAAGAAAGGGAATGGTAGGAAGAATTTAGTTGATATGCTTTTACTGAAGTATGGAATTAGACCTTAAATTGAGCCTTGTCCTGGTGTACATGTTGAATTGGAATGTTCTAATTCTGAGTTCAGTGACATGGAATTGAAAAATGACTAATCTTATTGTGTTCAATTCTTAGCTTAGACCCTAAGATTAAATTTTTCTAATACCAAGTATAAAAGTTAAAATCAAAATCTCATGTTCTTTTTCATATAATTTTGTTGCTAACTTTGAAAACCATTGCCTCAGCGTGAAGCAACAGCCATTTTTGCTTTAAACTGTAATCATTGTTGCTGGCACTGGTCACCAATGCTTCTGTGGTGATACTTGCCACACTGAAAAGATTTTCTATTGAATTTGGAGCGTACGAGCTTTTGTGTTGTTCAGTTTCTGAATGTCATGAGTTGTAAATTATAAATGAATAGGAGAGAGAGGGATAGAATGGTGTTCATATTGAAAAGTTTAAAATACAAGCAAAAGAGTCCTCCTCTTACAGGGGGAGTCTGTTGGGAATTAGATAAAGGAAAGTTAGTTAGTAGAAGAAGTTAATTGGCTCAGGTTGTTATAGGGATAATTAGTTGTTAGTTTGACTGCTGTGTTTGTTAGTAGGTAGTTAGGGATCCTTTGCCCCTCTTATCGTAAGTGTACATGGAACCTATAAATAAAGGTTTCATACTTTCATTTCCTTTGAAAGGATCTTTTAGCAACTTTAGAAATTGAGTGGTGTAAACCGTTGTAGGAACGTATCTGCTTTGGTGATTCATTTTCTTGGGAGAGATTCTCTCCTATTATTTCTTTTTTTTCTTTTCTAAATATGGTGTTCTTCCTCTAAATACTTGGAATCCAATTCTTGGGTTCCTAATAGAGTCCTCTTATCTCAATTGAGGAAACACGATAATCATGTCTATATGTTAATGTTGAATGATCAACATCTCTTTCTTTACAAGTATTTTGCATCTATGCAAGTTTTTCTATAAATTATTTTAACATAGCCCGGCCATATCATAACCTGAATTTGACAAACAAATTATGTATCTCCTTATTCATGTTGTATTGTACCAGTGTCATACTATTTATCTGGATTTCATAGCCGCTTGAGCTAGCATTTAAGGTTGTGTTAGGCTTAAAATCCAAATTCTAAGAATTATGATACAGTGGATCGAAGTTCCAATATCTTTCTAAAGAAGTTTCATTCCTTGGTTAGATTGAACCGTTGAGTTATAGTGTCAGTATCCTATCAAGTGCCTGTATTGTTATTGATAGGCATTTTATTTTTGCTGTCCTTTGTTTTGTTAGTGTTAGTATGATATGATTGCTGCATACAAATTTTTGTTATTGTCAGTTGCTGATTTAGAAACTTACATGGATTACCTCTTTTCTTTGAATGAAGCTAATCAGGGATGGGGAGATTGATGTTGCATTTGGAAAATTGCGTGAATGGTATCCCCAGATTGCTGAGGTGGGCTCTTTCAGATTATAATGGTTGTTTTCAAAGTTGCTTGTATTCTGACTCTAATCTGACTCCAATTTTATTGATTGAAATTGCAATTAAATCTACCATAGGGTATTATATGATCTTAAATTGGTACTAGAAATTGCTTTAAGCAAAGTATTGATAGAATGAACGTTTGTAGTGATTATAGCTGATAGTGCTTTGCTGCTAATTGTCATGTTCTGCTTACCATGTTGAAGTTTAAGAAATAATCACCTGTTCAAAATGGCCATATATGGCCATTGAATAAGATCTTCGTGTTAAAATACTTTGATCCTTCAATTATATCTCTAACTTTATTCCCTTTTAAGTAAAAGATCCAAATATCATAGATCCAAGTATTATGTATGTAATACTTGATTTAATAATTCTCTTTTGTAGAATCTCATCTCTTTATTTACTTCATGAGTCATAACAATCAATTCTGGATACTGCAGGACAATACATCAGCTATGTGTTTTCTGCTTCATTGCCAAAAATTTATGGAACTAGTTCGGGTATATTTCTTTTCATATTTAGTTTTGTAACTTGGAATCCTTTACTATTTTATTATTGAACAACATTAGTATGATAGTCTCTGCAATTAGAGTCCCTTTTTCTTTAACTTTTCTTTGGTTACATTTGATATTAGTAATTTAGTAATAAAATATGGATTTAGGCTACTCATTTAAAATTTAAAATATCTCCTGTTTGTTTAGCTTTACATATGAAGTGTATAACTTGTAAGACCTTGATATTGCTGCATGTGATGCTTAGGTTGGAGCACTAGAGGAGGCTGTCAAATATGGAAGAATAGAATTGTCAAGTTTTTTTGGGTTGCCAGTTTTTGAGGATTTAGTTCAGGTGGATTTTCTTACTGATAATTAGTACTATTGTTGATTATTGAATCACTTCTAACATCCGTAGCCGATATCAAACTCTTAAGGGGTGTTGTAATTTGCTGCTTGAAGCTTATAATAATCATTCTAATCTTATATCTAATCATGTGAAATTTCATCTACCTTCATTGCAATACGATTTAAGATTCTGTTTCCTGTATGTCTAATCATTTGCACATTAGTACAGATACTTAATTAAACTCGAGATTCTTTATTTTATTAGGACTGTGTTGCTTTGCTGGCCTATGAACGACCATTGGAATCTGCAGTAGGGTATCTTCTAAAAGACTCACAACGTGAAGTTGTAGCAGACACAGTAAATGCAATGATACTTTCTACAAATCCCAATATGAAAGAAACAAAAAATTGCTTGCACTCCAATCTTGAGAGGTTACTAAGACAGCTCACTGCATGTTGTTTAGAGAGACGATCATTGAGTGGAGAGCAGGGAGAAGCTTTTCAACTTCAGAGAGTGCTTAGCACTGGTAAAAGAAGCTAGTGCGATATTTGTATTGATATTCTAACGCTTCTGTTCATATTACCCTAGTTTGTTTTTATGACAATGCCAAATGATCCATTCGAAAAAAGAAAAAGAAAACAATGCTAAATGAGCAAATTGTTCTTAGCGTCTCATCTATGTACTCTGGAGTCCCCCATCCATGTACATGTTGATTATCTTTTTTAGGAGAGGGTGGGTTCTGTATATGCATGTAAGCTTGTAACCTTTTCATAATCCAAACGATGGAAATTAGAAATTGAACAAGGCATGGTTTCAAGTTAAAAAAAGATTATGCCATAAAAATAGGCAAGTATGTTTGGGTTCATATGCAAAAGCAAAATTATGCATCAGTAGTGTAAATGAATTGTTCTGTTGGCGATTCCCGAATTTGATTATTCTTTTCTTGTTGAGTAAATTTTTTTTATTCAATCCAGTTTTTTTTTTTTATTGGAAATGAAAGTATGCTTGTTTTTCGGTTTTTTTGTTGTTGTAGTTTTTCTGTTTTCATTATTAGTTATAAAATAAAATTGGTATCTTAAATTCGTTCTGTGCATAAAAATCATTTTTATTGGAAAATAAACTACTTTTTAAGTCAAGCTAAAAATAGGAATCAAATAAGTCCTCATGTTATTTTTTTCCTTTAGAGGCGACAATGAAAGGTTTTTCTTTAATTCTTTTAACGATGTAAATTCTGTAGCATCACATATACAATTTCCCATATACAGATTCTAATCGGTTGAGTCATTATCAGTAATATGGTTCCTTAAAGAAAACTACATAAGTGACACAACATATGGCAAAAATAATGATAAAAACATCAATAGTGAGAGCAGAAACAGCTTGATCACTAAGCTTCATATTCTTTCCACCAAGTCGATCAACCATGTCTGGAACAGGTTCATAATTCTTCAATTCTATCTCATAAGGATCTTCTAATTTAATTTTCAATTTCTCTTGTTGGCGACTTGCAACCTCTTGAGCAAGGGTCCAATCATAAAATCTCCTACTTTCTTCATTGCTGAGAACATTGTAAACCTCTCTTAATTTCATGAATTTTTCTGAGGCGGTTTTTAGAGGGAGAGAAGTTGTGTCTGGATGATACTCCTTTGATAGTTTCCTGAAAGTTACTTTAATTTCTTCTAAATCAGCCTCTGGGGATACTCCCAAGAATCTGCTTGTTTACATCATGGTCATCCATTAATTTATGTCTTGTCATGTCAACAACTTTCCTCATGAAACAATACCTCTGGGAAATAGTAAGTTTACAAAAGCAACCACATACAATATTGTTTATTTTTGTCTTAACCATATATAGATTCTAGAAAAAATGAGACTGATTATATAAATAAAGTATGTTTAACTGTTGCTTCTAACCAACTCAGGTGTACTACTCAGACAATTCCATCTTTGTTGAAATGCTTAATAATAATCACGAATGATCAACCACTTTTACCGTTTCTTTCTTCTGCTTAAAGTTGAGTTACATGTAAAATTGAGCCAAAAATCAGTTTACAATAGGACCTAACAGAGAAATGGTTTCTTCTCTCTCCTCAATATTCTTAAAAGTTCACAAATTGTGTTTAGATTGGTCAACCTGAATATATAAATTCCACCGAATTGATCAATCCGAATGTCTTTTGGAGACTTTTAAAAATATTGAGGGAGAGAAGGATGGAAGAAGAGGTTTTGTTAGTTTTATACTTTGAAGGTGATTGGTGTGTCCAAATTAAAAACCAAACATGCTATTATACAGTTCAATAATATTTTATTCAAGTATGTGATTGTTGCAAACTTGCAATATTATGCGTGTCTTTAAAATTCGGCAGTGTTAAACATATGAATGACATTCATAGGTGTTCTATAATTTGCTAGTAAACTTATATATACGAATTTCAGTTATAGAAGTGACGATAGGGCTAACACGGAATGGTTGCAAGGATTTTGGAGTTTTGAGATGGATTCCCACATGTAATTTGACAATTAACAACATTCACTTTATCACACTCTCTTTTCAACCATTATTCACTTATTATTTAAAGTTCAGATAGATTCCACAGCTTTCTGTGGATCCATTTTCAAAATGAAGGAAATTAGGTAAATTTCTCCTGATAAAGGAAAGTTTTAAAAAGAGATTGTTAAAGAAAGTACTCTTAGCATGTATCTAAAAAGAAACATAACTAAAACGGTAGACCACTTATAAAATTGGTTGACGGATATTTTGAAAAATTAATAGTTCATGACTCTCTACATTACATATTTATTTTCATTGATTGTTATTGAATGAATTATAAAAATAAAGATAACCGTTATCATCTATTTATAAAAGACGGCGTATCTAAACATAGAGTTTTAAATATTTTTTAAATATTAGTCCATAATAGAATTTGCAAGAAACTTACTCATAATGAGAACCTTCAAAACTGAGCAAATCACCAAAGTCTTCACCCAACAGCTTATTAGGTTTCTCCTCTGAATTGGTTTGTTTCTTTTTGTCACTACTTTTAGTGCTACCTCCAACCCAACCTTCATCTTCATTCTCCCAATGGATTCTTGTGTCAACTCCAGGTGGTGCTCTCTGAGGACTTTGAGAGTCTTTAGAAGCGTAAACATTCAGAGTGGTATAACTGTTGTGAGTGGTTGTTCTATAAAACCTTACTGCTCTAATTGTTTTTGTGTTCCCTAAGATGGGATTGAATAATAGAATTTGTGGAGAAGGTGTTGCTGTGGAAGCCATGAGAGGAGAAAGAAAAGAATGGTTGGATTTTGGGAAAGCTCAGGATTCGATACATGCCCCACCTTCTCTCATGTGGTTCACAACAAATTTGGGCCATAGATTTTGTAATATTAATTTTAATTATAGATTAAAGACAATTTCTTTTTATTAAAATTGGGCCACATAATTTGTTATAACAATTTTAATTTAAGGATTAAAGGCCATTTCTTTTTATTAAATTTGAGCATAGACTTTGTAATTTTAATTTTTTATCAAGGATTACTGACAATTTATCATTTGAGTGCAATTTAGATGATAAAAGGTTGTAGAGTAATGAGTTGAGACGCAAGTTTGAATCTACAATATTTCTCTTATTTGTATTTAATATGTAGAAGTGTCGTTAGATTCTTTGAAATAAAAAATTAAGACGAGTGTCTTTTTTTAAAATAAAAGTTTATGTTAATTAGGTGGCTATCAAGTTATATGAAAACTTTGAGTATTTATTAAAAAATAGGTTTCAATACATTTTTAGTTCTTTAACTTATTTTAAAAGTTCAGTTTAGTCATTTAATTTTAAAACAGGTTAAATTGGTCCCTTAACTTATATAAATTAAGACAACTTGGCACAACCGTTAAAGTTAATGGTAAATGTTGTTAAACTATGGTGATGTGGCATATATGTTATATATAGTTGTTAAAATCTTTCTCCACTTCATTGAAACTCTTTTGTTGATAGCTTTTGTGGACTTGTTAAGTTGTATTTAGATTTTTGCTTGAATTTTTTAAGAACTTGAAAAATTAGTCTTTTACACTAGTATTTTAAAAAACATTTCTCTTTTTCTAAAATGAGCCACAAAGCCAATTTTCTAGACGCATATTAAGCTTTACACCACTTCATTAAATATAAAATCAAAACTATTACAATTCAAATTAAACACATCCAAAACTCAAAATTATTATAAAATATCGACTTAAAATATTCTTTATTTTTTCTCCAAATTAATTTGTTTTAGATCCTCGTCAAAAAGTGTGATAATGACTTGTAAGTTCAAGGTTAACAACATTAACTTAGATGAGTCATTTGGTGGATCTTTAGCAAGGTTGAAGTGTGATGGTATTTCTTTTGGTATAGATTCATATGTGAAGTTTGCTGGATATGATCGACGTGTATTCTTGAAAACAATACTAGAAGACCCTAGTTATATTCCTCCATATTCACAATTGTATGTTGGTATACTTACATTTAGGATGATCCATTGGGTAATAGCAAAATGTTTGGATGTCCGAAGAGGTAATTTTGCTAGGGTAAACGAGTTGGATGTTTTTCTTATGTGGTTAATCTCTGGAAAAAAAGCCAATTGACCTCATTTTTTTTTGTGAGAATAATGATGTAGGCAAAAGGAAAAACCTTGGACTTTTGCTTGATCACTGCAACGTTTATGTTGAAACCAACTTGTTTGTAGGACCTTCGGTGGATACTCACATTCAATGAATTCTTTAATTTTATTATTGAAGTCCTACATTAAAAAATATACTCTCTTACACTCTCCTCTTTTTCTATATAAAGAGTGAATCACCAACACATGAGACAAAGAGTAATGAGAAAATTGATTTAAGAAGATTGATTTTTAAGTCTTGTTTAAAATTTAATCAAATGGGATTTAGTTAAGTTTTTTTATTACTTTTTATTAATATTTTAACTTAAAGTTGAAGAAACACATATTTCCCTTTAAGTTTTTATATCTTTTGGTTCATTTGTTCGAGCTATCAAGCCAATAGTTGCTTGTAAACTTGAATCGAGTCGAGTTCGAGTTGAAAATAAGTTTGTGATAAACTCGAATCGAGTTTTGTGCTGAACCAATTCTTATCAAGTCGATCCGAGATGAACCTAAGTACTAGAGTCAACTCATTTCTAGTCCTACTTTGTCACGACCCAAAAACTAAACGCCGTGACCGGCGCACAAGCTATACCCCTAGCCTGGCAAGCCTATCAACTAACTTAACAATTTATCAAATAAATAGTTCTAAATAATCATTTCAAATATATATATATATATATATATATATATATATATATATATAAAATTTTTCACGAAATTTCGACAGAGTATCCTCTGTAATTTCAACATTTCCAAATTTACAAAATCCCTATTTAAACTTCAAATTCAGCCAATTCAAACAGCATAATCTAAACATTCAGTACATTACCCAAAGACTATCTAAACTCCAATAGCTGCAAAATACATTATGACTCAACAGACTTTACAAAAAAATGGTCCTCAATCAAAGAGGCCTACCAAAATAAAGTACGACTGAGACTTGAGCCTACTATCAGCTTGCTACTCAACTGCATGTGAATCTGAAAAAATAAACAACATGAAGGAGTAAGTCACAAAGACTTAGCGAGGAGACAACAATTACCATCAACTAGAAGGGAAACACAAAAAGGCACGAATAACTGTTTTATAACCTTGAGGCGATTATGTTATTCACGTAATAAAATCATCTAAATTTATAATTTAACCGTTCGGATGAAAATATTAAAAAATCCAATTAATAGTGAAGCGAAATCAAAATGAATAACATTAAAATCATCATAGAAGATCAAACAAGTAAAAATAATAATTATTGAGAACCAAGAGGCGGCTTCATCTCATTGATAGCCCTTTCCTCCTAAGGGTGGCCTTTCCCTTAGGGGTGGCTCCATCTAACGGATAGCCCTCTCCTCTCAATCCCGCAACGCATCATCACACATCAATTAGGGAGCTTACATCTCGTTGATAGCCCTCTCCTCCTATGGATGACATTTCACATAGGGGCGGCTACATCTAATGGGTAACTCTCCCAAATCAAAACGAGGTAACTAGGTGCACCTAACGCCGTAAAAAGATTTAATAATTATAGCAACGATTTCCCAAAACACGTATTGAAAATCATCTTTCAATTCATCGTAATTCACGGAAAATATATTCAATCGCATAACAGTTCACAATTTAAATACTTTTAACGCGTACATATATCGAATTAATAACATATTATATAATAAAGAGCATTAAAATAAATAAATGACGAAGTCGAGATAAAATTTCAAAGGTTGTGTTTTCCAAATTTTTAAATAAATATTTTAACATAGAAAACGAGTAAAATAATAATTATAGCGTAAAAAAAATAAATGACGATAACCATCGTCAACTCACAACTACGGAGAATCGGCTACGTTTGTTCTCCAACAACTCCCAGAGTAGCCGATAGGACCTCACCTGACAAATCTGAGTATCAAAAATATTCTTAAGACTTTAGAAAAATTATTCTAAAGTTTAGCTAACTCTAGGAAACCATAAAAATTCATTAAATCTACTCTAAGCACAAAATAAGATTTTGAAGCAAAACTACGTTTCCTAGAGATTCATACTAGCATTAGAGTTGTATATTTACCTCAAAGAGTCTCAATAACAACTCTCAATAAATGGGTACCCTTCTCCTTCCTTAGAGCACAAACCCTAACCCAAAATCCTAACCAAGAGAATTTGTAGGAGTATGAGAAATTATGCTCTTGGGGATTTTAAATTCCTTCTAAGGGTTAAGGGTTTAATTATTGTGGAGTGAGAAGAAGCAAGGAGAAGGAAAGAAGATGAAAGAAAAAAAAAAACAAAAGAAAATGGAGAAGGGGTTTCTTGGCCGAGAAGGAGGGATAGAAGAAGAAGGAGTGAAGTGGTGAGTGAGAAAGTGAAGGTGAGATGGAAAAGAGTGGGGTTTGTTTTAATTATTTATTTATTTATTATATTATTATTATTATTATTATTTTTTTTTTTTTATTAAAGACACGGGCGTGTCAATTTCCTCCCCTTATAGAAATTCGTCCTCGAATTTATTTGACTTTTTATTTAATTAAATACTACTGACCTTAAGTTTCAAATAAGTGTGGGTATTTCGCACGGATGACTTCTTCGGGTTCCCACGTACTTTCTTCACTAGATGGACCACGCCAAAGAACTTTTATTGAAACGATATCCTTTGAGCGTAAACGTCTCACTTGGCGATCTAAAATAGTTACCGGATGTTCAACGTATGATAGACTCTCATTCAACTGCACATCTTCATGATTAATCACATGAGAAGGGTCATGAAGATATTTCCGAAGCATCAAAATATGGAAGACCAGACGAACTCCCGAGAGATCCGGTGGAAGTGCCAAGCGATACGCTACAGGTCCGACCCTTTCTAAAATTTCAAATGGTCCAATGAACCTTGGAGTTAGTTTCCCCCTTTTTCCACACCGCAAAACTCCTTTCATTGGTGAAACTCGTAGGAATACATGTTCTCCTACTGAAAACTCTAAGGGACGACGCCTTTTATCAGAATAAGATTTTTGTCTACTTTGAGCTGTTGCGATCTCGAATCAATTTAACTTTTTCAATGGCATCTTGAATCAACTCTGGACCGGCTAGTTTGGCTTCTCCAACTTCAAACCATCCTAACGGAGACCTACACCGTCTTTCGTACAAAGCCTCAAGGGCAAATGTTGTATGCAAATTCCATCAAGGGCAAATGTTGATCCCAACTACCTCCAAGATCGAGAACACAAGCATGAAGCATATCTTCCAATATCTGTATAGTCCTTTCAGACTGGCCATCTGTCTGAGGATGAAAAGCCGTGCTAAGCTTCAAACGAGTTCCTAATGATGTTTGAAACGACTTCCAAAATTGAGCAGTAAATTTAGCCCCACGGTCAGAAATAATAGACACCGATACACCATGTAAAGAGACAATTTCATCTAAATACAGTTTAGCATATTGAGATGCAGTATAAGTAGTCTTCACCGGTAAGAAATGTGCAAATTTGGTCAACCGATCTATAATCACCCACACTGAGTCATAACCCTTTTGGGTTCGTGGTAATCTTTGTGACGAAATCCATAGCGATGCCTTCCCACTTCCATTCAGGTATTTCAACAGGTTGCAGTAACCCCGCAGGCTTTTGGTGCTCGACCTTTACTTGTTGACACACTAAGCACTTAGAGACAAAATCTGCTACGGATCTCTTCATCCCTTCCCACCAATACAACTCTTTCAAGTCTTGATACATCTTATTAGAACCTGGGTGAATAGTATAAGAAGAATGATGAGTCTCCTCTAAAATTTTCCTTCTCAAGTCACCAACATTTGGAACACACAATCGGGACTTCAACTTCAGCACACCATCAAAATCAACTGAAAAGTATGAGATTTTACCATTCTGAACATTATTTACCATATTCACCAAGTATGGGTCTTGACTTTGAGCTTCTTTGATATCATCAACTATGGTTTGACGAATTTGTACATGGGCTAAAAATAACCTCGACTGACCAAGTTCAAATTGAACTCCACTTTCAACAATTTCTTGAAATTCTCTAACTATTGGCCTCTTTACTTCTGCTATATGAGCGAGACTGCCCATGGATTTCCTACTCAAAGCATCTGCAACAACATTTGCCTTCCCTGGGTGGTATAAGATTGTGCAATCATAATCTTTCAAGAGTTCCATCCATCTTCTTTGTCTTAAATTTAAATCTCGCTGTTGAAAAATATACTTAAGACTTTTATGATCGGTATAAATCTCGCAAGTTTCACCATATAGATAGTGCCTCCAAATCTTAAGAACGAAAATTACTGCAGCCATTTCCAAATCATGTGTAGGATAGTTTACCTCGTGCCTCTTGAGTTGTCTAGATGCATAGGCAATAACCTTACCTTGTTTCATAAGTACACAACCGAGACCAACTCTAGAAGCATCACAATAAACTACATAGCTTTCACCAACTATGGGTAATGCCGAAATAGGTGCTGACGTCAAGTACTCCTTCAATTTTTGAAAACTTTCCTCACATGCATCAGTCCATTGGAACTCAACTTTCTTCTAGGTCAACCTAGTCAACGAAGATGCAATATTTGAGAAGTCCTTCACAAAACGTCGATAATAACCGGCTAAACCAAGAAAACTCCGAATCTCCTTTACTGTGGTAGGTCTGGGCCAATTCTGCACTGCTTCCACCTTACTTGGATCAACACTTATTCCATCCTTAGACACAACATGACCTAAAAATGCCACACTATCTAGCCAAAACTGACATTTAGAGAACTTGGCATATAATTGTTTATCTCTTAAGGTTTGCAAAACCAACCTCAAATGTCGCTCGTGTTCTTCTTTAATCTTGGAATAAACAAGGATATCATCAATAAACACACTGATGAATTGATCCAAGAATGGTTTAAAAACGCGATTCATCAAATCCATAAAAGCTGCCGGGGCATTAGTAAGTCCAAAGGACATAATCAGGAATTCATAATGTCCATAACACGTGCAGAAAGCTGTCTTCGTTATATCATCCCTCTTAATCTTCAACTGGTGATACCCCGATCGTAAATCAATCTTAGAAAAACATTGAGCTCCTTGAAGTTGGTCAAACAATTCATCAATGCGTGGCAAAGGGTATTTAATCTTTATGGTTACTTTATTCAACTGCCTATAGTCCACACATAACCGCATAGATCCATCTTTCTTCTTTACAAATAAGACTGGTGCTCCCCAAGGAAAAGAACTTGGGCGAATAAAACCCTTGTCAAGAAGATCTTGAAGTTGCTCCTTTAACTCTTTAAGTTATGCTGGGGCCATACGATAAGGAGGTATGGATATAGGATAAGTGTTTGGAATCAAGTCTATAGAGAACTCAATCTCCCTGTCAGGTGGCAACCCAGGAAGTTCTTCAGGAAAAACATCTGGAAACTCACATGCTATTGGAATTTTTTCCAACTCCTCCTCAGCCACTTGTGTATCCCTTACCAAGGCTAAGTACGCTTGACAACCTCTTCTCATTAACATGCTAGCTCTCAAGGCTGAGATTTGGTTATGTGGTACCCAACAACGTTCTCCTTGAAACGAGAATACTGATTTCCCCGATATCTCAAATTTCACCACTTTGTTATGACAATCCAAAGTGGCATGGTGCAAAGCCAACCAATCCATACCCAAAATCACATCAAAATCTACCAAGTCAATAACTACTAAATCTACTGGCAACATCTTGCCCACAATAGTTATATCACAAGAACGATACACCGACTTAGCAATCAAATTTCCTCCAACAGGTGTAGCTACAACTAAAGCCTCTTCTAAAGAAGATGAACATCTACCAAGTCGAGTAGCAAACCACGAGGATATAAAAGAATGAGTAGCTCGAGGGTCAAACAAAACATGAGCATCTCTCGAACAAATAGAAAGTATACCTGTAACTACTGCATTGGATGTCTGAGCATCCTGACGAGTTAAAGCAAACAATCGAGCCTGACCTCTTCCTGCTGGTATCTAACCTCTACCACCAAATCCTCTACCTCCCTGCTAAGATGTTCCTGAACCTCTGACATAAGAATTTCCACTTTGTCGCACAAATGCAGAATGAGCCTGAGAAGATGCCAAAGCTGTTGGGGCCGATGCATAACAAGAGGATGGACGTGTCGTGTCTACAGGACAATCCCTTCTGATGTGACCTACTTGGCCACATTGATAGCACACCTTACCATCTCTAGAACAATTTCCAAAGTGAAATCTACCACAAACAGAACACCGTGTAGCTGAAACACCGGAATATCTCTGAGGGAAAGTGGATTGTGATACTGCCCCAAAATCTGATCTACGGCTCTGCACTGTCCTAGAAGATTGCCCGCTATGACAACCTCTTTGAGACATTAGTCTTTGTTGCCCCTGATAACCAAACATAGATCCACCGCCGCGATTCGGATAGTTACTGTAGGATCCTTCAACTCTTTGTTTCTTCCGTGAATCTTGTCTATTGCCTCCTTTTTCCTTCTGTCGTTGTTCAATCTGAAGGGCCAAACTCAAAACCTCAGCAAAAGTAGAACAATTTGACCCAACTACCGATCTAAATAAGTAATCCCTCAATCCTCTGATGAACCTCTTGACACGCATCTCCTCAGTGATAGGGTAAGGAGCGTATCTAGAGAGCTATGTAAACCGAGCACTGTACTCTAAAACTGTCATACCCTCTATTTGCTCCAATCGCTCAAACTCATAAGCTAATCCATCTCTAACACTCTCTGAAAGAAAACGATCCATAAACAACTGTGAGAACTCTCTCCATGCTAACGGAGGTGACCCCACTTGTCTACCACGTGACACTATATCAAACTAATCTCGGGCAACACCTGTTAGCTAAAAGGATGTAAATTTCACTGCTCTTACCTCAGAACAACCCAATGCTCTCCAAAGCCGCTATAGACTATGAATGAATTGTTGTCGGTCCTCAGTCGCACTAGACCCAGAAAAGTAGGGGGTTTAAGCTTCATGAAGTCTAGTAAAGTAACTTAAATACCCCTTGTTGCTGCAGTCGTTTGATGCTCAACTTGTCTAACCGCTTGTTGACCATTGGGATTTTCATGTCTTTGATCACCCTCCTGTTGTTGTCCGACGATAGCCCCAACAAGTTGTTGCACAACCTGTTGTAATCCCTGCAGACCAGCAGCAAACTCTTCCATGGCTGGATTTCCACGCCTCCTCCTAGGTACCTCAACATTGGCATCCAAGCCACGTCCGCCAACATTAGCTCTACGCCTATTTCTAGAATGACCTCGTTGACGAGCGCCTTGGGATTGGGCAATTGACTCATCAGCAGTTTCTCTTATAGTAGGATTCCTAGTCTTGGGTGGCATTCTCACCTAATCAAAGAACATTGATCAAAAATTGAGCAAGACGACAAGAAAATGTGGAAAGATATTGATGATTAATGTAAACATAGATTTAGACAACAGAGTAGACTCTCATAGAGTGCTAATAGCCCTTGTAAGTAAGTTGTGCCCGGGTACACAATTTACTAACAAGAATCTATTATCACCCTATGTTTGCAGCTATTAGGATCTACAACCTGGCTTTGATACCAACTTTGTCATGACCCAAAAACTTAACGCCGTGACCGGCGCACAAGCTATACCCCTAGCCTGGCAAGCCTATCAACTAACTTAACAATTTACCAAATAAATAGTTCTGAATAATCATTTCAAAAATATATATATAAAATTTTTCACGAAATTTCGACAGAGTATCCTCTGTAATTTCAACATTTCCAAATTTACAAAATCCCTGTTTAAACTTCAAATTCAGCCAATTCAAACAACATTATCTAAACATTCAGTACATTACCCAAAGACTATCTTGAATCACATTTGACCAAATTTTCTTTAGTGTTCAAAATAAAGCATGTACAACCAATTTGATGAAAGTAAGAAATGTTTCCTTTTCTTCCTTTCCACAATTCATAAGGAATTTTATTTACAATATGTATGATATAAACTCTATTTTGAATATAACATGCAATATTAACTACTTATATCCAAAAGTATTTTACAATATTTGATTCATGAATCATGGTGCATGTCCTTCTTAAAGAGATTTATTTTTTCTTTCTACAACATCATTTTGTTGGAGTGTTGTAGGAGATGAGAAATTATGTAAAATACCACTCTCTTCATAGAATATTTCAAAAGGTTTGTTTTCAAATTCACCACTGTGATCACTATTAATTGTTGTAATACAAAAATCTTTTTCATTTTACACTTTTTTTTGCAGAAGATAGTAAATATTTTATGTGATTCATCCTTGCGTCTTAGGAATTTAACCCATGTCCATTAGGAATAGTCGTCACCAATCATTAATCTATACTTTTTTGCCACTAACAAAGGTTGTCCTTAAGGGATCAAATAAGTTAATGTGCAAGTGCAAGAGTTCAAGTGGTCTAGAAGTGGAAACAACATTTTTTGAAGTAAATTATGTTTTAATCTATTTCCCTATCTAAAATGCCTCACAAAGAACATCTGATTTTTATTTGAGATTTGATAATCCTTTACCCAGATTGAGTTTGTTTAACTTTGAGATCATTCTCAAGTTAGCATGACCCAATTTTGTGTCAATTCTATAGCTCTTCATTTCACTAACATGAGATACTTTACTTCTTGTTTTATCAAATCTAACGATTTGATTTTATAAATATAGTTTTTCCTCTATCTAGTAAATTGTATGGATCCGTTTGTTTGACTATTTTGATTAAAGACAACTTTCTACACAGTGTCACTTAATTGACTTATGCTTAACATGTTATGCATTAGTCCTTTGACAAATATAATATTTTTACTAGAGGGTAAGAGACCATTACCTATTATACCTATACCAATGATCTTGCCCTTCTGGTTTCCTCCAAATCCTACGTGTCCTTCCTTGAGGGTTAGGGTTTGGAACATATGCCTTTTTTTTTCCGTCATGTTTCGTGAGCACCGACTATCTAGGTACCATGATTGGTGTTTCAACTTGATTGTTAAGCACATCTACAACATAAATTATTTTGACCTTAGGTGCCCAAATTTGTTTGGGTCTTGTTAGTCCTGAAATATTTCTTGTCTTTCCATGTTTTCAACATAGAACAAGTTATTTTATCATGACTTTTCTTTAAACAGTAAGAATGTAAAATAGATAAGTCATTAGTTTAGTAACCCTTTTTTTTTTCCTATGAAAGTTCATCAAAAGCATCTTGCAATTCATCATAAAAAGGTAAATACTTGAATTTCATCTAATTCTTTTTTCTTTTTCTTCCCAATCTGTATAAACTCCTTTTCTTTTCATATATTTTTTACCTTTCTTATCACTCGTTTCCTTCTTCTTTATGTAGTCAGAACAATCCATTTTTCTGTGACTGAATTTTCAACACATAACATGTGATGGATGACTTTCTTTTTTCCTTCTTACTTGACTTCTTTGATTTGTTGTAGAATTTTTTTTTATTTTTGTTCATTCCGTTTCTCATGAGGAATTTGTAGTACCTGAAGTAGCAATGTCAAGTTACAAGGACGGGGGCTACAATTGTAATCTTGCCTAATTAAAATTTCCTGTTAAAAACATAAGAAAAACAACTCAAGAATGATCTTGGTTATGAAAACATAAACGGAGAACGTTATTGGTTCTAAAACAGAAAACGGATAACGTTCTTGATTAGTTAAAATCACAGTTTCTTAGTTTCTCTATTTAACTTGATAATAAAAATAACTGAATGTAAATAGAGATACCGCACAACGATATATCCTAGTTCACCCAACTCGGGCTACGTCCAATCCTCACTACTTTGAGATTTTCACTAAGTGTTCAAAGAACGAAGAACAATCTTTTGGTTACACAGTTAAAGATCAACCTTGATCTGTAACTACACTTCCTTTCCACCCCGAAAGGATTTAATCAAATCACCTAACTAATCTGATTGGATTTTACAGTTAACTCTTTTAATCACACTCAAACTATAAATAATCCTTATAGTTATGAGTTTACACAATATTGATTTAAAAGATTTGGTTGAATCTGATTATGCTCAACTCTTGTTTGTGAATAGATTCAGAATAAAAAGAACTCAGTAAGATAAGCTGGAAGTGTATGATGGTTTCTGCCTGATTTCTTTTGTGAATGACATAGCTTCAGGAATGCAAGTGAATATGATTTAATGAGAATACTTGGAACTTGAAGTTCTTAATGATGCTTGCGAATTTTCCTTCCTTTTATAGACGATTGAGCATTTAATTCTGGTCAAAAAGAGCTGTTGGTAGTGCTCTGTTTACTTTTGACTAAAGCAACATATCTAATTAAAATAATCCATCCATGTGACAGCTTTGGGCCTTGCTTGACTGGGCTGTTTTGCCCAAGTTTAAACAGATTTCCTGTGCTCTTAATGACCCATTAAGCTTCAAAAATACTTGATGAGAATTGGGCTTTGATCTGGACATTTGATTTGATCCAAAACTGTTTGGAAAGGAGTGAACAACTTCTGCAGAACTGAGAAGTTTGTTTTTGCAGAAAACAGAGATTGTTCTTTTTAGAAACGGAGAATGATGATCAAAAGTGGAGATTGATAATCAATCTGGTCTTATAGTCTTCTGGACAATCTGAGAACTTATAATCAATCTTGAACTTCAGTTTTGTTTCAACTTTCTTGACAGTTCCATACTAGAGAAAGTTTACAATCCGTTTTGGCATGCTTTGATTCATGATGATTTATCTTAGTGATTCGAGAACCTCTTTAAGTAATAGTGATTTCTATTTGTTCCTTTCCATGTACTAATGAAATTGGTATAAAGAATTAGGGCATAATCTTTGTTAACATAGTGGAGAAAGATTGGTGAAGTGGTTGCGACAATCAATCTTGATTCTGCAGAACATTATCTGTTTTGTTATGATCAAGAATGTTTAGTTTAGTTTTTTCATCTATTTTCTTTGCTTTGCTTGGTTCCTATCTTTAATAAAAACACTCAAGAGCACAAATTAAATTAACATAACATTTAGAATCATAATTAACATTCTTAATTAACCTTTGTTTATTTTCATCAAAACTTTGTTTTAACAATCTCCCCCTTTTTGATGGTGACAAACATGTTAATTTAGATTTTAATTCTGATTCTAATTTTAATTTTGAAGAGCGTAAAAGCTCCCCCTCAATTGATGCAATAGATGTTTTTATTACAGTGAAATAGATAATGCATTCAGATTTTCAGCATAATGGACATTTTATTGATTTTCAAAATAATGCAATCGCAAATTACAAAATATAAGATCCTGATTACAAAAGGACATTAGAATAAAAACTAAAATTAATTCTCCCTCTTTGTCATACAAAAAGGAAAGAGAAAAAATTCCTATTTAGCTAAAGAAGGAGAAGATCCTTCTGAAGATGCAGACTTGGAAGGAACAAGAATCGATTTAGGAGCAAGAGCAGGCTGAACAGGAGTAGGAGGCACACCGAGCTTGGGGGCAAGCGTAATCTGCGAGCCAAGACCGTAGCATGGAAAACTCTACATCGTGCTGAGTTTGTCGAGCCAGAAGGAGTTGCAGAGTTGCCATCAGTTCTGTGTTTGTGGGTTCCTTGGGAGGAGTCGTGATTGGAGGAGGAATTGGAGCAACACTGCTTGATGGAGCAGAAATGGTAGGGAGAGATACAGGTAGAGGCTGAGGTTTTGGTTGGGAGGAGGAAGTTTGGTTAATGGAAGGATCGTGAGTGGAAGGAGAAGTCAAAAATTAACTGATTCCAAATATGGATGAAATGGTTGTCTGAGGAGAAATATAGGCAGGTGACATGGCTGACACATTTTGATGGGGAATGAGTGTGGTCATGGGATCAGGTGGAGAATGAAAGTATTGGGAGAATGAGATAAAGTCAGTGGGGGATAATGTGGATGGTTGTGGAAATACGGAGAAGGTAGGATTTGCTGGAGGAAGGCTTGGAGAACGTTCTCGATTTTCAGGAGAACGTTCTTGAGCATGTTCAAGAGAACGTTCTTGGTTTGCAAGAGAACGTTCTTGAGCATTTTTAGGTGCTCTGTTTGGGGATGGGGAAGGTGATGCTGGGTCTGGAACAACATCTCTTCTTCTTGTAGAGCGTTTTCTTTTTAGAGGGGATGGAAAAGAAGAGGTGATTGGGGTAGACCTTCTAGTTGTTGGTGGGGGTTTATGCTGTCTTTTTGGTGTGGGGGAAGGTTGTTTAGTGACTGTTATCTTCATATGAGCAATGTTTTTTGTGGAGAATTTGGATAGTTTTAGGAGGCATTTTTCATTTGAGAGAGGGATTTTAAAATGTTTAAAGACTTTGGTTAAGATCATACCGTATGGAACAATATTTTTCTTGTAGTCTTTAGTTGCTGCAACGATCATATGATGAAGAATGACATGTGGAAGATTGAGGCGCTGACAGTTGATGAGATGATAGATGATCAACGCGTCGTTGTTTGAGACATACTCATGGCTTCCATAGTGGGGAAGAAGAGTATGTTGACTCATACTATTAAAGATCTTATGGAGTGGTTTGAGGTATGTGGAGAGATGACGAGTGGATTTTTCTTGGAACAACTCAGATAAAACTTCATTTTTGTTGAGATTCAGAGCTGCATACCAGGAGCTCCCAAAAACAGCAGAACCTTCAGTAGGGAGTTCCAAGATTGAGGCCAGAATGTCAAGAGTCAACTTTATCTTGATTCCCTTAATTTTGGAAATCAGAAGAGATTTATCAGGGAATGTTGGAGCTTGACAGTAGAAAGCCCTAACAACATTGGGATAGTAGTGCTCAGATGTTTGCAGAAAGTTAGTCCATCCTAGAGCATCAATGTAATGGTGGATAGCGTTGTTATCTACAACAAGGTTGTCGAGTACAAAAACTCGCCCAATGCCAATGGGACGTTGAGCCCATTTGTCTTTAAATAGTTTGGTGGCAGTGGGAGGAATTAAAGGAGTGGGTTGAGTTTTGGCTTTCTTGGAGGGTGGAGAAGGTGGTGTGGATGAATCAGAGTTGGATGATGAGTCAGAGGAGGGAATGGAAGGGCATTCAGGTGAAAGAGGTCATTTAGTGGATTGTGAAGAAGGGGAAGTGCGAGAAGGACTTTTGTAGGGGAACGTTCTTGAGCAGGAGACTTCTGGGGTACAGGAGAACGTTCTTGAGAAGGTGAGGAGGCTATTTGAGGAACAGGAGAAATGGGAGGGACAGGAGAACGTTCTTGGATAGGAGGACGTTCTTGAGTAGGGGAAGTGTTTTTGTGAGCAATAGGAGTGGAAAGGACGGGAGAACGTTCTTGGTTTTGGGTGGGTGATGGTTCACTAGGTGGGGAACGTTTTTGACTTGAAGAACGTTCTGGAGAGGAAGATGGAGTGTGTGTGAATTTCTGTTTAGAAGCAGTGGTTTTGAATCGTTGGGAAATTTGTAAATTTTTTCTTGCCAGGTATTTAGAGATGGTCATGGTTGTTTTTGTTTTTGGGGGTCGAGTTGTGGGATGGCTGGGTTTGGGAGAAGAAAAAAGTTCAATCATCAATCTCTGTTTTTGATTTGGAGGAGTTGATTGAGAAGTTTCAGACGAAAATGAAGATTTTGATGGATTGACAGGTTTTGTGGGTTTTGTTGAGGTTGATTGAGGAGGAGTATCAGATGATTCATCTGAATCAAAGTCTTAGATGATAAAGTAAGCAGGTTTAGCGATTGGGGTTCTTGAAGTCCCAATTCTTGCCAAGAATCTCATTGAGCGTCTTTTTGGTGCGGGAGGATTGACAAATTTCTTTGGTGGTAAAGGATTAATGAAGGATTTGCCCAAGTGTGGGGGAACTTGGGCAATGTTAGTAGGAGGGCAAGAGTACAGAGGGGGAAGAACAGTAGACAGAGGTTCAGGAATGGAAGAGTTAGGGTTGGTTTCAAGGGAGGACGAGAGATAGTCTTAGAAGGATGTGTCAGACGAATGACTTGGAGGAGTTTGTCTTGGTGGTGGAGATGGTGAATGACCAAGGGATGGTGAGGATGAAGATGATGGTGATGGTGTATTAGTGCATGCGTTTTTGCGCACAGATTGTTTGGTTCGAGCCATTGTTGTTGGAAGATGAAGTTTTTGGAAGATGAAGTTTGAGGGAGATGAAGATGTTTATGAAACTAAACGGTTTTGTTAAATGCAGCACATTTTTTCTGTTTTTCAAGGAGAAAAAAAAACAATGATGATTTTGAACCTAGGGAAGTGACAAGTGTTTTGGGACGAGAAACAAAGTGACAGCTTGTCAGATGACTTTTGAAAGCCTAGAGACACAAGCATCAAATGCCAAGACATGCCTTTTTCTGCGCATGATGAAGGTGACGACTGGGGAGAAAGTTTGTTGAAAAACGGAGAAATATGCCTGAACAATGGAGATTGATAAACGTTCTCCATTTTCTGCAGAAGCAGTTTTAACGTGAATTTTCAGGATTTTTCACGATTTTCAGTTTTTCTTTGATTGAATTAAAACTTTCCTCAACCAGAGGCTTTGTAAAAGTATTAGCAAGCTGATTTTGAGTATCAACAAACATTAGTTCAATATCCTTTTTGTTAACATGATCACGAATAAAATGATGTTTTATTTCAATATGTTTTGAACGAGAATGTTGAATGGGATTTTTTGATAAATTGATTGCACTAGTATTATCACAGTAAATTGGAATGCTTGAGTAACTCACAGAGAAGTCTTCAAGTTGATTTTTTATCCAACGAACTTGTGAGCTGCAGTTTCCGGCGGATACGTATTCAGCTTCAGTGGTTGATAAGGCTATAGTGTTTTGTTTCCTGCAAGACCAACTTATCAAGGCATCACCTAGAAACTGACATGTTCCACTGGTGCTTTTTGTTTCAGTTTTATCTCCAGCATAATCAGCATCGCAATATGCTACAAGATCAAAATGAGAGCCTTTTCTATACCAAAGGCCAAGATCAGTAGTTCCAATAAGATATCTAAAATTTCGTTTCATAGCTGTTAAAGAGATTCTTTTGGTGCAGATTGAAATCTAGCACATAATACTACTGCGAATACAATATCTGGCCTGCTAGCAGTTAAATATAACAATGAACCAAAGATAATATTGTCAACATATACTTGTACAATGAGTAAATCATTTTTATCAACTTTCTTAAACAGTGTAGTGTCGATTTTTCCTCTGGAAAATCCATTTTTGATTAAGAAAGAACTTAACCTTTCATACCAAGCTCTTGGTGCTTGTTTTAAGCCGTATAGAGCTTTGGTAAGTTTGAAAACATGATTTGGTTTTGATTGATATTCAAAACTGGGAGGTTGTTTCACATAAACTTGTTCATTTAAAAAGCCGTTTAAGAATGCACTTTTAACATCCATTTGAAATAATTTAACAAGTTTATGAGATGCATATGCGAGAAGTATACGAATAGCTTCTAACCTTGCAACAAGAGCAAAAGTTTCATTGTAGTATATACCTTCTTGTTGGTTATAACCTTGAGCAACCAATCTTGCTTTGTTTCTCACTACCTTACCTTCTTCATCTAATTTGTTTCTTAAAACCCAACGTGTACCAATGATTGTTTGATCTTGAGAGTTTGGTAACAAGGTCCCGACTTCATTTTTATCAAACTGCAACAGTTCTTCTTTCATGGCTTCAATCCAAGATTGATCAATTATGGCTTCTTTAATTGATTTTGGTTCAACTTGAGAAATCATTGCCATATTGTTTTCGTCATTCTTGAATGACTTTCTGGTTCTAATCCCATCAGTTGTATCTCCAATGATTTGAGTTTGAGGATGATCACCTATCGTTCTCCAACTTTTAGGTGGAGAATGATACGGAGATTGTTTATCAATATCCGTTTCCTGCATATCAGTTTTCTGCTGTATGTTTGGCAGATCTTCTTCCTCATTTGATTTTTCCATTTCTAAATCATCAAACTCATCGAATAGAATATGCATGCTGATTTCTACCACTTTAGTTCTTAAATTAAATACTCTATAACCTTTAGAGTCGGTTGAATAACCCAAGAAAATAGCTTTGTCTGATTTTGCATCAAATTTTCCAAGAACATCTTTATTGTTTAGAATATAACAGTAACACCCAGAAATGTGAAAATATGAAATGTTTGGGTTTATGTTTTTCCAGATTTCATATGGAGTTTTGTTTATGATTTTTCTTATGGATACATGATTTAAAATATAGCATGATGTATTGACAACTTCTGCCCAAAAATACTTTTCAACGTTAGACTCTTCCAAGATTGTTCTTGCCATTTCTTGTAAGGTTCTATTTTTTCTTTCAACAACTCCATTTTGTTGAGGAGTCATTGCACAAGACAAATTGTGAGAAATGCCAAGTTCTTCAAGAAAGGTTTTAAAAGTGGCATTTATGAATTCTCCTCCATGATCACTTCTTATAGAAATAATGCTGGATTCTTTTTCATTTTGTACCTTTTTACAAAAGATTTTAAAAGCTTCAAAAGCATCATCTTTTTGTTTTAAAAATAGTACCCAAGTGTATCGTGAGAAATCATCAACAATAACAAAACCATATTTCATTCCTCCTAAACTTGTTGTTTTAACAAGACCAAACAAATCTATGTGAAGCAATTCAAGAATTCTGTTTGTGGAAATAAATTCTTTTGAGTGAAAGCTGCTTTTGACTTGCTTTCCCTTGACACATGCTTCACATATTTTGTCTTTTTCAAAATTCAGTTTTGGTAATCCTCTGACGAGTTCTAATTTTGAAATTTTGGAAATGGTTTTCATGCTGACATGCCCTGCCTTTTTATGCCAAATCCATTTATCTTTATCAATAGATATGAAGCAGGATTCATCAGGCAGTTCTTTAAGATATGAAACATAAAGATTTTTCTTTCTGGTTCCAGAAAAAAGTTTTTCACCAGATTTTGTTTTTATGATTTCACATAGGTTCGGTTTGAAAATAACTTCGCAGCCATTATCACATAGTTGACTTATGCTTAAGAGATTATGTTTCAGGCCTTCAACATACTGAACATCAGTTATTTGAGCAGAGTTTTTCTTACCAATTGTCCCTTTCCCTTTGATTCGAGCTTGATTGTCATTTCCAAAAGTGATTGATCCTCCATCTTTCTTGACGAAAGACATGAAGCAGTTTTTATCACCTGTCATATGTCTTGAACAACCACTGTCCAAGAACCATGACTTTTTCTTGACACCTTGAATTCTAACCTGCATTTTTTGTTTCATTAACTTTTGGTACCCATTTTGTCTTGGGTCCTTTTGGATTAGTTCTAGATTTTGATTCTCTCTTAATATGGCATGTTGATTCAGAGTGTCCAATCTTATAACAGGAGGAACACTTGATCACTTGATTTTGGGATGGTATTTTTAACTGGTTTTGACAAATTTTAAGAACTTTCTCCTTTTTCTGTTTTAGTTGGAGAACGTTTTCCCTTTTTCTGAAGAAAATTTGTTTTTGTTCCAGATCGTTCTCCTCTCTGTTTGTTCTTGAATTTTTCATCTCTTTTCTTAAAAAACATGCAAATTCAAGGTGTCCAATTTTGCTGCAATATGAACATTTGATCGTGCATTTACTTTCTCTTTTTTTTTGGAATAAAAAAGTTTTCATACATTTTGGTTTTCTGAGTTTGATTAAAACCGAGACCCGTTTTATCAAATATTCCTACTTGAGATCCCATTATATTTTGAAAAGTTTCAGTAGTTTTAACGAAATTTGGCAGATCATTTTTTAAAAGTTTAGCTTCAGCTTTAAGGAGAACGTTCTCCTTTTGAAGTGCAGAATGTTCTTGACTTTCTTGTGTTTTACTGTGAAAATCATTGGTCTGAGATTCTTTCAGATTTTCAATGATTTCTTTCAGCTTGTCATTCAAAGCCTGAGTTTTCTCTTTCTCTTCTTTTTTTTATAAATTTTTTCTTTTAATGAACTACACTTTTGAATGAGTAAGTTTGAATCATTTAGTAAGTTGTCAAATTCTTTCTCCATTTGTTCACACAAAAGACATGGTTCAAAATTTGTTACCTCATTTTCCTCAGTGTTTGCCATTAAGCATATGTTGGCTTCTTCATCTTCTTCTTCATCAGATTCATCTGAGTTATCCCATGTGGCCATCATTGATTTCTTTTTGAAAGGAAATCTGTTTGGTGCTCTTTTGTTCAAAGGACACTCGGATTTGTAATGTCCCAACTTATTACATCCAAAACATGTGATTTGGCTCTTGTCTATTTCTGTTTTGGGAGTTTCTCTTTTGTTTGGGAATCCTTTCTTGATCTGGTCTCTCCTTCTCATCATTCTTTGAATTCTTCTAGTGAGAAGAGCAATTTCTTCATCAGCATCTTCTTGTCCTGGTTCTTCTATTTCTTCTTCTACTTGGACTGGTATGCTTTCTTGAGATGCTTTTAAGGCTATTGCTTTTCCTTTCTTGACAGGTTTGTCTTCTTGTAGCAATACCTCATGTGCTCTAAAGGTTCCAATTAGTTATTCTAATGCAAACACTTCAAGATTTTTGGCTTGGCTTATAGTTGTCACCATTGGTCTCTATATGACTGGAAGACATCTCATGATCTTTCTTACTCTGTCTTATACTGAGTAAGCCTTTCCCAAGGATCGCATTTCATTTACTATTGTTGTGAACCTTGAATACATTTCATCAATGGTTTCTCCTTCATTCATTTCGAATAACTCAAATTTTCTTATGCCGATGTCTATTCTTGTTTCTTTGACCCGGTTTGTTCCTTCATGATGAATTTGCAGTGTATCCTAGATTTCTTAAGCAGTTGTGCATTCATCAACTCTTTCGCTTTCTTCCCTACTCAAGGCACACGATAAGAATAATTGAGCTTTAGAGTTTAGGAGTACCATATTTTGTCTTCAGATGTCCAGTCAATTTCTTTCTTCTTAGCAGAGTTTGAATCATTTTGATCAACTCTTGGTATGAAATCTTCATCTGTGATGATGTACCACATTCCTGTGTCTTGAGATTTTAGGAACAACTGCATCTTGTTTTTCCATAAGTAGTAATCAGCTCCATCAAAATATGGTGGCCTGTTCGAAGATCCTCCTTCAACAATGTATTTTGCTTTTGACATTTTTCCTTCTAGATCTTTTTCTCTAGTACTTGGTTAAAGTATTTCTTTTAGAGACCTTGCTCTGATGCCAATTGAAGTATCAATGTCAAGTTACAAGGAATGGGGTTTGAATAGTAATCTTGCCTAATTAAAATTTCCTATTAAAAACTTAAGAAAAAAACTCAAGAATGATCTTGGTTATGAAAACAGAAACGAAGAACGTTCTTGGTTCTGAAACAGAAAATGGAGAATGTTCTTGATTAGTTAAAATCACAGTTTTTTAGTTTCTCTATTTAACTTGATAATAAAAATAACTGAATGTAAATAGAGATAAGGAAGAGATACCACACAACGATATATCCTTGTTCACCCAACTCGGGCTACGTCTAGTCCTTACTACTGTGAGACTTTCACTAAGTGTTCAAGGAACGAAGAACAATCTTTTGGTTACACAGTTAAAGATCAACCTTGATCTATAACTACAATTCATTTCCACCCAGAAAGGATTTAATCAAATCACCTAACTAATCTGATAGGATTTTACAGTTAACTCTTTTAATCACACTCAAACTATAAACAATCCTTATAGTTATGAGTTTACACAATAATGATTTAAAAGGTTTGGTTGAATCTGATTATGCTCAACTCTTGTTTGAGAATAGATTCAGAATAAAAAGAACTCAGTAAGATAAGCTAGAAGGGTATGATGATTTCAGCCTGATTTCTTTTGTGAATGAGATAGCTTCAAGAATGCAAGTGAATATGATTTAATGAGAATACTTGGCACTTGAGGTTCTTAATGATGCTTGCAAATTTGCCTTCCTTTTATAGACGATTGAGCATTTAATTCTGATCAGAAAGAGCTGTTGGTAGTGCTCTGTTTACTTTTGACTAAAACAACATATCTGATTAAAAATAATCCATCCATGTGACAGCTTTGGGCCTTGCTTGATTGGGCTGTTTTGCACAAGTTTAAACAGATTTCCTGCGCTCTTAATGACCGATTAAGCTTCGAAAATACTTAATGATAATTGGGCTTTGATCTGGACATTTGATTTGATCCAAAACTGTTTGGAAATGAGTGAACAACTTCTGCAGAACTGAGAAGTCTGTTTCTGCAGAAAACGGAGATTGTTCTTTTCAGAAACGGAGAATGATGACCAGAAGTGGAGATTGATAATCAATCTGGTCTTATGGTCTTCTGGACAATCTGAGAACTTATAATCAATCTTGAACTTCAGTTTTGTTTCAACTTTCTTGATAGTTCCATACTGGAGAAAGTTTACAATCCATTTTGACATGTTTTGATTCATGATGATTTATCTTAGTGATTAGAGAACCTCTTTAAGTAATAGTGATTCCTATTTGTTGCTTGCCATGTACTGATGAAATTGGTATAAAGAATTAGGGCAGAATCTTTGTTAACATAATGGAGAAAGATTGGTGAAGTGGTTGCGACAATCAATCTTGATTCTGCAGAACATTCTCTGTTTTGTACAGCTTATGATCAAGAATGTTCTGTTTAGTTTTTTCATCTGATTTCTTTGCTTTGCTTGGTTCCTATCTTTAATAAAAACATTCAAGAGCACAGATTAAATTAACATTACATTTAGAATCATAATTAACATTCTTAATTAACCTTTGTTTATTTTCATCAAATCTTAATTTGAGAGTTTGTCTTAACAGTACCTGTTGACAAAACGACTCATTTTCTCATCACGTGAGTCATGTTGATCTGATCCACTTTTTCGAATTCTTCTACTTTTTTAACATTTAAGGATGAGCCAATTAGAGCAATATTATTCTTATTCTTCTTTTCCTTAATGCACATTTTGATTCATAGCTCTATTATACGACCTTTTGATTTTTAAGAGAGCTTCATCACTATAAAAAGAGGGTTGAATAAAGTTGTCTACTTTTCTTTTCCAAAAATAGATTCATTTTAACAAGTTGGTGAAAGTTTTTGGATAAGATGTTGAGTAGAGTTGTCTACTTTTTCCAAAAATAGATTCTTTTTAACAAGTTAGTGAAAGTTTTTCAATAATATAAAAACGTGCGATCATTTGATAACCCCTAAACTCTCACACGATGAACACTCATCAAGAAACATATACCCCACTTTTTCTCACTCAAGTTGTCACCCAAGAAAGTGAATTAGAAAACTTGTGTAGTCTAGATTAAGAGTTGGAATTAAAGAGATGTAGAATAAATATTAAAAATAAATTTTTAAGATGGAGATATTTATAGATAGATAGTCAAATGAGAAAATACAAATTAATACATTAGAAAGCTAAAATTGTGTTTGTGTGACGATTCAAGCTTACATATTAATTGATTCATGTGTTCTTTGAAATTCCAAGATTAATTTTAAATTGTCATGAATCAATTAATGACATGTGTGAATTGGTTCCTAAGATAAATTACTTCAAGAATCAATTCACACATCAGGTTAATCCATTTATGTGTATCAAATTTCTTAAAACCGGTTCAATTCAATAATAAATCGATTAGAAGACTTCATGAATTGATTCTATGTATGTAAAAATGACTTAAAATGATTTCAATGGATTTCCATCAATTTCAAAAACTAATCCTATCATGCACGTAATGTCATGCATGATTAAAATTGATTTTCTCGTTTAGTTTTTTAATTTCCAAGCTTGAGTTCAACAAAGCCATGATAACACCTATATTAAGTTCTAGTTTTGACATACATCAAAATACTTCGTAACCAATCTAAGAAGACAACGCATTCACAAGTAGGTTACGAGTGGAAATAAAAGCATAATTAATTTTTTTTTACAGGAAAACTCATTATTATATTAAAAATCATATGTATTGTAAGACTTGTTTATTCTTTTGTGGTGATTTTTGTTTTCATGAACACTTTTTTATGTGATTTAAACATGTTTTTTTTAACACATTTGAATTTTTATTTTATTTTAATATTTTAATATTTTTGAAATATAACTTGGGTTAGACTTCTACGGATCCTTATCTAAATATAGCCTGTTGAATGTATTGAAAAAGAAATTCCTCTAGAAAGTTAACATTTTTATTTAGGAATTATGCCCTTGTCATGCATATAGCACAATTACTTTCTTTGTGGATAGAGGTGAGTATAAGTAACTTCATGGTGATCTTAAATGTTTTAGAAACCATGTTCTAATTTTAAAAATTGAGTACTTAATAAAAAGAAGTAACAATTTTAATAATTAAAAAAAGAATAAAATAAATTTTTGTAGATTGTAGGATAAAATAAATTTTTGTAGATTGTAGGATAAAATAAATTTTAGTCTCAAGAAAATTTTAATTTAATCAATGACATATGAATAATTAATGGATCTAGATAGTTCTAAATTATAGAATTGTATGTTATGTCATTTAAAATATGTTAAATCGTCATTTTTTAGTTCAAAAATCTGAGGGAATGATCAAAACTGACGATTTTTAAAATAGGCAGACCTATTCCATGAATTGGTAAAAAATTTATTCACTTTTAGTCTCTATTTTAAAAAGTTTTATTAAAAAAAATGATATATTTAGTTCCAAAAAAAAGTTCCTATAAAATCAAAATAGAAACTATAAGTAAATAAAAAAAATTAGAGACTAAACTTAAAAGTTCATAATATTGTAGGAATTAAAAATATATTTTGTGAGATATTTCTAAAATATTGGATAATATATGTATCCATAATTGATTATAATAGACATGTTATTGTTGTTGGTATGATGGTTGTGTTCGTTGTGAAACACAATGTGGTCCCGAGTTCGATGCTTGCCTGGGCTTTATTCATTTATTGAACGTTATATGTATATATACCGTTCCGCAAAAAAAGGCAGAACCAAGAATTACACCTCTTTCTCAAGTGACATTATTTTTTTATAAATAGTGTTATCAAATCAAGGTTTTCCAAAGTACCCTGAAGGGGATTCGCTGGTTATCTCATTTGCATCCGATTGGTGGGGGCGAATCGAACCTAAAGGCTAGTGTAACAACACACTTTGGAATTTGCTACAGATACTCTTCATCAATAATTTCACGATTAAAGTCTTACAGCAATTGTCACCAACACAGATCCAACATATTTAACCCAAAAAGAACTTCACCCTTATTTTATTATATTATAAATAAAAAAAATTGAAGCTCTCTCCAATTGGAGTACATGTGCTATTGGACTTACAGAGTCTAATAGCTAACCCAGAGTAACATCGATTGATAAATGTCTACATCTAATTTACATTAAGGTTAGACTAGATCAAACGTTTTTTACAACACTAAATTTTTTTAAACAATCTATTTAGTTAAAATGACAAACTATAAATTAAAAAAAATTAACAGTTAAAAAAAAAATTTTACACCTATTAAGTCAGTCTATTTAAATATTAAATTTTAATTTTTTTGTTAAATTATAAATTTTTAATTAACTATTTATAATTGGAATATATTAGCCTACATTAGTTTTTGACCTATATAAAATATAAATGTATCGTTATGAAATAGAGTTGAAGTAATTAAAATGTCATATAAAACAAATTATTCAATATGTCATGTTAAAACTAAAAAAAAACATTGAATTCATTGACTTATTAGTTTATTAATCGATTTAAAGATATGTTTGATTAGATATTTAAAATTGATAATATGAAATATGCTTTTAAGATACTATACCAACTCAAACTTAGAAAAAAGTAGACTACAAACACAAATTAGACTTATGTTTTGAATATTTTACAAAACTTAAGTCGATAGCCTATTGCGACTCTAAATGAATCTCCATCAAAGTCACCATGAAATAATTATATTAGGAATAATATGAATGAGAATTCAAAATAGAGCATACTTTTTAGCGATTAAATTAATTTGATACATCAAGGTTTGAATTATCTTGTTGGTACATATATATGCCCAGTACATGATATAGCCAAATTATTAGATTCAACAGATTAATGTTATAAATTTAAGTGAACATCGAATTAGGGGATATAAATGGTTGGCCTTTTTTGTTTTTATCTATTTTTGTTGTAATTAATTATTCTACTTAATTTTTTGACAAGAACACGAAGTTTATTAAGCTTAGTAGCTGTAATTATCATATTACAAACTTATTGAAATCCAGAAAGACTAGGTACATTGACATCACATGGTTCAATCAATTAGTAATATAAGTAAGAGTTTCATTTATAGTTTTAAGTCGTAGTCTGCGATTGCAATTGCTACTGCAATATTACAGATTATAAAGTCTCGATAACGATATCACAACTGCAATCAAAGTTGCATTCTCCTACAAAGTAAAGATTTAAACATATATAATTGCAACTGTTCAGTTGCTTTGTAAATTTTATAGCCATGCAAGACAATAGTTGCAAGGTGGATTGATGTGTTGATTACCTGAAAAAGGACAAGTCATGTATGAAGCTGAAATAGCTAGTGGGCAAACTTTTGCATCAACAAATTTCATATTACCTTCCAAAAGAATTGCACCTCGGCACAATCGGCTATTGAAATGTGCAAACAACTTATAATAGTATAGGGCCTTACAATTGATAAAGGGCTCCAATTTTTTATTTTTTATTTTTTATAACATAAGAGTAAAATTTTATTGGTTAAATATATTTTTAATCCTTACAAAATTATGACATTTTAAGTTTAGTTCTTAATTTTTTTTTTACTCATTTCTAGTCTCTATTTTGATTTTGGATACTTTTTATAGACTAAGTATTTTACTTTATTTTCTACAACTTTTGTTAGAAAATAAATTCTAAAAAAAAGTTAAAAAATGAAAAGTTGTATAGAATAATTTCTCATAAAAATATTTTCTGAGAGATATATTATTTAAAAAAACATAATTTTTATTACATTAAATTATATAACAATTAATATTTAAATTATTGACTATATGTCAAAGTTACTTTTTGAATCTGTAACATAAATTCAAAGTACTTTTTATTATTTTTAAGTAAATTCTCGTCAAAATAATTTTTAGTAATATAAAGTTAAAATTGACTTTCTTTTAATTTATAATAAATGGTCCGGACTTCAAATAATATTAATTTAATTTATTCATTTATTATAACTTTCAAATTGTTAAAGAAATAACTATATTACTTTAACGAAATTCATACAGCGCGCAAACAGTATACTAAAACGAAGACGTCGTCATGGAGTCACTATTATAAGAGAGACAGCTTAAAGAAATTCGTACGGCGTACACAAACAATTTAAAAGATGACGTCATCATGTAGCTACTATTACAAGATACATGTATTGTGGAGGGGTATACAATTACGACTATAACCAAAACTAACCCTCAATCGCAGATAATTTTAATTTTTCCAGCATGAACCAAAACCTTCATTGGTTCAAAATAAATGGACCCTCTAATCATAGCCTCTTGAATGTATTAGAAGAAAAAAAAGCCTCTTGAATGTATTAGAAGAAAAAAAAGCCTCTTGAAAGTTGTCATTTAATTTTCAGAATTATGTCATTGTCAATTTGTCATGCATGTAGCACAATGAATCCCTTGTTCAGAAAGGTTAGAATACCTCAAATGGGTTGACTTGGGACTTTAAACAAAATTTTAAAATTTATGGAGACAAAATTTATTTAATCTAAAATAATAATTTGTGTGAACACTAAATAAATAAATGGTTTGTAGGTGTGGATAAGTGTAAATTACTCGGGTAAAATTTTACCTATAAAAATTTATCTTGAGTTGAAATACTTTTTATTTTACCTAAAATATATTTTGAATAATTTTGTTAAAAATTTATTTAACGCTATTACTTTTCATCTTTCTTTTTAGATTTAGAGTGCATTTTAAAAGATAGTGATGGAATATTTATAATAAAATAAATATGAAATTTTAGAGATAAAAGTTCCGTTTGTTACAGTTTTTTCTAAAAATGATTTTTATAATATTATTTGT
>JBBPBP010009779.1:51251884-51284946 GCA_037974735.1 Cicer chorassanicum | reverse complement strand
ACTTCATAAATTATTTACATTTTTATCATAGTGAGTTATTCTTCAATTGTGATAGATAAAGAAATCACAATTTTTATGATAGTGAGTCATTCTACAATTGTGATAGATAGAAAAATCACAATTTTTTCAAGTATATAAAATTACTTCATAAATTATTTACATTTTTATGATAGTGAGTCATTCTTCAATTGTGATAGATAAACAAATCACAATTTTTATGATAGTGAGTCATTCTCCAATTGTGATGGATAGAGAAATCACAATTTTTTCAAGTATATAAAATTACTTCATAAATTATTTACATTTTTTAGAATTTTTATTTATTTATAAAAAATTATATGAATGTTATTTTGAAAGAAAAAAAATTAAATAGATTTTAAGGACAAATTTGTCATTTTATCAAAATATAAATCATATCATCTTGTTATCTGTTGTGTATCAAACGCTGAATAGGATAAACTAATCTTATCAAGTTTGTTATCATGTGCACATCAAACACATGACATGATAACTCTTTATCCTACCCATATCATATCCTATCTCTATCCTGCTCCTTATCATATCATGTGCCTATCCTATCCGGTCCATGAAACGGGACCTAAATGGATTAGAATAAGCCCATTATGGATGAGAACAAGCCGACGGATGACGAAAATGACCTAAATGTTAATCCAATGACACAAACGCACTTATTGGATCCACAAGATTGGTTAGAAACCCAAAATGGATTAGAATAAGCCCAGGGAGGATGAAAATGACCTAAATGTTAAACCAATAACACAAACATACTTATTGGATGCACAAGATTAGTTAGAAACCCTAAATGGATTAGAATAATCCCGAGGAGGACGAAAATAACCTAAATGTTAATCCAGTGACACAAACGTACTTATTGGATGCACAAGATTTGTTAAAAACCCTAAATGGATTAGAATAATCCCAAGGAGGACGAAAATGACCTAAATGTTAATCCAATGACACAAATGCACTAATTGGTTGCACAAGATTGGTTAAAAAGCCTAAATAGATTAGAATAAGCCCATTAATGGATGAGAATAAGCCGAAGGATGGCAAAAATGACCTAATTGTTAATCCAATCACACAAACGCACTTATTGGATCCACAAGATTGGTTAAAAACCCTAAATGGAATAGAATAAGCCTGGGGAGGACGAAAATGACCTAAATGTTAAGCCATTGACACAAATGCACTTATTAGATGAAGAAGATTTTTTAAAAACCCTAAACGGATAAGAATAAGCCCAAGGAGGATGAAAATGACCGAAATGTTAATCCAATGTACAAACGCACTTGTTTGAGGCACAAGATTGGTTAAAAACCCTAAATAAATTAGAATAAGCCGAAGGATGACGAAAATGACCTAAATATCAATCCAATGACACAGAAAATGCACAAGATTGGTTAAAGACCCTAAATGGAATAGAATAAGCCCAGGGAGGATGAAAATGACCAAAATGTTAATCCAATGACACAAACGCACTTATTGGATGCACAGGCTGGCTTAAAAACCCTAAATGGATTAGAATTAGCCGAACTATGAGGAAAATGACCCAAACGTTAATCCAATGACAGAAACGCACTTATTGGACGCACAAGATTGGTAAAAAACCCTAAATGGATTAGAATAAGCCAAGTGAGGATGAAAGTGACCTAAATGTTAAAACAATAACACAAACACACTTATTGAATGCACAAGATAGGGTCAAAACCCTAAATGGATTAGAATAAACCGAAGGATAACCAAAATGACCTGTATAATAATCCAAAGATAGATACAAACTTATTGGATGCACAAGATTGGTTAAAAACCCTAAATAGATTAGACTAAGCCTATGGAGGACGAAAATCCCCTAAATGTTAATATAATGACACAAACGCACTTGTTGGATGCATAAGATGGAATAGAATTAGCCCAGGGAGGAGTAAAATGACCATTATGTTAATCCAATGACACAAACGCATTTGTTGGATGCATAAGATGGCTTAAAAACCCTAAATGGATTAGAATAAGCCGAACTATGACAAAAATGACCTAAATGTTAATGCAATGACACAAACGCACTTATTGGATGCACAAGATTGGTTAAAAACCCTAAATGGATTAGAATAGGCCTGTTATGACAAAAATAACCTAAATGTTAATCCAATATCACAAACGCACTTATTGGATGCAAAATATTGGTTAAAAACCCTAAATGGATTAGAATAAGCTCGGGGAGGACGAATATGACCTAAATGTTAAACCAATAACACAAACACACTTATTGGATGCATAACAATGGTTAGAAACCCTAAATGGATGAGAATACGCCCGGGGAGAACGAAAATGACCTAAACGTTAAACCAATAACGCAAACACACTTATTGGATGCACAAGATTGGTTAAAAACCCTAAATGGAATAGAATAAGCCTGGGGAGGACGAAAATGACCTAAATGTTAAGCCATTGACACAAATGCACTTATTAGATGAAGAAGATTTTTGAAAAACCCTAAACGGATAAGAATAAGCCCAAGGAGGATGAAAATGACCGAAATGTTAATCCAATGATACAAACGCACTTGTTTGAGGCACAAGATTGGTTAAAAACCCTAAATAAATTAGAATAAGCCGAAGGATGACGAAAATGACCTAAATGTCAATCCAATTACAAAAACACACTTATTGATGCACAAGATTGGTTAAAGACCCTAAATGGAATAAAATAAGCCCAGGGAGGATGAAAATGGCCAAAATGTTAATCCAATGACACAAACGCACTTATTGGATGCACAGGCTGGCTTAAAAACCCTAAATGGATTAGAATTAGCCGAACTATGAGGAAAATGACCCAAACGTTAATCCAATGACAGAAACACACTTATTGGACGCACAAGATTGGTTAAAAACCCTAAATGGATTAGAATAAGCCAAGTGAGGATGAAAGTGACCTAAATGTTAAAACAATAACACAAACACACTTATTGAATGCACAAGATAGGGTCAAAACCCTAAATGGATTAGAATAAACCGAAGGATAACCAAAATGACCTGTATAATAATCCAAAGATAGATACAAACTTATTGGATGCACAAGATTGGTTAAAAACCCTAAATAGATTAGACTAAGCCTATGGAGGACGAAAATCCCCTAAATGTTAATATAATGACACAAACGCACTTGTTGGATGCATAAGATGGAAAAGAATAAGCCCAGGGAGGAGTAAAATGACCATTATGTTAATCCAATGACACAAACGCACTTGTTGGATGCATAAGATGGCTTAAAAACCCTAAATGGATTAGAATAAGCCGAACTATGACAAAAATGGCCTAAATGTTAATGCAATGACACAAACGCACTTATTGGATGCACAAGATTGGTTAAAAACCCTAAATGGATTAGAATAGGCCTCTTATGACAAAAATAACCTAAATGTTAATCCAATATCACAAACGCACTTATTGGATGCAAAATATTGGTTAAAAACCCTAAATGGATTAGAATAAGCTCGGGGAGGACGAAAATGACCTAAATGTTAAACCAATAACACAAACACACTTATTGGATGCATAACAATGGTTAGAAACCCTAAATGGATGAGAATACGCCCGGGGAGAACGAAAATGATCTAAACGTTAAACCAATAACGCAAACACACTTATTGGATGCACAAGATTGTTTACAAACCCTAAATGGATTTGAATAATCCCGAGTAGGACGAAAATGACCTAAATGTTAATCCATTGACAGAAATTAACTTATTTGATGCATAAGATAGTTTAAAAACTGTAAATGGATTACAATAATCAAAAGGATGACAAAACTGACCTAAATCTTAATCAAATGTCACAAACGCACTTATTGGATGCAAAAGATTGGTTAAAAACCCTACATGGATTAGAATAAGCCCGGGGAGGAAGAAAATGACCTAAATGTTAATCCAATAACACAAACACACTAATTGGATGCACAAGATTGGATAAAAACCCTAAACGGATTATAATAAGCTGAAGGATGGCAAAAATGACCTAAATGTTAAACCAATAACACAAACACACTTTTTGGATGCAAAAGATTTGTTATAAACCCTAATCCAATAACATTTAGGTCATTTTCGTCCCTCCGAGCTTATTTTAATCCATATAGGGTTTGTAACCAATCTTTTGCATCCAATAAGTGTGTTTTTGTCATTGGAATAATATTTAAGTCAATTTTGTCATCCTTTCGATTATTCTAATACATTTACAGTTTTTAAACTATCTAATGCATTCAATAAGTTCGTTTCTATCATTGAATTAATATTTAGGTAATTTTCGTTTTCCTTCAGCTTATTCTAATCCATTTAGGGTTTTTAACCAATCTTGTGCGTCCAATAAGTGCGTCTTTGTCATTGGATTAACATTTAGGTCATTTTGTCATCCTTCGTCTTATTATAATATATTTTTAAGGTTTGTAACCAATTTTGTGCATCCAATAAGTGCGTTTGTGTATTGGTTTAACATTTAGTTGATTTTTGTCCTCATTAGGCTTAGTCTAATCCATTTAGGGTTTTTATCATATCTTGTGCATCAAATTAGTGCGTTTGTGTCATTTGATTAACATTTAGGTCATTTTGGTCCTCCCTGAACTTATTCAAATCCATTTAGGGTTTTTAACCAATCTTGTGGATCCAATAAGTGCGTTTGTGTCATTGGATTAAGATTTAGGTCATTTTCTTCATCCTTCGGCTTATTCTAATCCATTTAGGATTTTTAACGAATCTTGTGTATCCAATTAGTGCATTTGTGTCATTGAATTAACATTTAGGTCATTTTCGATCTCCCCGGGGTAATTCTAATCCATTTAGGGTTTTTAACCAATCTTTTTCATCCAATAAGTGCGTTTGTGTCATTGGATTAGCATTTAGGTAATTTACGTCCTCCTTGGGCCTATTCTAATCCATTGAGGGTTACTAACCAATTTTGTGCATCCCATAAGTTTGTTTATGTTATTAATTTTACATTTATGTGAATCCAATTAGTGCGTTTGTGTCATTGGAATAACATTTAGGTCATTTTCGTTCCTCCTGGGCTTATTGTAATCCAGATAGGGCTTGTAACCAATCTTTTGCATCCAATAAGTGTGTTTTTGTCATTGGATTAATATTTATGTTCTTTTTGTTATCCTTTCGATTATTCTATTCCATTTACAGTTTTTGAACTATCTTGTGCATCCATTAAGTTCTTTTCTATCATTGAATTAATATTTAGGAAATTTTCGTTTTCCTTCAGCTTATTCTAATCCATTTAGGGGTTTTAACCAATCTTGTGCATCCAATAAGTGCGTTTGTATCATTGGATTAATACTTCGGTCATTTTCGTCCTCCGAAGGCTTATTGTAATCCATTTAGGGTTTATAACCAATCTTTTGCGTCCAATAAGTGCGTTTTTGTCATTGGATTAACATTTAGGTCACTTTCGTCATCCTTCAGCTTATTATAATCCATTTCTATGTTTTGTAACCAATTTTATTCATCAATCAGTGCGTTTGTGTCATTGATTTAATATTTAGGTGATTTTTGTCCTCAATAGGCTTAGTCTAATCCATTTAGGGTTTTTAACCTATCTTGTGCATCCAATTAGTGCGAATGTGTCATTTGCTTAATATTTAGGTCATTTTGGTCCTCCTCGAACTTATTCTAATCCATTAAGGGTTTTTAACCAATCTTGTGGATCCAATAAGTGCGTTTATAACATTGGATTAAGATTTAGGTCATTTTTGTCATCCTTCGGCTTATTCTAATCCATTAAGGGTTTTTAACCAATCTTGTGTATCCAATTAGTGCGTTTGTGTCATTGGATTAACATTTAGGTCATTTTCGTCCTCCCCGGGCTTATTCTAATCCATTTAGGGTTTTTAACCAATCTTTTCCATCCAATAAGTGCGTTTGTGTCATTGGATTAGCATTTAGGTAATTTACGTCCTCCTTGGGCCTATTCTAATCCATTGAGGGTTACTAACCAATTTTGTGCATCCCATAAGTGTATTTGTGCTATTGGTTTCACATTTAGGCCATGTTGGTCCTCCCCGGGATTATTCTAATCCATTTATGGTTTTAACCAATCTTTTGCATCCAATAAGTGCCTTTGTGCCATTCGATTAACATTTAGGTCATTTTTGTCATCCATTCGATTATTCTAATCCATTTATGGTTTTTAAACTATCTTGTGCATCCAATAAGAACGTTTATGTCATTGGATTAACATTTAGGTCATTTTTGTCAACCTTCGATTTATTCTAATCCATTTAGGGTTTTAAAGTATCTTGTGCATCCGATAAGTGTGTTTGTGTTATTGGTTTTTTCATTTAGGTCATTTTCATCCTCCCTAGGCTTATTCTAATTCATTTAGGGTTTTTAACCAATCTTGTGCATCCAATAAGTGCGTTTGTTTCATTGGATTAACATTTAGGTCATTTTCGTCATCCTTCTGCTTATTCTAATCCATTTAGGGTTTTAAACGAATCTAATGGATCCAATAAGTGCGTTTATGTCATTGGATTAAGATTTAGGTCATTTTCTTCATCCTTCGGCTTATTTTCATCCATTTAGGGTTTTTAACCAATCTTGTGTATCCAATTAGTGCGTTTGTGTCATTGGATTAACATTTTGGTCATTTTTGTCCTCCCCGGGTTTATTATAATCTATTTAGGGTTTTTAAGCCATTTTGTGCATCCAATAAGTGCGTTTGTGTCATTGGATGGACATTTAGGTCATTTTCGTCGTCCTTCGGATTATTCTATCTCATATAGGGTTTTTAAGCAATCTTGTGCATGCACAAGTGCGTTTGTATCATTGGATTAACATTTAGGTCATTGTCGTCCTCCTTGGGCTTATTCTTATCCGTTTAGAGTTTTTAAAAAATCTTTTGCATCTAATAAGTGCGTTTGTGTCATTGGATTAACATTTAGGTCATTTTGGTCCTCCCCAAACTTATTCTAATCCATTTATGGTTTTTAACTAATCTTTTGCATCCATTTATGGGCTTATTCTAATCAATTTACGCCTTTTAACCAATCTTGTGTTTCCAATAAGTGCTTTTTTGTCATTGGATTAACATTTACGTAATTTTTGTCATCCTTCGTCTTATTCTAATCCATTTAGGGTTTTTAATCAATCTTGTGAATCCAATTAGTGGGTTTGTGTCATTGGAATAACATTTAGGTCATTTTCGTCGCCCCTGGGCTTATTCTAATCCATATAGGATTTGTAACCAATCTTTTGCATCCAATAAGTGTGTTTTTGTCATTGGATTAATATTTATGTTATTTTTGTTATCCTTTCGATTATTCTAATCCATTTACAGTTTTTTAACTATCTTGTGCATCCATTAAGTTCTTTTCTGTCATTGAATTATTATTTAGGTCATTTTCGTTATCCTTCAGCTTATTCTAATCCATTTAGGGTTTTTAATCAATCTTGTGCATCCAATAAGTGCGTTTGTATTATAGGATTAATACTTCGGTCATTTTCGTCCTCCCATGGCTTATTCTAATCCATTTAGGGTTTATAACCAATCTTTTGCGTCCAATAAGTGCGTTTGTGTCATTGGATTAACATTTAGGTCACTTTCGTCATCCTTCTGCTTATTATAATTCATTTTTATGTTTTGTAACCAATTTTATGCATCCAATAAGTGCGTTTGTGTCATTGATTTAACATTTAGGTGATTTTTGTTCCAATAGGCTTAGTCTAATCCATTTAGGTTTTTTAACCTATCTTGTGCATCCAATTAGTGCGTTTGTGTCATTTGATTAATATTTAGGTCATTTTGGTCCTCCCCGAACTGATTCTAATCCATTTAGGGTTTTTAACCAATCTTGTGGATCCAATAAGTGCGTTTGTGTCATTGGATTAAGATTTAGGTCATTTTTATCATCCTTCGGCTTATTCTAATCCATTTAGGGCCCGTTTGATTGACCGGATAGGATAGGCACATGATAGGATAAGGAGTAGGATAGAGACAAGATATGATATCGGTATGATGTGTTTGATGTGCTCATGATAACAAACTTGATAAAATTAGTTTATCCTATTTCAGTGTTTGATACACAATAGATAACAAGATGATATGATTTATATTTTGATAAAATGACAAATTTGTCCTTATAATATATTTAATTTTTTTTCTTTTAAAATAACATTCATATAATTTTTTATAAATAAACAAAAATGCTAAAAAATGGAAATAATTTATGAAGTAATTTTATATACTTGAAAAATTGTGATTTCTCTATCTATCACAATTGAAGAATGACTTAGAGTTTGTTTGATTCAAATCTCAAAAACTCTATTTTAGTATTTTAAAATTTAAAACCTAAACAATTTGTTTGGATTACTTGTTTTTAAAAACTATTTTTAATATTATACTTTTTAAAATTAAAAAAGCAAAACAGATAAATGGTGTTTTACTTTTTATTTTTCAGATTTTTAATTCTCTAGTCAAAGACTGTTTTAAAAAATTAAAGTTAGCAAACAAATTTTTTTAAATTTTCTTTTTAAAAACAATTTTTTAAATTTATTTATAAAATAGTTTTCAAAAACTAAAAAGTAAAACACAATCAAACAAGCCCTTACTATCATAGTATTAGAAAATAATTATTATTTTTCATCAATTTTTTTATATTGTTATAGAATAAAATAAATAAGAAAACAAGCAAAAACATTATATATGAAAAAAAGAAATCAATCTAAATTCACCGACCAGAAATTATGGCAAATATGAAAAGAAAAAAAAAATGGAAGAGTGCCAAAAAATAAAAAATAGAAGAGTGACACGTGGCAGACTGGAGCACGACTTGTTGAGATTATAGGAACAGAGAAACGCGAACAATGATATCCGGTTGAGAACGGATTATTTTAACCCACCTCAAATTAAGGATAACAAAATGCGGCTGCAACCTGATTATTTAAAAATTTTGATTACATTATCATATCCGATTGCTGCATCAAACAAAGGATTGAAGAGGGATAAGATACGTGTATCCTATTCTGTCTCGTTATCCTTTCCATCAAACGGGCCCTTAGAGTTTTTAACCAATCTTGTGTATCCAATTAGTGCGTTTGTGTCATTGGATTAACATTTACGTCATTTTTGTCATCCTTTCGATTATTCTAATCCATTTAGGGTTTTTAAACTATCTTGTGCATCCAATAAGTTTGTTTATGTCATTGGATTAATATTTAGGTCATTTTTGTCAACCTTCGGTTTATTCTAATCCATTTAGTGTTTTAACCTATCTTGTGCATCCAATAAGTGTGTTTGTGTTATTGGTTTATCATTTAGGTCATTTTCGTCCTCCCTGAGGTTATCTTTATTAATTTAGGGTTTTTAACCAATCTTGTGCATTCAATAAGTGCGTTTGTGTCATTGGATTAACTTTTTGGTCATTTTCGTCGTTGTTGGCTTATTGTAATCCATTTAGGGTTTTTAAGCCATTTTGTGCATCCAATAAGTGCGTTTGTGTCATTGGATGGACATTTAGGTCATTTTCGTCATCCTTCGGCTTATTCTAATTCATATAGGGTTTTTAACCAATCTTGTGCATGCCACAATTGTGTTTGTATCATTGGATTAACATTTAGGTCATTTTCGTCCTCCTTGGGCTTATTCTTATCCGTTTAGAGTTTTTAAAAAATCTTCTGCATCTAATAAGTGCGTTTGTGTCATTGGATTAACATTTAGGTCATTTTGGTCCTCCCCGAACTTATTGTAATCCATTTAGGGTTTTTAACCAATCTTGTTGCATGCACAAGATTGATTTGCCATTTAGGTCATTTTGGTCATCCTTCGGCTTATTCTCATCCATTTATGGGCTTATTCTAATCCATTTAGGCCTTTTAACCAATCTTGTGTTTCCAATAAGTGCGTTTGTTTCATCGGATTAACATTTAGGTAATTTTCGTCATCCTTCGTCTTATTCTTATCCATTTAGGGTTTTTAACCAATCTTGTGAATCCAATTAGTGTGTTTGTGTCATTGGAATAACATTTAGGACATTTTCGTCGCCCTTGGGCTAATTCTAATCCATATATGGTTTGTAACCAATGACACAAATGCACTTACTAGATGCAAAAGATTGGTTAAACACCATAAATGGATTAGAATAAGCCCGGGGAGGACGAAAATGACCTAAATGTTAATCCAATGACACAAACGCACTAATTGGATACACAAGATTGGTTAAAAACCCTAAATGGATTAGAATAAGCCGAAGGATGACGAAATGACCTAAATGTTAAACCAATAACGCAAACGCACTTATTTGATGCACAAGATTGGTTAAAAACCCTAAATGGATAAGAATAAGCCCAAGGATGACGAAAATGACCTAAATGTTAATCCAATGATACAAACGCTCTTGTTGCATGCACAAGATTGGTTAAAAACCCTAAATGAATTAGAATAAGCCGAAGGATGACGAAAATGACCTAAATGTCAAACCAATGACACAAACGTACTTATTGAATGCACAAGATATGATATAAACCCTAAATGGAATAGAATGACACAAACGCACTTGTTGGATGCACAAGATGGCTTAAAAACCCTAAATGGATTAAAATAGGCCGAACTATGACGTTAATGACCTTAATGTTAATCCAATGACACAAACGCACTTATTGGATGCATAAAATTGCTTAATAACCCTAAATGGATTTAAATAAGCCGACTATGACCAAAATGACCTAAATGTTAATCCAATGACACAAACGCACATATTGGATTCACAAGAATTGTTAAAAACCCTAAATTGATTAGAATGAGCCGACGGAGAATGAAAATGACCTTAATGTTCAACCAATAACACAAACACACTTATTGGATGCACAAGATAGGTTAAAACCCCTAAATGGATTAGAATAAACCAGAGGTTGAGAAAAATGACCTAAATATTAATCCAATGACATAAGCGAACTTATTGGATGAACAAGATAGTTTAAAAACCATAAATGGATTAGAATAATGGAAAGGATGACAAAAATGACCTAAATGTTAAGCCAATGACACAAACACACTTATTGGATGCACAAGATTGGTTAGAAACCCTAAATGAATTAGAATAAGCCCGATGAGGACGAAAATGACCTAAATGTTAAACCAATGACGCAAACGCACTTATTGGATGCACAAAATTGGTTAAAAAAACTATAAAAATGGATTATAATAACTCAAACGATGAAAAAAATGACCTAAATGTTAATCAAGCGACACAATTGCACTTATTGGACACACAAGATTTGTTAAAAACCCTAAATGTAAAAGAATAAGCCCATGGAGGACAAAAATGACCTAAGTATTAATTCAATGACACAAACGCACTTTTTGGATGCACAAGATTGTTTAAAAACTGTAAATGGATTAGGATAATTGAAAGGATGACAAAAATGACTTAAATGTTAATCCAATGACACAAACGCAATTATTGGATGCAAAAGATTGGTTAAAAACCATAAATGGATTAGAATAAGCCCGGGGAGGACAAAAATAACCTAAATGTTAATCCAATGACACAAACACACTAATTGGATGCAAAAGATTGGTTAAATACCCGAAATGAATTAGAATAAGCTGAAGGATGACGAAAATGACCTATATGTGAATCAAATGACACAAATGCACTTATTGGATGCACAAGATATGATAAAAACCCTAAATGGAATAGAATAAGCCTAGATAGGGGGAAATGACCTAAATGTTAGTCCAGTGACATAAACACACTTGTTGGATGCACTAGATGGCGTAAAAATCCTAAATGGATTAAAATAAGCTTAACTCTGAAGTAAATGACCAAAATGTTAATCCAATGACACATACGCAATTATTGGATACAAAAAATGGGTTAAACACCCCAAATGGATTACAATAAGCCGATTATGACGAAAATGACCTAAATGTTAATTGAATGACACAAAGGCATTTATAGAATGCACAAGATTGGTTAAAAACCCTAAATGGATTAGAATAAACTGAAGGTTGATAAAAATGACCTAAATATTAACCTAATGACACAAACGCACATATTGCATGCAAAAGATTGGTTAAAAATCCTAAATGGATTAGAATAATCCCGGGGGGACGAAAATTTCATAAATGTTAAACCAATAACACAAACACACTTATTGGATGCACAAGATTGGTTAGAAACCCTTAATAGATTAGAATAAGCCCGAAGAGGACGAAAATGACCTAAATGTTAATCCAATGAGGCAAACGCACTTGTTGAATGCAAAAGATTGGTTAAAAACCCTAAATGGATAAGAATAAGCTCTGGGAGAACGAAAATGACCTTAATGTTAATCCTATTACACAAACGCACTAATTGGATACACAAGATTGGTTAGAAACCCTAAATGGATGAGAATAAGCCTAAAGATGACGAAAATGACCTAAATGTTAAACCAATGACACAAACGCACTTATTGGACGCACAAGATTGGTTAAAATCCTTAAATGGATTAGAATATCCCCTGGGAGGATGAAAAATGACCGAAATGTTAATCCAATGAAACAAACACACTTATTGGTTGCACAAGATTGGTTAAAAACCTTAAATGGATTAGAATAAGCCAAGGGATGACAAAACTGACCTAAATATTAATTCAATGACAAAACGAAATTATTGGATGCACAAGATAGTGTAAAACTGTAAATGGATTAGAATAATCGAAAGGATGACAAAAATCACCTAAATGTTAATCCAATGACACAAACACACCTATTGGATGCACAAAATTGTTTAAAAACCATAAAAATGAATTATAATAGGCCAAAGGATGATAAAAATGAACTAAATGTTAATCCAATGACACAAACGCACTTATTGGTCGCACAACATTGGTTAAAAAGCCTTAATGGATTAGAATAAGCCAATAAATGGATGAGAATAAGCTGAAAGATGACGAAAATGACCTAAATGTTAATCAAACGACACAAATGGACTAATCAGATGCACAAGATATGTTAAAAACCGTAAATGGATTAGACTTAGCCTAATGAGGATAAAAATCACCTAAATGTTAAATCAATGACACAAACACACTTATTGGATGCACAAAATATGTTAAAAAACTATAAAAATGGATTATAAAAAGCCAAACGATGACAAAAATAACATAAATGTTAATCCAGCGACACAACCGCACTTATTGAACACACAAGATTGGTTAAAAACCCTAAATGTAAAAGAATAAGCCCAGGGAGGACAAAAATGACCTAAGTATTAATCCAATGACACAAACGCACTTTTTGGACACACAAGATTGGTTTAAAACCCTAAATGTAAAAGAATAAGCCAAGGGAGGACAAAAATGACCTAAGTATTAATCCAATGACACAAACGCACTTTTTGTATGCACAAGATTGTTTAAAAACTGTAAATGGATTAGAATAATCGAAAGGATGACAAAAATGACTTAAATGTTAATCCAATGACACAAACGAAATTATTGGATGCAAAACATTGGTTAAAAACCATAAATGGATTAGAATAAGCCCGGGGAGGACAAAAATAACCTAAATGTTAATCCAATGACACAAAAGCACTAATTCGATGCAAAAGATTGGTTAAATACCCTAAATGAATTAGAATAAGCCAAAGGATGACGAAAATGACCTATATGTCAATCCAATGACACAAATGCACTTATTGAAAGCATAAGATATGATAAAAAAACCTAAATGGAATAGAAGAAGCCTAGATAGGGGGAAATGACCTAAATGTTAGTCCAATGACATAAATGCACTTGTTGGATGCTCTAGATGGCTTAAAAATCCTAAATGGATTAAAATAAGATGAACTATGAAGTAAATGACCTAAATGTTAATCCAATGACACAGACGCACTTATTAGATGCAAAAAATCGCTTAAAAACCCTAAATGGATTAGAATAAGCCGACTATGACGAAAATGACCTAAATGTTAATCCAATGACACAAACGCATTTATTGGATGCACAAAATTGGTTAAAAACCCTAAATGGATTAGAATAAACCGAAGGTTGACAAAAATGACCTATATATTAATCCAATTACATAAACGAACTTATTGGATGCACAAGATAGTTTAAAAACCGTAAATGGATAATAATAATCGAAAGGATGACAAAAATGACCTAAATGTTAAACCAATGACACAAACGCACTTATTGCATGCAAAAGATTGGTTAAAAATCCTAAATGGATTAGAATAATCTCGGGGGGGACGAAAATTACCTAAATGTTAAACCACTAACACAAACACACTTATTGGATGCACAAGATTGGTTAGAAACCCTTAATAGATTAGAATAAGCCCAAAGAGGACGAAAATGACCTAAATGTTAATCCAATGAGACAAACGCACTTATTGGAAGCAAAAGATTGGTTAAAAACCCTAAATGGATTAGAATAAGCTCTGGGAGAACGAAAATGACCTAAATGTTAATCCAATGACACAAACGCACTAATTGGATACACAAGATTCGTTAGAAACCCTAAATGGATGAGAATAAGCCTAAAGATGACGAAAATGACCTAAATGTTAAACCAATGACACAAACGCACTTATTGGACGCACAAGATTGGTTAAAATCCTTAAATGGATTAGAATATCCCCTGGGAGGATGAAAAATGACCGAAATGTTAATCCAATGAAACAAACACACTTATTGGTTGCACAAGATTGGTTAAAAACCTTAAATGGATTAGAATAAGCCAAGGGATGACAAAACTGACCTAAATATTAATTCAATGACAAAACGAAATTATTGGATGCACAAGATAGTGTAAAACTGTAAATGGATTAGGTTAATCGAAAGGATGACAAAAATCACCTAAATGTTAATCCAATGACACAAACGCACCTATTGGTTAAAAACCATAAATGACCTAAGTATTGGTTAAAAGCCTTAATGGATTAGAATAAGCCCAGGTAGGACAAAAATGACCTAAGTATTAATCCAATGACACAAACACACTTATTGTATGCACAAGATTAGTTAAAAACCCTAAATGAATTAAAATAAGTCAAAGGATGACGAAGATGACCTAAATGGATAAGAATAAACCCAGGTAGGACGAAAATGACCAATATGTCAATACAAAGACACAAACGCACTTATTGGATGCACAAGATTTGTTAAAAACCCTAAATGGATAAGAATAAGCCTAGGGAGGACGAAAATGATCCAAATGATAATCCATTGATACCGAAGCACTTGTTGCATGCACATGATTGGTTAAAAACCTTAAATGAATTAGAATAAGCCGAAGGATGACGAAAATGACCTAAATATCAATCCAATGACAAAAACGCACTTATTCGATGCATAAAACTTGTTCAAAACCCTGAATGGAATATAATAAGCCTAGGGAAGACGAAAATGACCTAAATGTTAATCCAATGACACAAACGCATTTCTTGGATGCACAAGATGGCTTAAAAACGCTATATGGATTAAAATAAGCCGAACTATGACGTGAATGACCTAAATGTTAATCCAATGACACAAACTCATTTCTAGGATGCACAAGATGGCTTAAAAACCCTACATGGATTAAAATAAGCCGAACTATGACGTAAATGACCTAAATGTTAACCCAATGACACAAACGCACTTATTGGATGCACACAATGGCTTAAAAACCCGAAATGGATTAAAATAAACAAATTGTGATGAAAATGAGCGAAATGTTAATCCAATGACACAAACTCACTTATTGGATGCACAAGATTAGTTAAAAACCCTAAATGGATTAGTATAAGTCCAGGGAGGACGTAAATGATCTAAATATTAATCCAATGACATAAACGAACTTATTGGATGCACAAGATAGTTTAAAAACCGTAAATGAATTAGAATAATCGAAAGGATGACAAAAATGACCTAAATGTTAAATCAATGACACAAACGCACTTATTCGATGCAAAAGATTGGTTAAAAACCCTTAATGGATTAGAATAAGCCTTACGAGGCATAAAATAACCTAAATGTAAAACCAATAACGCAAACACACTTATTGGATTCACAAGATTGGTTAGAAACCCTAAATATATTACAATAAGCTCGAGGAGGACGAAAATGACCTAAATGTTCATCTTATGACACAAGCGCACTTATTGGATGCAAAAGATTAGTTAAAAACCATCAATGAATTAGAATAAGCCCGAGGAGGACGAAAATGACCTAAATGTTAATCCGATGACACAAACGCACTAATTGGATACACAAGATTGGTTAAAAATCTTAAATGGATTAGAATAAGCTGAAGGACGGCGAAAATGACCTAAATGTTTATCCAATGACACAAACACACTTATTGGATGCACAAGATTGGTTAAAAACCCTAAATGGATTAGAATATGTCCTGGGAGGACGAAAAATGATGGAACTGTTAATCCAATGACACAAACACACTTATTGGGTGCACAAGATTGGTTAAAAACCCTAAATGGATTATAATAATCCAAGGGATGACGAAAATGACATAAATATTAATTCAATGACAAAAACGAACTTATTGGATGCACAAGATAGTTTAAAAACGTTAAATGGATAAGAATAATTGAAAGGATGACAAAAATCACCTAAATGTTAAACTAATGACACTAACGCACTTATTAGACGCAAAAGGTTGACAAAAATGACCTAAATGTTAATCCGACGACACTAACGCTCTTTTTGGATGCACAAGATTGGTTAAAAATCCAAAATGGGTAATAATAAGCCCAAGGAGGACGAAAATGACCAAAATGTTTAACCAATATCACAAACACACTTATTGGATGCACAAGATAGGTTAAAAACCTTAAATGGATTAGACTAAGCCTAATGAGGAAAAGAATCACCTAATTGTAAAACCAATGACACAAACGCAGTTATTCGATGCACAAAATTTGTTAAAAAACTATAAGAATGAATTAGAATAAGCCGAAGGATGACGAAATTGTCACAAACGCACTTATTGGACGCACAAGATTGTTTAAAAACTTTAAATCGGTTAAAATAAAAGAAAGGATGAAAAAATGACTTATATGTTAATCAAATGACACAAACGCACTTATTGGACGCACAAGATTGTTTAAAATTTGTAAATGGATTTGAATAATCGAAAGGATGACAAAAATGACTTAAATGTTAAAAGAATGACATAAACGCACTAATTGGATGCACAATATTGGTTACGAACCCTAAATGGGTTAGAATAAGCCGAAGGATGAAAAAAATGACCTAAATGGAAGACACAAACGCACTTGTTGGACACACAAGATTGTTGAAAAAGGCTAAATGGATTGGAATAAGCCCGTAAATGGATGAAAATAAGCCCATAAATGGATGACCTAAATGTTAATCCAATGACACAAACGCACTTATTGGATCTACAAGATTGGTTAAAAACCCTAAATGGATTAGAGTAATCCCAGGTAGGACAAAACTGACCTAAATGTTAATCCAATGACACAAACGCACTATTTGGATGCACAAGATAGGTTAAAACCCTAAATGGATTCGACTAAGCCTAATGAGGACAAAAATCACCTAATTGTTAAACCAATGACAGAAACGAAATTATAAGATGCACAAATTATGTTAAAAAACTATAAAAATGAATTAGAATAAGGCAAAGGATGACAAAATTGACCTAAATGTCAATCCAATGACACAAACGCACTTATTGGACGCACAAGATTGTTTAAAAACTTGAAATGGATTAGAATAATCGAAAAGTAACAAAAATTACTTAAATCCAATGACACAAACGCACTAATTGGATGCACAAGATTGGTTAAAAACTCTAAATGGATTAGAATAAGCCGAAGGATGACAAAAATGACCTAAATGTTAATCCAATGACACAAACACACTTATTGGACACACAAGATTGGTAAAAAACCCTAAATGAATTAGAATAAGCCCAGGGAGGACGAAAATAACCTAAATGTTAAACCAATAACACAAACACACTTATTGGATGCACAGGATATGTTAGAAACCCAAAATGGATTAGATTAAGCCCGAGGAGAACGAAAATGACCTTAATGTTGATCCAATGACACAAACGTACTTATTGGATGCAAAAGATTGGTTAAAAACACTAAATGGATTAGAATAAGCCCGGGGAGGACGACAATGACCTAAATGTTAATCCAATGTCAAAAACGCACTAATTGGATACACAAGATTGGTTCGAAATCCTAAATGAATTAGAATCAGCCGAAGGACGATGAAAATGAACTAAATGTTAATCCAATGACACAAACACATCTATTGGACTAGAATAATAGAAAGGATGACAAAAATGACCTAAATGTTAATCCAACGACACAAACGCACTTATTGGATGCACAAAATTGATTAAAACCATAAAAAGGATTGTAATAAGCCGAAGGATGACGAAAATGACCCAAATGTTAATCCAATGACACAAACGCACTTATAGGACGCACAAGATTGGTTAACAAGCCTAAATGGATTAGAATAAGCACGGGGAGGACGAAAATTACCTAAATGCTAAACCAATAACACAAACACGCTTCTTGGATACACAAGATTGGTTAAAAAGCCTAAATCGATTAGAATAAGCCTAAGGATGACGAAAATGACCTAAATGTTAATCCAATGACACAAACGCACTTATTGGACGCAAAAGATTGGTTAAAAACCCTATATGGATCAGAATTAGCCCAAGGAGGATGAAAATGACCTAAATGTTAAACCAATGACACGAACGCACTTATTGGATGCACGAAATTGGTTAAAAACCATAAAAATGGATTATAAAAAGCCAAAGGATGACAAAAATTACCTAAATGTTAATCTAATGAAACAAACGCACGTATTGGATGTACAAGATTGGTTAAAAATCCTAAATGGATAATAATAAGCCCAGGGAGGATGAAAATGACCTAAGTATTAATCCAATGGCTTAAACGTACTTATAGGCACACAAGATTGGTTAAAAAGCTTAAATGGATTAGAATAAGCCCATAAATGGATGATAATAAGCCGATGGATGATAAAAATTACCTAAATCCAATGGCACAAATGCACTTATTGGATCCACAAGATTGGTTAAACACCCTAAATGGATTAGAATAATCCTAGGGAGGACAAAAATGACCTAAATGTCAATCCAATGACACAAACGCACTTGTTGGATGCACAAGATGGCTTCATAACCCTAAATGGTTTAGAATAACCCGAGGGAGGATGAAAATGATCTAAATGTTAAACCAATAACACAAACACACTTATTGGATGCAAAAGATTGGTTAAAAACCTTAAATGGATTACAATAAGATCGGGGAGGACAAAAATGACCTAAATGTTGATCCAATGACTCAAACGCACTAATTGGATGCACAAAGATTGGTTAAAAACCTTAAATGGATTAGAATAAGCCGAAGGATGTTGAAAATGACCTAAATGTTAATCCAATGACACAAACGTACTTATTGGACACACAAGATTGGTTAAAAACTCTACATGGATGAGAATAATTCGATAAATGGATGAAAATAAGCCGATGGATGACGAAAATGACCTAAATGTCAATACAATGACACAAACACACTTATTGGATGCACAAGATTGGTTAAAAACCCAAAATGAATTAGAATAAGCCGAAGGATGACAAAAACGACCTAAATATTAATCCAACGACATATATGAACTTATTGGATGCACAAGATAGTTTGAAATCCGTAAATGGATTAGAATAGTCAAAAGCATGACAAAAATGACCTAAATGTTAAACCAATGACACAAACGCACTTATTGGATGCAAAAGATTGGTTAAAAACCCTAAATGGATTAGAATAAGCCCGGGGAGGACGAAATCGACATAAATGTTGAACCAATAAAACAAACACACTAATTGGATGCACAAGATTGATTAAAAACCCTAAATGGATTAGAATAACGCGAAGGATGAGGAAAATGACCTAAATGTCAGTCCAATGGATGAGAATAATCCCATAAATTGGTTAAAAAGCCTAAATGGATGAGAATAATCCCATAAATGGATGAAAATAAGCCGATGGATGACGAAAATGACCTAAATGTCAATCCAAGACCATAAATGCACTTATTGGATCCACAAGATTTATTAAAAAGCCAAAATGAATTAGAATAACCCCATGGAGGACGAAAATGACCTAAATGTTTATCCAATGATACAAACGCACTTGCTGGATGCACAAGATTGGGTGTAAACCTTAAATGAATTAGAATAAGCCCAAGGATGACGAAAATCACCAAAATGTAAATCCAATGACACAAACGCACTTATTGGATACACAAGATTGGTTAAAGACCCTGATTGGAATAGAATAAGCCCAGGGAGGATGAAAATGACCTAAATGTTAATCTAATGACACAAACACACTTATTGGATGCAAAAGTTGGCTTAAAAACCCTAAATGGATTTGAATAAGCCAAACTATGACGGAAATGATATAAATGTAAATCCAATAACACAAACGCACTTATTGGATGCACAAGATTGGTTAAAATCCCTAAATGGGTTAGAATATGCCCTGGGAAGACGAAAAATCACCTAAATGTAAAACTAATGACACAAATGCACTTATTGGATGCATAAAATTGCTTAAAAACCATAAAAATAGATTATAATAAGCCGAAAGATGACGAAAATGACCTAACTGTTAATCCAATGACACAAAAGCACTTATTGGACGCATAAGATTGTTTAAAAACCCTAAATGGATTTGAATAAGCCATGAGAGGACGAAATTGACCGAAGTATGAATCCAATGACACAAACGCACTTATAGGATGCACAAGATTGGTTAAAAACCCTAAATGGATTAGAATAAGCCCTAGGAGGATGAAAATGACCTAAATGTTAAAACAATGACACAAACACACTTATTGGATGCAAAAGATTGGTTAAAAACCCTAAATTGATTAGAATAAGATTAGTTAGGACAAAAATGACCTAAATGTTAAACCAATGACACAAACGCACTAATTGGATGCACAAGACTGATTAAAAACCCTAAATGGATTAGAATAAGCCGAAGGATGAAGAAAATGACCTAAATGTTAATCCAATGACATAAAGGTACTTATTGGACACACAAGATTGGTTAAAAATCCTAATTGGATGAGAATAATCCCATAAATGGAAGAAAATAAGCCGATGGATGCAAAAATGACCTAAATGTTAATCGAATGACGTAAATGCACTTATTGGATCCACAAGATTGGTTAAAAACCCTAAATGGATTTGAATAAGCCATGGGAGGACGAAAAATGACCGAAGTATGAATCCAATGACACAAACGCACTTATTGGATGCACAAGATTGGTTAAAAACCCTAAATGGATTAGAATAAGCCGACTGATGACGTAAATGATTTAAATATTAATCCAATGACACAAACGTACTTATTGGACACACAAGATTGGTTAAAAACCCTAAATGGATTAGAATAATCCCAAGGAGGACAAAATTGACCTAAATGTTAATCCAATGATACAAACGCACTTGCTGGATGCACAAGATTGGTTGTGAACCTTAAATGAATTAGAATTCGCCGAAAGATGACGAAAATGATCTAAATGTCAATCCAATGACACTAACGCATTTATATGATGCACAAGATTGGTTAAAAATCCTAAATGGAATAGAATAAGCCCAAGGAGGATGAAAATGACCAAAATGTCATTCCAATGACAAAAACACAGTTATTGGACGCACTAAATGGCTTCATAACCCTAAATGGAAAAGAGTAAGCCCAGGGAGGATGAAAATGACCTAAATGTTAATCGAAGGACACAAACGCGCTAACTGGATGCGCGAGATGGCTTTAAAACCCTAAATGGATTAGAATAAGCCGATCTATGGCCAAAATCACCTAAATGTTAAACCAATAACACAAGCACACTTATTGGATGTACAAATTGGTTAGAAACCCTAAATGGATTAGAATAAGCCCTAAGAGGATGAAAATGACCTAAATGTTAATCCAATGACATAAACGTACTTATTGGACACACAAGTTTGGTTAAAAGGCCTAAATGAATGAGAATAATCCCATAAATGGATGAAAAGGCCTAAATGGATGCACAAGATTGGTTAAAAACCCGAAATGGATTAGAATAGTCCCAGGGAGGACAAAATTGACCTAAATGTTAATCCAATGATACAAACGCACTTGCTAGATGCACAAGATTGGTTGTAAATGACCTAAATGTCAATTCAATGACACAAACGCACTTATTGGATGCACAAGATTGGTTAAAGATCCTAAATGAAAATGAATAAGCCCAGGGAGGATGAAAATGACCTAATTGTTAGTCCAATGACACAAGCGCAGTTATTGGATGCGAAAGATGCGTTAAAAACCCTAAATGGATTAGAATAAGCCGAACTATGACGAAAATGACATAAATGTTAATCTAATGACACAAACACACTTATTGGATGCACAAGATTGGTTAAAAACCCTAAATGGATTAGAATAAAGCTAATGAGGACGAAAATGACCTAATTGTTAAACCAATAACACAAACACACTTATTGGATGTAGAAGACAGGTTAAACACCCTAAATGGATTAGAATAAACCGAAGAATGACGTAAATGACCTAAACATTAATCCAATGACAGAAACGAACTTATTGGATGCACTAGATTGCTTAAAAATGCTAAATGGAATAGACTAAGGCTAGGGAGGACGAAAATCACCTAAATGTTAAACCAATGACACAAATGCACTTATTGGATGGACAAAAATTGGTTAAAAGACTATAAAAATGGATTATAATAAGCCGAAGGATGACAAAAATGACCTAAATGTTAATTCAACGACACAAACGCACTTATTGGACGCACAAGATTTGTTAAAACCCCAAAATGGATAAGAATAAGGCCAAGGAGGACGAAAATTACCTAAGTATTAATCTTATAACACAAAAGCACTTATTGGATGCACAAGATTGGTTAAAAACCCTAACTGAATCAAAATAAGCCGAAGGATGACGAAATTGACCTAAATGTCAATCCAATTACACAAACGAACTTATTAGACGCACAAGATTATTTAAAACTGCTAATGGATTAGAATAACCCGAAGGATGACGAAAATGACATAAATGTTAATCCAATGAAACAAACACACTAATTGGATGCACAAGATTGCTTAAAAACCCTAAATGGAATTGAATAAGCCTGGGGAGGATGAAAACGACCTAAATGTTAATCCAATGACAAAAACGTACTTATTGGACACACAAGAGTGGTTAAAAAGCCTAAATTGATTAGAATAAGCCCATAAATGGAATAGAATAAGCCGAAGGATGACGAAAATCAACTAATTGTCAATCCAATGACACAGACACATATTGGATGCACAAGATTGGTTAAAGACCGTAAAGGGAACAGAATAAGCCCAGGGAGGATGAAAATGACCTAAACGTTAATCCAATGACACAAACGCACTTATTGGATGCAAAAGATGGCTTAAAAACCCTAAACGGATTAGAATAAACAGAACTATGATGAAAATGACATAAATGTTAATCTAATGACACAAACACACTTATTGGATGCAAAAGATTGGCTAAAAACCCTAAATGGATTAGAATTAGCCCATGGATGACGAACATGACCTAAACATTAATCCAATGCCATAAACGAACTTATTGGATGCACAAGATTGCTTAAAAACGCTAAATGGATGCACAAAATTGGTGAAAAACCCTACATGAGTTAGAATACGCCGAAGAATGACGAAAATGACCTAAATTTCAATCCAATGACACAAACACACTTATTAGATGCAGAAGATGCGTTAAAAACACTAAATGGATCAGATTAAGCCGATTTATGCAAAAAATGACCTAAACGTCTGTCCAATGACACAAACACACTTATAGGATCCACAAGATTGGTTAAAAACCATAAATGGATAAGAATAATCCCAAGGAGGACGAAAATGACCTAGATGTTAATCCAATAATACAAACGCACCTGTTGGATGCACAAGATTGGTTAAAAACCCAAAATGAATTAGAATAAGCTCAAGGATGACGAAAATGACCTAAATATCATTCCAATGACAAAAACAAACTTATTGGATGCACAAGATTGGTTAAAAACCCTAAATGGAACAGAATAAGCCCAAGGAGGATGAAAATGACCTAAATGTTAATCTAATGACACAAGCGCACTTATTGGATGCACAAGATGGCTTAAAACCCCTAAAAGGATTAGACTAAGCCTAAGGAGGACGAAAATCACCTAAATGTTAAACCAATGAGACAAACGCACTTATTGGATTCATAAGATGGCTTAAAAACCCTAAACGCATTAGAATAAGCCGAACTATAACGAAAATGACATAAATGTTAATCCAATTACATAAACGCACCTATTGGATGCAAAAGATTGGTTAAAAACCCTAAATGGATAAGAATAAGCCAAGGAACGAAAATGCCCTAAATGTTAATCCAATGATACAAACGCAGTTGTTGGTTGAATAAGATTGGTTAAAAACCCTAAATTGATAAGCCGAAGGATGACGAAAATGTCCTAAATGTCAATCCAATGACACAAACGCACTTATTGGATTCACATGATTAGTCAATAACCCTAAATGGAATACAATAAGCCTTGGGAGGATGAAAATGACCTAAATGTTAATCAGATGACAGAAACGCACTTATTGGATGCACAAGATTGGTTAAACACACAACATTGATGAGAATAAGCCCGAGGAAGACAAAAATGACCTAAATATTTTTCCAATAAAATAAAAGCACTTATGGGATGCACCAGATTGGTTAAACAATTGACACAAACACATTTATTGGATGCACAAGATTGGTTAAAAACCATAAAAATGGATTAGCATAAGTCAATGGATGACGAAAATGACCTAAACGTCAATCCAATGACACAAACACACTTATTGGATGCATAAGATTGGTTAAAAACCCTAAATGGATAAGAATAATCCCAAGGACGACGAAAATGACCTAGATGTTAATCCAACGATACAAACACAACTGTTGGGTGCACAAGATTGGTTAAAAACCCAAAATAAATTAGAATAAGCTAAAGGATGACGAAAATGACCTAAATGTCATTCCAATGACAAAAACACACTTATTGGATGCACAAGATTGGTTAAAAACCCTAAATGGAACATAATAAGCCCAAGGAGGATGAAAATGACCTAAATGTTAATCAATTGACACAAGCGCACTTATTGGATGCACAAGATGGCTTAAAACCCCTAAAAGGATTAGACTAAGCCTAAGGAAGACGAAAATCACCTAAATGTTAAACCAATGAGACAAACGCACTTATTGAATCCACAAGATGGCTTAAAAACCCTAAATGCATTAGAATAAGCCGAACTATGACGAAAATGACCTAAATGTTAATCCAATTACATAAACGCACATATTGGATGCACAAGATTGGTTAAAAACCCTAAATGGATAAGAATAAGCCAAGGGACGAAAATGCCCAAAATGTTAATCCAATGATACAAATGCAGTTTTTGGTTGCATAAGATTGGTTAAAAACCCTAAATTGATAAGCCGAAGGATGACGAAAATGACGTAAATGTCAATCCAATGAAACAAACGCACTTATTGGATTCACAAGATTAGTTAATAACCCTAAGTGGAATACAATAAGCCTAAGGAGGATGAAAATGACCTAAATGTTAATCAGATGACAGAAACGCACTTATTGGATGCACAAGATTGGTTAAACACACAACATTGATGTGAATAAGCCCGAGGAAGACGAAAATGACCTAAATGTTTTTCCAATAAAACAAAAGCACTTATGGGATGCACCAGATTGGTTAAACAATTGACACAAACGCATTTATTGGATGCACTAGATTGGTTAAAAACCATAAAAATGGATTAGAATAAGCTGAGGGATAACGAAAATGACCTAAATATTAATCCAATAACACCAACGCACTTATTGGTTGCACAAGATGGCTTAAAAATCCTAAATGGATTCGAATAAGCCAAATCATGACGAAAATGACCTAAATGTTAATTCAATGACACAAAAGCACTTATTCGATGCTTGAGATTGATTAAAAACCCTAAATGGATTAGACTAAGCCTAGGGAGGACGAGAATCACCTAAATGTTAAACCAATGACACAAACGCACTTAATGGATGCACAAGATTAGTTAAAAACCATAAAAATGGATTAGAATGAGCCGAAAGATGACGAAAATAACCTTAATGTTAATCCAATGACACAAACACATTTAATGGATGCACAAGATTGGTTAAAAACCCTAAATGGATAAGAATAAGCCCAAGGAGGATGAAAATGACCTAAATGTTAATCCAATGATACAAACGCACTTGTTCGATGCACAAGATTGGTTAAAAACCCTAAATGGAATAGAATAAGTCAAAGAAGGATGCAAATGACCTAAAAGTTAATCCAACGACACAAACGCACTTATTGGTTGCACAAGATTGGTTAAAAACCATAAAAATTGATTAGAATATGCTGAAGGATGACAAAAATAACCTAAATGTTAATCCAATGACACAAACGCACGTATTGGATGCACAAGATTGGATAAAAACCATAAAAACGGATAATAATAAGCCGAAGGATGACGAAAATGAGCTAAATGTTAATACAATGACACAAATACACTTAATGGATGCACAAGATTGGTTAAAAACCCTAAATGGATAAGAATATTCCCAGGGAGGACGAAAATGACCTAGATGTTAATCCAATGATACAAACGCACTTGTTGGATGCACAAGATTGGTTAAAAACCCTAAATGAATTAGAATAAGCTGAAGGATGACGAAAATGACCTAAATTTCAGTCCAATGACACAAACACACTTATTGGATGCACAAGATTGGTTAAAAACCCTCAATGAAATAGAATAAGCCCAAGGATGATGAAAATGACCTAAATGTTAATCCAATGACACAAGCGCACTTATTGGATGCACAAGATGGCTTAAAACCCCTAAATGGAATAGACTAAGTCTAAGGAAGACGAAAATCACCTAAATGTTAAACCAATGAGACAAACGCACTTGTTGGATTCACAAGATGGCTTGAAAACCCTAAATGCATTAGAATAAGCCGAACTATGACGAAAATGACCTAAATGTTAATCCAATTACATAAACGCACTTATTGGATGCACAAGATTAGTTAAAAACCCTAATTGGATTAGACTAAGCCTAAGGAGGACGAAAATCATCTAAATGTAAAACCAATGAGACAAACGCACTTATTGGATTCACAAGATGGCTTAAAAACCCTAAATGCATTAGAATAAGCCGAACTATGACGAAAATGACCTAAATGTTGATCCAATTACATAAACGCACTTATTGGATGCACAAGATTGGTTAAAAACCCTAAATGGATAAGAATAAGCTAAGTGGCCAAAATGCCCTAAATGTTAATCCAATGGTACAAACACAGTTGTTGGTTGCATAAGATTTGTTAAAAACCATAAACTGATAAGCCGAAAGATGACGAAAATGACCTTAATGTCAATCCAATGACACAAATGCACTTATTGGATTCACAAGATTAGTTAATAACCTTAAAAGGAATACAATAAGCCTAGGGAGGATGAAAATGACCTAAATGTTAATCCAATGACACAAACTCACTTATTGGATGCACAAGATTGGATAAAAACCATAAAAATGGATAATAATAAGCCGAAGGATGACGAAAGTCACCTAAATGTTAATACAATGACACAAACACACTTAATGGATGCACAATATTGTTTAAAACCCCTTAATGGATAAGAATATGCTCAGAGAGGACCAAAATGACCTAAATGTTAATCCAATGATACAAACGCACATGTTGGATGCACAAGATTGGTTATAAACCTTAATTGAATTAGAATAAGTTGAAGGATGACGAAAATGACTAAATGTTAATTGAATCACACAAACACACTTATTGGATGCACACGATTGGTTAAAAACCCTAAATGGATAAAAAAAAGCCGAAGGAAGACGAAATAGACTAAATGTTAATCCAATGAAACAAATGCACTTATTGGATGCACAAGATGGCTTGAAAACCCTAAATGGATAAGAATATGCTCAGAGAGGACGAAAATGACCTAAATGTTAATCCAATGATACAAATGCACATGTTGGATGCACAAGATTGGTTAAAAACCTTAATTGAATTAGAATAAGCTGAAGGATGACGAAAATGACATAAATGTTAATCCAATGACACAAATGCACTTATTGGATGCACAAGATGGCTTAAAAACCCTAAATGGATTAGAATAAACCGAATTATGACGAAAATTACCTAAATGTTAATCCAATGACACAAAAGCACTTATTGGATGCACAAGATTGGTTAAAAACCCTAAATGGATTAGACTAAGCCTTGGGAGGACGAAAATCACCTGAATGTTAAACCAATGACACAAACGCACTCATTGGATGAACAAGATTGGTTAAAAACATAAAAATGGATTAGAATAAGCCGAAGGATCACGAAAATGACCTAAATGTTAATCCAATGACACAAACGCACTTAATGGTTGCACAAGATTGGTTAAAACCCCTAAATGGATAAGAATAAAGGGAGGAAGAAAATGACCTAAATCTTAATCCAACGAAACATACACACTTATTGGATGCACAAAATGGCGTAAACACCCTAAAAGGATTAGAATAAACCGAACTATGACGAAGATGACGAAAATGTTAATCCAATGACACAAACACACTTATTGGATGCAAAAGATTGGCTAAAAACCCTACATGGATTAGAATAAAGGGAGGAAGAAAATGACCTAAACATTAATCCAATGACATAAACGAACTTATTGGATGCACAAGTTTGCTTAAAAACGCTAAATGGATTAGATTTAACCTATAGAGGAAAAAAAACACCTAAATGTTAAGCCAATGACACAAACACACTTATTGGATGCACAAAGTTGGTTAAAAGACTATAACAATGGATTATAACAAACTGAAAGATGACAAAAATGACCAAAATGTTAATCCAATGACACAAACGCACTTATTGGATGTACAAGATGGCTTAAAACCGCTAAATCGATTAAGCTAATCCTACGATGGACGAAAATCACCTAAATGTTAAACCAATGAGACAAACACACTTATTGGATGCACAATGTAATACTCTTAATTTTAAAATGTACTTTTTGTATTTTCGGGTGCTTTCATGTTGAATTATGAGGCTTTTTAGCTAGTTTTATTGGTATTTTGGATGTTAAAATGCCATAAATATTTTGAGGGTCTCGTTTTAAATTATTTGGCGAGAAATAATTTAATTACGTTGCAGAAAATTTATTACCGGACTATTTTGTTAAAAATATCTTTAGTTGCTGAAAATTTTATCTGTAAATTGAGTTGCAACGAGAGTAGATATTTTTATCAAAAGAGTTCAGATGGTGTGCGACAGTATTAGTTATTTGCTGGTTTGATTTAAATATATATATATATATATATATATATATACATATATATATATATATATATATTTATTTTTGGGAGTTAGTTATATATATGTATATTATTAGAAAGTTAATATATATATATATATACATGTTAAGTGATTTGGGGAGGGAGATTAGAAAAAGAAAGAAAAGCAAAACATTTTCCCCAGCCTCACGTGTTTTTCTTCTTTCTCCTCTGTTTGCGAAACCGTGTGGGTGGTTTCCAAAACCACCAAACACAAAACCTCACATATCACCTAGATCCAAGCTTTATCTCGCGATGCGACTGAAGAGAAAGTTGATCGTGATCACGTTGCGGTTCTTGGGAACTAATTTTCGCAGCTCTGTGCGAAGCGGGAATTTTACCGGAATTTTATCGCGGTGCCGTAATCGGCCGTTCGAGCTACCGTCGAGGTAAGGGCTCCTTCCAATTTTTAGCTTGCATATAGGACTCTATATGCGTATTTGTGGGGTTTGACTTTGAGGGGTTTATGTGTGAATTTGGGGGAAAGGAATTTAATGGGATTTATGTGAGTTGTGGAAAAGAAATTTGGTGGTTTACGTTTAACGATTTTGAGTTTTGATTTGGGTATTATGGTTGAAAATGTTTGGAAAATAAATTTGGTGGGTTTGAGGTGAGATGTTGTGAGAAATGAATTTGAATGCATTTTGTGGGTAAATGGTGAAATTGAATTTAATGAGTTTCGAGGTGTGGGCGATGGTGATTTTTACTTGGTATGATTGATGTGTTTATGGGTAACTTTAGGAATGTGGATATTTGCTTTATGTTTCAAGATGTGGGAATTTGGATAAATGCAAATTATGTGTGTATTTTGATTTGGTATGAATTGATGAGATTGTGTATGTGGTGATTTGAATTCAATATGATTTGTGAATTCAATTTCATGTGATTTGAGGATTGTATGCATTGAGTATGCTCTGTGTTAAATTTGAGAATCATTAGTGTTAAATGAGCATTAAAAATGGGGAATCTTTTAATAACTGCATTTACTTAATGATTGTGGTGTTGAGAGTCAGAGTATGCTCATGCATTTCATAGTAGTGATAGTGGTGACCGGATGGGCCACGAGATGATTCCACGTGATTGGATGGTTCATCTTATCCTTACGGGGATTATCGCGTCGGTGATAGTGGTGATCGGATGGGCCACGGGATGATTCCACGTGATTGGATGGTTCATCTTATCCGTATAGGGGATGATTCCACGTGATTGGATGGTTCATCTTACCCTTACATGGATTATCGCGTTGTGCTAACCTGTGAGAGGTTGCACATTAGTAAATCGTGTTAGCCTGTGAGAGACTGCACCTTGGTAATTAGTACTAGTCTGTGAGAGGCTGTACAATTATGATTTACGCCTATTTGAGGAGGGTTTTGTCGATATTCCGGAATCATGTGCATTGGCATATACGCATTGCATTAGGGTGCTTGGCACGTGAGTCACGTTTGACATGTTATGATGTTTGTATATGCGTACTTGATTGTGATGAGTGATTTGTGTTGTGTTGGTGTTTGTGATTGATTGAATTGGTGTTGAAAGTGTTGGAATGAATTTGGAAGTGTGGGAATGTTTTTGAAAGGGTTAAAAACTGATTTTCTGCTGTTTTGACAGGTGTATTCGACTACACCAGTGTTGTAGTCGAATACAGATGATTAATTTAGCTACTGACTTGATTTTTTTGAAGTGTATTCGACTACACAAGGTGCTGTATTCGAATACAGTTGAATGGAATGTTGTATTCGAATACAGACAGGCTGTATTCGAATACAGTAGTGCTGTCAGTGCTGTTTTTGCTGTTTTTTCTGCTGTGTTTCTCAAGTGTATTCGACTACACATAGGGTGTATTCGAATACAACAGTGCTGTTTGGTCCAAAACTTCATTTTTCAACCTTGTTTATGCATGTTTAACATATGCAAACCCTTTCTAGATGCATGCTAAGTTGAAAGGTGATTTTGTGCATTTAAAATTAAATGTTACGTGGTATTTGTTAATTTCGGATTGGTGACCCTTTACAATTGTGGAAATCTGGGCTTTGCCCTCAGATGAGTACCAGGGTCGATCTAAGGCGTGGCACAGTGATGGGTTGGTTGTGTGACCGAAAGCAGGGGGCTTGATGCCGCTCGTGGATTATCAGTACCCAGTCACCCTCAGATAGATTAATGATCAGCTTAGGGTTATATTTAAGAATGTTATTTATTTCCCTTTCTTATTTCAAGTTTTTGTAGAATAAGGAACTTGTGTATTTGAAACAGATTATTTTAGTCGATGTATTTTATACTTGGATTATCAATTCAAAAACCTTTTTAATTTGTTGTAATTAAGAGGAAATAAATTATGAATTTTGTCGTTTGAGTTACGACTTGGTAATTTGTATTACGACTTAAATGTTTGTCCAAAAGTATTTTCTTCATTTATAGAGTTAACCTGGTGTTTTTATCCATTTATTTTGAAAAAAAAAAATACACTCGCGCTTTTAAAAATCGGGGTGTTACATTGTGGTATCAGAGCTTTGGTTTAAATTTCTTTGGGGCTGTGAGTTGGGTGTCCTAAGCTGATCAAGAGTCGAGGTTAGGGGTATCAAGTGACTGGAGTCCACGTGTACTTTGTGTTTTGTTGTCTAGGGTCAACCATGATGTGCTTAAGTAGTTTATTGTTTCTTATACGAAACATCGTGCCTTGTAGCACTTTAGTTGGAAGAGTAGTTAAAACATATAACATTAGTCGACTTTGGTCGACGAGTGTCTCTGGATTCCTTAAACCTATCGGTCTAGGAAAGAAAGGGTTGAAGCGAATCATGACGGCATGGGATTTATGAAGTGGTTCCAAGGATACAAAGGCTGTTATTGGTGATAACTCGAAGATTTTATTGGCGTGAGACTTATAGGGGATTTCAAGTAAAGATCTAAGTGGAGGAATTTTCTTTTAGAGAAGTATTGGATGTTTTCCTGGTAGATTTCAGGACGAGACTAGATGAAGTTTGATAACTGTCAAAGAGATGTGAACACCATGGAATTGTTGAGAAGACGAGGTTTCCATTCGGAATAACATCTGGTGCTCAGGTGTCAACTAAAGAGGCTTGTGTTGAAGTTAAGGTGCGCTACACATGAGTGGTGAATATTACCTTGGTTAGGCAAAGGACGCTGTGAGGAATAGTCGATACCTTGAGGGGTAAGGTCGAGCATACGAGTTAAACTAGATTCGTGACTTAGATTGTTAAGTATGAATCTCATGACAGTATAGGAATGAGACTATATATTTTGTTGGTAAGTGACAACTCTCTGTGTGGCTTAGGGGAAAATAAGTATGGATAGTGATCTTAGATGAAACTATTGACGCGTAAGTGTGAATTTTGAGTGATGTTCGGGTAAACGTAAGGAGTTAAGACTTGATGTATTGAACCACATGTTACTATTAAGTGGAATTGGAAGTATAGAGTACAGGAATACTTAGAGATTGTTGCAAAGAAAGCTTGGATTGTCTATTAAAGGATGGTAAACACTAGGAGAGTGTGAAT
>JBBPBP010009779.1:51226057-51251874 GCA_037974735.1 Cicer chorassanicum | reverse complement strand
GTTTGTGATTGATTGAATTGGTGTTGAAAGTGTTGGAATGAATTTGGAAGTGTGGGAATGTTTTTGAAAGGGTTAAAAACTGATTTTCTGCTGTTTTGACAGGTGTATTCGACTACACCAGTGTTGTAGTCGAATACAGATGATTAATTTAGCTACTGACTTGATTTTTTTGAAGTGTATTCGACTACACAAGGTGCTGTATTCGAATACAGTTGAATGGAATGTTGTATTCGAATACAGACAGGCTGTATTCGAATACAGTAGTGCTGTCAGTGCTGTTTTTGCTGTTTTTCTGCTGTTTTCTCAAGTGTATTCGACTACACATAGGGTGTATTCGAATACAACAGTGCTGTTTGGTCCAAAACTTCATTTTTCAACCTTGTTTATGCATGTTTAACATATGCAAACCCTTTCTAGATGCATGCTAAGTTGAAAGGTGATTTTGTGCATTTAAAATTAAATGCTACGTGGTATTTGTTAATTTCGGATTGGTGACCCTTTACAATTGTGGAAATCTGGGCTTTGCCCTCAGATGAGTACCAGGGTCGATCTAAGGCGTGGCACAGTGATGGGTTGGTTGTGTGACCGAAAGCAGGGGGCTTGATGCCGCTCGTGGATTATCAGTACCCAGTCACCCTCAGATAGATTAATGATCAGCTTAGGGTTCTATTTAAGAATGTTATTTATTTCCCTTTCTTATTTCAAGTTTTTGTAGAAAAAGGAACTTGTGTATTTGAAACAGATTATTTTAGTCGATGTATTTTATACTTGGATTATCAATTCAAAAACCTTTTTAATTTGTTGTAATTAAGAGGAAATAAATTATGAATTTTGTCGTTTGAGTTACGACTTGGTAATTTGTATTACGACTTAAATGTTTGTCCAAAAGTATTTTCTTCATTTATAGAGTTAACCTGGTGTTTTTATCCATTTATTTTGAAAAAAAAAAATACACTCGCGCTTTTAAAAATCGGGGTGTTACATTGTGGTATCAGAGCTTTGGTTTAAATTTCTTTGGGGCTGTGAGTTGGGTGTCCTAAGCTGATCAAGAGTCGAGGTTAGGGGTATCAAGTGACTGGAGTCCACGTGTACTTTGTGTTTTGTTGTCTAGGGTCAACCATGATGTGCTTAAGTAGTTTATTGTTTCTTATACGAAACATCGTGCCTTGTAGCACTTTAGTTGGAAGAGTAGTTAAAACATATAACATTAGTCGACTTTGGTCGACGAGTGTCTCTGGATTCCTTAAACCTATCGGTCTAGGAAAGAAAGGGTTGAAGCGAATCATGACGGCATGGGATTTATGAAGTGGTTCCAAGGATACAAAGGCTGTTATTGGTGATAACTCGAAGATTTTATTGGCGTGAGACTTATAGGGGATTTCAAGTAAAGATCTAAGTGGAGGAATTTTCTTTTAGAGAAGTATTGGATGTTTTCCTGGTAGATTTCAGGACGAGACTAGATGAAGTTTGATAACTGTCAAAGAGATGTGAACACCATGGAATTGTTGAGAAGACGAGGTTTCCATTCGGAATAACATCTGGTGCTCAGGTGTCAACTAAAGAGGCTTGTGTTGAAGTTAAGGTGCGCTACACATGAGTGGTGAATATTACCTTGGTTAGGCAAAGGACGCTGTGAGGAATAGTCGATACCTTGAGGGGTAAGGTCGAGCATACGAGTTAAACTAGATTCGTGACTTAGATTGTTAAGTATGAATCTCATGACAGTATAGGAATGAGACTATATATTTTGTTGGTAAGTGACAACTCTCTGTGTGGCTTAGGGGAAAATAAGTATGGATAGTGATCTTAGATGAAACTATTGACGCGTAAGTGTGAATTTTGAGTGATGTTCGGGTAAACGTAAGGAGTTAAGACTTGATGTATTGAACCACATGTTACTATTAAGTGGAATTGGAAGTATAGAGTACAGGAATACTTAGAGATTGTTGCAAAGAAAGCTTGGATTGTCTATTAAAGGATGGTAAACACTAGGAGAGTGTGAATGTTTTGATAAGTTAGAGGGATTAATCAAGATTTGATTTGAGACCCTAAGATGGTTAATCTGTAAGTCAACGATTCAAAATCCCCAAGGTTGGATGGAGGACCAAGTGACACCTTAAACTTGTATGATCAAGGGAGTTGAGGTAGACAAGTGATAAATACTTCATGTTATGGATGGAAGTGTTTAAAGATTTCCTAATAATGTTGTGTTATGATGAGAAGAGTTTTCATTAGTGATATTACTAAGACGGTTAGAGTCATTGAGGAATAAGACCTTGTGTTGTATCTTAAGATGGAATGGATAAATTGAGACGGTGAAATGAGTATTTGAAGATTTTAGGATCCGATTTTCTAATTTTATTCAATGACATAGCGTGAATAGGAAGAAATGTAACGAATGATTTATGGTTTAGTTGTTGTTCTTGGGAAGCCAAGCGTTAAGATTTGAAATGAGTGTTTCAGATACTAGATGGACGAGGAAGATATATGGGTCTTGGAAATATTTTACTGCTAAGTTATGAGGATGTAGTTTAAAGATAATTATTCTTTAAAAGATGCTTGTTGGGTACGTTTGAGAATTAGTTCTTTAGGACGTTCGATTGTCGGGATTCTTTAGTTGGTACCTTGGTGAAGGTTGAGAATGAATAAGAAAATCTAGCGAGTGAACCAAATTTTGGAAAGCGTGCTATGAAACTTGTTGGAGCAGCACATGGGTATGTGGCTCATGTCAATTAAGGATTCATGAAATGAATTATCCATCTGAAAATCAGACATTGTTATTAGAAGAGTACGCCAATGAATTCAAAGGCACTACTTGAATGCATGTCATAGGGGTACGTTATTGTGTTCGTGTCAATCAAATGAATTAAATGTTTATGTGGTAGGGAAGAATTGAGCATGGAATGGAAAAGTTTGGTGAGAACTAATAAGGCTTGAATTATTCAAATCACTATAATGAAGCAAGACGAAGTATGATGGTAGACGAGCTAAGAAAAATAAAGGACTCTAGGTGTTGACCACATGGACGGTTGAATGACGATAGAGGTGAAAAGTGTTTGAGATATATTTCAGATGTAGAATATTTTATAGGAAGTGTGGAAATTTGGGGGAATTGAGATTTTGTTGAAATGTTGAAGAAATTCTTAAAGACCAGGATGACAATCTTATCTGAAGGGAGAAAATTTTAAGAGTAAGAGGAAAGACAAAAATAAGATCAAGTTAAGTTGGATGATATTTTGGAATATGACGCACTATGGGGTGTACCGATTGTGGCTATCAAAGAAGAGAGCAATTTTTGGAAAAAGACATACAAGAGTAAGTTAAGTAATGATTTCGAAAATAATGAAGATGTATCAAGGTTCGAGGTGTAAATTTAAGGTTTGTATAAATGGAAAAGTGACGGAGTAATTACAATGTGTTTGACCTGTCATGATGATATGATAATCATCAAGCTGCAAATAAAGGACGCAGCGAAATTGAGAAGTATCACAATGAATGTTAGCAGCAGGTAGAGGAAAATTATTTTCGGGTTGTCCAGAAATGCGAGGGATGTAGGAAATTGACTAGTAAAACGTGAATTTGAAGTGTTAGGAATGAGACAAATGTAGGTCTTAACCAGTGAATGAAATTCAAGTTGGATTTTGTTGGGGGCGTGACTCTTAAAATGAAGTACTAGGCTTGAAGGAAGTTTGCGTGTTGGAGGTGGTATAGTTCGGACATGTCGTCGAAAATATTTGAGGAAAAATTTGATCACCAATCGGATGTTGGGATGGGATTATTAAAGTTATAATTAGACCAACATCCTGTTAAGAACACTGTGGCTTGGTGCAGTTGTGCGACTAAAGAAAATCGAGGATTTACGGGCAATGGAGAAATTAGGGAGTTTTCAGCGGTAATGAATGTTTTGTGCTCAATGTGTGAGTGTCAAACTTAGAGTTTCAGTTTGGGACCTAATGGATGTTTCGTACCAAGTGGATGTATATGAGGCTATGTGGCATAGTTTTGGGCGATTGTACTTCATCGATAGGAAAATAAGGGAAACTCAGTGGACCTTGAGAAGATTGTTAGACCGCTTGTACCTCGAGATAGCTTTAAGTCCAAGTTGAAGGGAGCATTATTACAGTTGGGTTAAGATGGTCTAATCCATCATCATGGTCGTTGGCTACCTATTGACAAATTGAGGAACTGATCATCCTTAATCTCTTGTTGATAGTAGACAAAATCGTGTTGAATGGAACGGGCGAGTCTTACCAGCTCTGATAGTGCGCAAAGTTGTTAAGTACCCTATGAGGAGGGTTAGATGGCGCTTTCTTCGAGTAGGTCGGACGAAACAAGTCCTAGTATGAATGTTGAATTGGAGAGCAAGATGAGAGAACTAAACCTGAGTTGGTTATCGACGCGTAGTTTCGAGGACGAAACTATTTTTAGGGGGGTAGAATGTAATACCCTTAATTTTAAAATGTACTTTTTGTATTTTCGGGTGCTTTCATGTTGAATTATGAGGCTTTTTAGCTAGTTTTATTGGTATTTTGGATGTTAAAATGCCATAAATATTTTGAGGGTCTCGTTTTAAATTATTTGGCGAGAAATAATTTAATTACGTTGCGGAAAATTTATTACCGGACTATTTTGTTAAAAATATCTTTAGTTGCTGAAAATTTTATCTGTAAATTGAGTTGCAACGAGAGTAGATATTTTTATCAAAATAGTTCAGATGGTGTGCGACAGTATTAGTTATTTGTTGGTTTGATTTAAATATATATATATATATATATATATGTATGAATTTTTGGGAGTTAGTTATATATATGTATATTATTAGAAAGTTAATATATATATATATATATATATATATATATATATACATGTTAAGTGATTGGGGGAGGGAGATTAGAAAAAGAAAGAAAAGCAAAACATTTTCCCCAGCCTCACGTGTTTTTCTTCTTTCTCCTCTGTTTGCGAAACCGTGTGGGTGGTTTCCAAAACCACCAAACACAAAACCTCACATATCACCTAGATCCAAGCTTTATCTCGCGATGCGACTGAAGAGAAAGTTAATCGTGATCACGTTGCGGTTCTTGGGAACTAATTTTCGCAGCTCTGTGCGAAGCGGGAATTTTACCGGAATTTTATCGTGGTGCCGTAATCGGCCGTTCGAGCTACCGTCGAGGTAAGGGCTCCTTCCAATTTTTAGCTTGCATATAGGACTCTATATGTGTATTTGTGGGGTTTGACTTTGAGGGGTTTATGTGTGAATTTGGGGGAAAGGAATTTAATGGGATTTATGTGAGTTGTGGAAAAGAAATTTGGTGGTTTACGTTTAACGATTTTGAGTTTTGATTTGGGTATTATGGTTGAAAATGTTTGGAAAATAAATTTGGTGGGTTTGAGGTGAGATGTTGTGAGAAATGAATTTGAATGCATTTTGTGGGTAAATGGTGAAATTGAATTTAATGAGTTTTGAGGTGTGGGCGATGGTGATTTTTACTTGGTATGATTGATGTGTTTATGGGTAACTTTAGGAATGTGGATATTTGCTTTATGTTTCAAGATGTGGGAATTTGGATAAATGCAAATTATATGTGTATTTTGATTTGGTATGAATTGATGAGATTGTGTATGTGGTGATTTGAATTCAATATGATTTGTGAATTCAATTTCATGTGATTTGAGGATTGTATGCATTGAGTATGCTCTGTGTTAAATTTGAGAATCATTAGTGTTAAATGAGCATTAAAAATGGGGAATCTTTTAATAACTGCATTTACTTAATGATTGTGGTGTTGAGAGTCAGAGTATGCTCATGCATTTCATAGTAGTGATAGTGGTGACCGGATGGGCCACGAGATGATTCCACGTGATTGGATGGTTCATCTTATCCTTACGGGGATTATCGCGTCGGTGATAGTGGTGACCGGATGGGCCACGGGATGATTCCACGTGATTGGATGGTTCATCTTATCCGTATAGGGGATGATTCCACGTGATTGGATGGTTCATCTTACCCTTACATGGATTATCGCGTCGTGCTAACCTGTGAGAGGTTGCACATTAGTAAATCGTGCTAGCCTGTGAGAGACTGCACCTTGGTAATTAGTACTAGTCTGTGAGAGGCTGTACAATTATGATTTACGCCCCTTCGAGGAGGGTTTTGTTGATATTTCGGAATCATGTGCATTGGCATATACGCATTGCATTAGGGTGCTTGGCACGTGAGTCATGTTTGACATGTGATGATGTTTGTATATGCGTACTTGATCGTGATGAGTGATTTGTGTTGTGTTGGTGTTTGGGATTGATTGAATTGGTGTTGAAAGTGTTGGAATGAATTTGGAAGTGTTGGAATGTTTTTGAAAGGGTTAAAAACTGATTTTCTGCTGTTTTGACAGGTGTATTCGACTACACATGTGTTGTAGTCGAATACAGATGATTAAATTAGCTACTGACTTGATTTTTTTGAAGTGTATTCGACTACACAAGGTGCTGTATTCAAATACAGTTGAATATAATGTTGTATTCGAATACAGACAGGCTGTATTAGAATACAGTAGTGCCGTCGGTGCTGTTTTTGCTGTTTTTCTGGATTTTTCGCAAGCGTATTCGAATACAACAGTGCTGTTTGGTCCAAAACTTCATTTTTCAACCTTGTTTACGCATGTTTAACATATGCAAACCCTTTCTAGATACATGCTAAGTTGAAAGGTGATTTTGTGCATTTAAAATTGAATGCTACGTGGTATTTGTTGATTTCGGTTGGTGACCCTTTACAATTTGTGGAAATCTGGGATTTGCCCTCAGATGAGAACTAGGGTCGATCTAAGGCGTGGCACAGCGATGGGTTGGTTGTTTGACCGAAAGCAGGGGGCTTGATGCCGCTCATGGATTCTCAGTACCCAGTCACCCTCAGATAGATTAATGATCAGCTTAGGGTTCTATTTAAGAATGTTATTTATTTCCCTTTCTTATTTCAAGTTGTTGTAGAAAAAGGAACTTGTGCATTTGAATCAAACTATTGGAGCCGGTGTACTTTATACTTGGATTATCAATTCAAAAACCTTTTTAATTTGTTGTAATTATGAGGAAATAAATTATGACTTTTGTTGTTTGAGTTACGACTTGGTAATTTGTATAACGACTTAAATGTTTTGTCCAAAAGTATTTTCTTCATCTATAGAGTTAATCTGGTGTTTTTATCCATTTATTTTGAAAAAAAAAATACACTCGCGCTGTTAAAAATCGGGGTGTTACATTGTGGTATCAGCGCTTTGGTTTAAATTTCTTTGGGGTTGTGAGTTGGGTGTCCTAAGCTGATCAAGAGTCGAGGTTAGGGGTACCAAGTGACTGGAGTCCACGCGTACGTTGTGTTTTGGTTTCTTGGGTCAAGCATGATGTGCTTAATTAGTTTATTGTTTCTTATACGAAACAACGTGCCCTGTGGCACTTTAGTTGGAAGAGTAGTTAAAACATAGAACATTAGTCGACTTTGGTCGACGAATGTCTCTGAATTCCTTTAACGTATTGGTTTGGGAAAGACAGGGTTGAAGCGAATCATGACGGCATGGGATTTATGAAGTGGTTCCAAGGATACAGAGGCTATGTTATTGGTGATAACTCGAAGATGTTATTGGTGTGAGAACTGATATGGGATTTCAAGTAAGGATTTAAGTGGTGAATTTATTTTTAAGAAAAGTATTAGATGTTCTCCTGGTAGCTTTCATGACGAGATTGGGTGAAGTTTGATGACTGTCAAAGAGATGTGAACACCATGGAACTGTTGAGAAGACGAGGCTTCCGTTTGGAATAGCATCTGGTGCTCATGTGTCAACTAAAGAGGCTTGTAATGAAGTTAAGGTGCACTACACATTAGGGGTGAATATTACCTTGGTTAGGCAAAGGACGCTTTGAGGAATAGTCGATACCTTGAGGGGTAAGGTTGAACATTCGAGTTAAACTAGATTCGTGACTTAGATTGTTATGTATGAATCTCATGACGATTATAGGAGCGAGACTATATATTTTGTTGGTAAGTGACAAATCTTTGTGTGGTTTAGGAGAGAATAAGTATGAATAGTAATTGTAGATGAAACTATTGACGCGTAAGTGTGAATTTTGAGTGGTGTTTGGGTAAGCATAAGGAGTTGAGCCTTGATGTACTGAACCGCATATTACTATTAAGTGGAATTGGAAGTACAGAGTACATGAATACTTAGAGATTGTTACAATGTAAGCTTGGAGTGTCTATTAAAGGATGGTATACACTAGGAGAGTGAGAATATTTTGATAAGTTAAAGGGATTAATCAAGATTTGATTTGGGACCCTAAGATGGTTGATCCTAAAGCCAACAAGTTAAAATCCACGAGGTTGGATGGAGGACCAAGTGACACCTTAAACTTGTATGATCGAGGGAGTTAAGGTAAACAAGTGTTAAATAATTCATGTTATGGATGGAAGTGTTTGAAGGCTTACTAATAATGTTGTGTTATGATGAGAAGAGTTTTCATTAGTGAGATTACTAAGGCGGTTAAAGTCAATGATGAATAAGACCTTTTATTGTATCTTAAGGTGAAACGGATAAATTTAGACGGTGTAATGAGTATTTGAATATTTCAAGGATCAGATTTGATAATTTTATTCAAATGACATAACGTGAATAGGAAGAAATGTAACGAATGATTTATGGTTTAGTTGTTGTTCTTGAAAGCCCAGCGTTAAGATTTGAAAAGTGCGGTTCAGTTACTAGATGGACGAAGAAGGTATGTGGGTCTTGGAGATATTTTCCTGCTAAGTTATGAGGATGTAGTTTAAAGATAATTATTTTTTAAGAGATGCTTGTTGGGAACGTTTGATAATTAGTTCTTTAGGACGTTCGATTGTCGGGATTCTTTTAGTTGGTACTTTGGTGAAGGTTGAGAATGAATAAGAAAATCAAGCGATTGAACCAAATTTTGGAAAGCGTGCTATGAAACTTGTTGGAGCAGCACATGGGCATGTGGCTTATGGCAATTAAGGATTCATGAAATGAATTATCCTATCCGAAAATTAGACATTGTTATTAGAAGAGTACGCCAACAAATTCAAAGACACTACTTGAATGCATGTCATAGGGGTACGTTATTGTGTTCGTCAATCAAAAGAGTTAGATGTTTGTTTGATAGGGAAGAATTGAGTATGGAATGAAAAAGTTTGGTGGGAACTAGTAAGGCTTGATTTATTAACATCACTATAATGAAGCAAGACGAAGTATGATGGCAGATGAACTAAGAAAAATAAAGGACTCTACGTGTTGACCACATGGATGGTTGAATGACGGTAGAGGTGAAAAGTGTTTTGAGATATATTTCAGATGTAGAATATTTCATAGGAAGTGTGAAAATTTGGACGAATTAAGATTTTGTCGAATGGTTGAAGAAATTCGTAAAGACCAGGATGACAATCTTATCTGAAGGAAGAAAAGTTTAATAGTAAGAAGAAAGACAAAAAGAAAATCAAGTTAAGATGGATGATATTTTGGGATATGACGCACTATGGTGTGTGCAAATTGTGGCTGTCAAAGGAGAAAGGAGCTTTGGAAGAAGACATACAAGAGTAAGCTAAGTAATGATTTCAAAACAATGAAGATCTATCAAGGTTCGAGGTAGAGATTTAAGGTTTGTAAAAATGGAAAAGTGATGGAGTGAATACAATGTGTTTGACATGTCATAATGAAAAGATAATTATAAAGCTTTTAATACAGGACGCGGTGGAATTGAGAAGTATCAAAATGAATATTGGTAGCCGATGTAGGAAATGTATTTTCGGGTTGTCCAGAATTGCGAAGTATGTAGGAAATTGACTAGTGAAACGTGAATTTGAGGTGTTAGGAATGAGATAAATGTAGGTCTTAACCAGCGAATGAAATTCAAATTGGATTTTATTGGAGACGTGACTGGAAGGAAGTTTGAAATTCAAATTCAAACTGGAAGGAAGTTTGCGTGTTGGAGGTGGTATAGTTCGGACATGTCGTCGAAAATATTTGAGGAAAACTTTGATCACCAATCGAATGTTGGGAAGTGCTTATTAAAGTTATAATCATACCAACATTCTGTTAAGAACATTGTGGCTTGGTGGAGTTGTGCGACTAAAGAAAATCGAGGATTTGCGGGCAATGGAGAAATTAGGGAGTTTTTAGCGGTAATGAATGTTTTGTGCTCAATGTGTGAGTGTCAAACTTAGAGTTTCAGTTTGGGACCTAATGGATGTTTTGTACCAAGTGGATGTATATGAGGCTATGTGGCATAGTTTTGGGCAATTGTACTTCATCGATAGGAAAATAAGGGAAACTCAGTGGACCTTGAGAAGATTGTTAGACCGTTTGTACCTCGAGATAGCTTTAAGTCCAAGTTGAGGGGAGCATTATTACAGTTGGGTTAAGATGGTCTAATCCATCATCATGGTCGTTGGCTACCTATTGACAAATTGAGGAACTGATCATCCTTAATCTCTTGTTGATAGTAGACAAAATCGTGTTGAATGGAACGGGCGAGTCTTACCGGCTATGATAGTGCGCAAAGTTGTTAAGTACACTATGAGGAGGGTTAGATGGCGCTTTCTTCGAGTAGGTCGGACGAAACAAGTCCTAGTATGAATGTTGAATTGGAGAGCAAGATGAGAGAACTAAACCTGAGTTGTTTATCGACGCGTAGTTTCGAGGACGAAACTATTTTTAGGGGGGTAGAATGTAATACCCTTAATTTTAAAATGTACTTTTTGTATTTTCGGGTGCTTTCATGTTGAATTATGAGGCTTTTTAGCTAGTTTTATTGGTATTTTGGATGTTAAAATGCCATAAATATTTTGAGGGTCTCGTTTTAAATTATTTGGCGAGAAATAATTTAATTACGTTGCGGAAAATTTATTACCGGACTATTTTGTTAAAAATATCTTTAGTTGCTGAAAATTTTATCTGTAAATTGAGTTGCAACGAGAGTAGATATTTTTATCAAAATAGTTCAGATGGTGTGCGACAGTATTAGTTATTTGCTGGTTTGATTTAAATATATATATATATATATATATATATATATATGTATTTTTGGGAGTTAGTTATATATATGTATATTATTAGAAAGTTAATATATATATATATACATGTTAAGTGATTGGGGGAGGGAGATTAGAAAAAGAAAGAAAAGCAAAACATTTTCCCCAGCCTCACGTGTTTTTCTTCTTTCTCCTCTGTTTGCGAAACCGTGTGGGTGGTTTCCAAAACCACCAAACACAAAACCTCACATATCACCTAGATCCAAGCTTTATCTCGCGATGCGACTGAAGAGAAAGTTGATCGTGATCACGTTGCGGTTCTTGGGAACTAATTTTCGCAGCTCTGTGCGAAGCGGGAATTTTACCGGAATTTTATCGCGGTGCCGTAATCGGCCGTTCGAGCTACCGTCGAGGTAAGGGCTCCTTCCAATTTTTAGCTTGCATATAGGACTCTATATGCGTATTTGTGGGGTTTGACTTTGAGGGGTTTATGTGTGAATTTGGGGGAAAGGAATTTAATGGGATTTATGTGAGTTGTGGAAAAGAAATTTGGTGGGTTACGTTTAACGATTTTGAGTTTTGATTTGGGTATTATGGTTGAAAATGTTTGGAAAATAAATTTGGTGGGTTTGAGGTGAGATGTTGTGAGAAATGAATTTGAATGCATTTTGTGGGTAAATGGTGAAATTGAATTTAATGAGTTTTGAGGTGTGGGCGATGGTGATTTTTACTTGGTATGATTGATGTGTTTATGGGTAACTTTAGGAATGTGGATATTTGCTTTATGTTTCAAGATGTGGGAATTTGGATAAATGCAAATTATGTGTGTATTTTGATTTGGTATGAATTGATGAGATTGTGTATGTGGTGATTTGAATTCAATATGATTTGTGAATTCAATTTCATGTGATTTGAGGATTGTATGCATTGAGTATGCTCTGTGTTAAATTTGAGAATCATTAGTGTTAAATGAGCATTAAAAATGGGGAATCTTTTAATAACTGCATTTACTTAATGATTGTGGTGTTGAGAGTCAGAGTATGCTCATAGTAGTGATAGTGGTAGTGGTGACCGGATGGGCCACGAGATGATTCCACGTGATTGGATGGTTCATCTTATCCTTACGGGGATTATCGCGTCGGTGATAGTGGTGACCGGATGGGCCACGGGATGATTCCACGTGATTGGATGGTTCATCTTATCCGTATAGGGGATGATTCCACGTGATTGGATGGTTCATCTTACCCTTACATGGATTATCGCGTCATGCTAACCTGTGAGAGGTTGCACATTAGTAAATCGTGCTAGCCTGTGAGAGACTGCACCTTGGTAATTAGTACTAGTCTGTGAGAGGCTGTACAATTATGATTTACGCCCATTTGAGGAGGGTTTTGTCGATATTCCGGAATCATGTGCATTGGCATATACGCATTGCATTAGGGTGCTTGGCACGTGAGTCACGTTTGACATGTTATGATGTTTGTATATGCGTACTTGATTGTGATGAGTGATTTGTGTTGTGTTGAGGTTTGTGATTGATTGAATTGGTGTTGAAAGTGTTGGAATGAATTTGGAAGTGTGGGAATGTTTTTGAAAGGGTTAAAAACTGATTTTCTGCTGTTTTGACAGGTGTATTCGACTACACCAGTGTTGTAGTCGAATACAGATGATTAATTTAGCTACTGACTTGATTTTTTTGAAGTGTATTCGACTACACAAGGTGCTGTATTCGAATACAGTTGAATGGAATGTTGTATTCGAATACAGACAGGCTGTATTCGAATACAGTAGTGCTGTCAGTGCTGTTTTTGCTGTTTTTCTGCTGTTTTCTCAAGTGTATTCGACTACACATAGGGTGTATTCGAATACAACAGTGCTGTTTGGTCCAAAACTTCATTTTTCAACCTTGTTTATGCATGTTTAACATATGCAAACCCTTTCTAGATGCATGCTAAGTTGAAAGGTGATTTTGTGCATTTAAAATTAAATGCTACGTGGTATTTGTTAATTTCGGATTGGTGACCCTTTACAATTGTGAAAATCTGGGCTTTGCCCTCAGATGAGTACCAGGGTCGATCTAAGGCGTGGCACAGTGATGGGTTGGTTGTGTGACCGAAAGCAGGGGGCTTGATGCCGCTCGTGGATTATCAGTACCCAGTCACCCTCAGATAGATTAATGATCAGCTTAGGGTTCTATTTAAGAATGTTATTTATTTCCCTTTCTTATTTCAAGTTTTTGAAGAAAAAGGAACTTGTGTATTTGAAACAGATTATTTTAGTCGATGTATTTTATACTTGGATTATCAATTCAAAAACCTTTTTAATTTGTTGTAATTAAGAGGAAATAAATTATGAATTTTGTCGTTTGAGTTACGACTTGGTAATTTGTATTACGACTTAAATGTTTGTCCAAAAGTATTTTCTTCATTTATAGAGTTAACCTGGTGTTTTTATCCATTTATTTTGAAAAAAAAATACACTCGCGCTTTTAAAAATCGGGGTGTTACACACAAGATAGCATAAAAACCATAAATGGATTAGAATAAGTCGAACTATGACGAAAATGACCTAAATGTTAATCCAATTACATAAACGAACGTATTGGATGCACAAGATTGGTTAAAAACCATAAATCGATAAGAATAAGCCAAAGGATGACGATAATGACCTAAATATTAATTCAATGATACAAACGCAGTAATTGGATGCACAATATTGGTTAAAAACCTTAAACGGATTAAACTAAGCCTAGGGAGGACGAAAATAAACTAAATGTTAAACAATTAAAACAAACGCATTTATTGGATGCACACGATTGGTTAAAAACCATAAAAATGGATTAGAATAAGCCGAACTATGACAAAAATGACCTAAATGTTAATCCAATGACACAAACGCACTTATTGGATGCACAATATTGCCTAAAACACCTACATCGAAAGAATAAGCCCCGAGAGGACGAAAATGACCTAACTGTTAAACCAATAACACAAACACTTTTAATGGATGCACAAGATTGTTTAGAAACCCTAAATGGATTAGAATAAGCCCGAGTAGGATGAAAATGACCTAAATGTTTATCCAATGACACAAACGCACTTATTAGATGCACAAGATTGGTTAAAAACCCTAAACGGATTAGATTAAGGCTAGGGAGGACGAAAATAACCTAAATGTTAAACAATTGACACAAACGCAGTTATTGGATGCACAAGATTTGTTAAAAACAATAAAAATGGATTAGAATAAGCCGATGGATGACGAAAATGACCTATATATTTATCCAATAACACAAACGAACTTAATGGATGCACAAGATTGGTTAAAAACCCTAAATGGATAAGAATAATCCCAGGGAGGACGAAAATGACCTAAATATTAATCCAATGATACAAACGCACTTATTAGATCCACAACATAGGGTAAAAACCCTAAATGGAATAGAATAAGCTGGAGGATGACAAAACCCACCTAGATGTCAATCCAATGACACAATCACACTTATTAGATGCACAAGATTGGTTAAAAACCCTAAATGGAATACAATAATCCCAGGGATGATGATTTTGACCTAAATGTTAATCCAATGACACAAACGCACTTATTGGATGTACAAGATGGCTTAAAACCGCTAAATCGATTAAGCTAATCCTACGGTGGACGAAAATCACCTAAATGTTAAACCAATGAGACAAACACACTTATTGGATGCACAAGATAGCATAAAAGCCCTAAATGGATTAGAATAAGTCGAACTATGACGAAAATGACCTAAATGTTAATCCAATTACATAAACGAACGTACTGAATGCACAAGATTGGTTAAAAACCCTAAATGGATAAGAATAAGCCAAAGGAGGACGAAAATGTCCTAAATGTTAATCTAATGACACAAACGCACTTATTGGATAAACAGGATTGGTTAATAACACTAAATGGACTACAATAAGCCCAAGGAGGATGAAAATGACCTAAATGTTAATCCAATGACACAAACACACTTATTTGATGAATAACACGAAATAAAACCCTAAATGGATTAGAATAAGCCGAACTATGATGAAAATGACCTAAATTTGAAAAAGCCTTTCAAAACCCTAAATGGATTACACTAAGCCTAACGAGGACGAAAATTACCTAAATGTTAAACCAATGACACAAAGCCGAAGAATGACAGAAATTACCTGAATGTTAATCCAATGACACAAACGCACTTAATGAATGCACAAGATTGGATAAAAACCCTTAATGGATAAGAATAAGCCCGGGGAGGATGAAAATGACCTAAACCTTAATCCAATGACAAAATCGCACTTATTGGATGCACAAGATGGCTTAAAAACCCTAAATGATTTAGAATTAGCCGAATTATGACGAAAATGACCTAAATGTTAATCCAATGACACAATACCACGTATTGGATACACAAGATTGGTTAAAAACCCTAAATTGATTAGACTAAGCCTTGGGAGGACGAAAATCACCTAAATTTTAAACCAATGACACAAATGCACATATTGGATGCACAAGATATGTTAAAAACCCTAAATGGAATAGAATAAGCCCAAGGAGGATGAAAATTACCTAAATGTTAATCCAATGACACAAACGCACTTATTGGATGCACAAGATGGCTTTAAAAGGCTAAATGGAATAGAATAAGCCACACTATGACAAAAATGACTTAAATGTTAATCCAATGACACAAAAGCAGTTATTGGATGCACAAGATTTGTTTAAAACCCTAAATGGATGAGACTAAGCCTAGGGAGGACGAAAATCACCTAAATGTAAATCCAATTACAAAAACGGTCTTATTTGATGCACAAGATTGGTTAGAAACCCTAAATGGATTAGAATAAGCCATGGTGGGACAAAAATGACAGAAATGTTAATCCAATAACAAAAAGACACTATATGGATGCACAAGATTGGTTATAAACCCTAAATGGATTACAATAAGCCTAGGGAGGACGAAAATCACCTAAGTGTTAAACCAATGACACAAAAACACTTTCTGGATGCACATGATTCGTTAAAAACCCTAAATGAATAAAAATAAGCCCAGGGAGGACGAATATGACCTAAATGTTAATGCAATGATACAAACGCACATGTTGGTTGAACAAGAATTGTTAAAAACCTTAAATGAATTAGAATAAGTTGAAGGATGACGAAAATAACCTAAATATCAATCCAATGACACACACACACTTATCGGATGCACAAAATTGGTTAAGAAGCCTAATTGGAATAGAATAAGCCCAAGGAGGATGAAAATGACCTAAATGTTAATCCAATGACACACACGCACTCATTGGGTGCACAAGATGGCTAAAAAATCCTAAATAAATTAGAATAAACCGAATTATGACGAAAATGACCTAAATGTTAATCCAATGACACAAAAGCACTTATTGCATGCACAAGAACGGTTAAAAACCTTATATGGATAAGACTTAGCCTAGGGAGGATGAAAATCACCTAAATGTTAAACCAATGACACAAACACACTTATTGGATGCACAAGATTGGTTAAAAACCATAAAAATGGATTAGAATAAGCCGAAGGATGACGAAAATGACCTAAATGTTAATCCAATGACACAAACACACTTAATGGATGCACAAGATTGGTAAAAAATCCTAAATGGATAAGATTAAGCCCAAGGAGGACGAAACTGACGTAAATGTTAATCCAATGATACAAATGCACTAGTTGGATGTACAAGATTGGTTAAAAACCTTAACTGTATTAGAATAATCTGAAGGATGACAAAAATAACCTAAATGTCAATCCAATGACACAAACACACTTATTGGATGCACAAGATTGGTTAAAAACCCTAAATGGCATAGAATAAGCCCAGGGAGGATGAAAATGACCTAAATCTTAATCCAATGAAACAAACGCACTTATTGGATGCACAAGATGGCTTAAATACCCTAAATGGATTAGAAAGTTTTAATCCAATGACACAAAAGCACGTATTGGATGCACAAGATTGGTTAAAAACCCTGAATGGATTAGACTAAGCCTAGGGAAGACGAAAATCACCTAAATGTTAAACCAGCGACAAAAACGCACTTATTGGATTCACAAGATTGGTTAAAAACCATAAAATGGATTAGAATAAGCCGAAAGATGACGAAAATGACCTAAATGATAATCTAATGACACAAATGCACTTAATGGATGCACAAAATTCGTTAAAAACCCTAAATGTATAAAAATAAGCCCAGGGAGGACGAAAATGACCTAAATGTTAATGCAATGATACAAACGCACATGTTGGATGCACAAGAGTTGTTAAAAACCTCAAATGAATTAGAATAAGCCGAAGGATGACGAAAATAACCTAAATGTCAATCCAATGACACACATACACTTATCGGATGTAGAAAATTGGTTAAAAAGCCTAAATGGAATAGAATAAGCCCAAGGAGGATGAAAATTACCTAAATGTCCATCCAATGACACAAACGCACTCATTGGATGCACAAGATGGCTTAAAAATCCTAAATGGATTAGAATAAACCAAATTGTGACGAAAATGACCTAAATGTTAATCCAATGACACAAAAGCAGTTATTGGATGCACAAGATTTGTTAAAAACCCTAAATGGATTATACTAAGCCTAGGCAAGACGAAAATCACCTAAATGTTAAACCAATGACACAAACACACTTGTTGGATTGACAAGATTGGTTAAAAACCTCAAAAATGGATTAGAATAAGCCGAAGGATGACGAAAATGACCTCAATGTTAATCCAATGACACAAACACACTTAATTGATGCACAAGATTGGTTTAAAACCCTAAATGGATAAGAATAAGCCCAGTGAGGACGAAACTGACCTAAATGTTAATCCAATGATACAAACGCACTTGTTGGATGCACAAGATTGGTTAAAAACCTTAATTGAATTAGAATAAGCTGAAGGATGACAAAAATAACCTCAATGTCAATCCAATGACACAAACACACTTATTGGATGCATAAGATTGTTTAAAACCCCTAAATGGCATAGAATAAGCCCAGGGAGGATGAAAATGACCTAAATCTTAATCCAATGAAACAAACACACTTATTGGATGCACAAGATTGCTTAAAAACCCTAAATGGATTAGAAAATTTTAATCCAATGACACAAAAGCACGTATTGGATGCACAAGATTGGTTAAAAACCCTGAATGGATTAGACTAATCCTAGGGAAGACAAAAATCACCTAAATGTTAAACCAACGACAAAAACGCACTTATTGGATGCACATGATTGGTTAAAAACCATAAAATGGATTAGAATAAGCCGAAGGATGAGGAAAATGACCTAAATGATAATCTAATGACACAAACGCACTTAATGGATGCAGAAGATTCGTTAAAAACCCTAAAAGAATAAAAATAAGCCCAAGGAGGACGAAAATGACCTAAATGTTAATGCAATGATACAAACACACATGTTGGATGCACAAGAATTTTTAAAAACCTTAAATGAAATAGAATAAGCTGAAGGATGACGAAAATAACCTAAATGTCAATCCAATGACACACACACACTTATCGGATGCACAAAATTGGTTAAAAAGCCTAAATGGAATAGAATAAGCCCAAGGAGGATGAAAATGACCTAAATGTTAAACCAATGACCCAAACTTACTCATTGGACGCACAAGATGGCTAAAAATTCCTAAATGGATTAGAATAAACCGAATTATGCAAAAAATTACATAAATGTTAATCCAATGACACAAAAGCACTTAATGGATGCACAAGATTGGTTAAATATCCTAAATGGATAAGTATAAGCCGCGGAGGACAAAACTGACCTAAATGTTAATCCAATGATACAAATGCACTTGTTGGATGCACAAAATTGGTTAAAAACGTAAAATGTATTAGAATAAGCTGAAGGATGACAAAAATAACCTAAATGTCAATCCAATGACACAAACACAATTATCGGATGCATAAGATTGGTTAAAAACCCTAAATAGCATAGATAAGCCCAAGGAGGATGAAAATGACCTAAATCTTAATCCAATGAAAGAAACGCACTTATTGGATGCACAAGATTGCTTAAAAACCCTAAATGGATTAGAAAATGTTAATCCAATGACACAAAAGCACGTATTGCATGCACAAGATTGGTTAAAAACCTTAATGGATTAGACTAAGCCTATGGAAGACGAAAATCACCTAAATGTTAAACCAACGACAAAAACACACTTATTGGATGCACATGATTGGTTAAAAACCATCAAATGGATTAGAATAAGCCCAAGGAGTATGAAAATGACCTAAATGTTAATCCAATGACACAAACACACTTAATGGATGCACAAGATTGGTTAAAAATCCTAAATTGATAAGAATAAGCCCCGGAAGACAAAACTGACCTAAATGTTAATCCAATGATACAAATGCACTTGTTGGATGCACAAGATTGGTTAAAAACATAAAATGTATTAGAATAAGCTGAAGGATGACAAAAATAACCTAAATTTCAATCCAATGACACAAACACACTCATTGGATGCACAAGATTGGTTAAGAACCCTAAATGGCATAGAATAAGCCCAGGGAGGATGAAAATGACCTAAATCTTAATCCAATGAAACAAACGCACTTATTGGATGCATAAGATGGCTTAAAAACCTTAAATGGATTAGAAAATGTTAATCCAATGAAACAAAAGCACGTATTGGATGCACAACATTGTTTAAAAACCCTAAATGGATTAGACTAAGCCTAGGGAAGACGAAAATCACCAAAATATTAAACCAACGATAAAGACGCAGTTATTGGATGCACAAGATTGGTTAAAAACCATAAAAATGGATTTGCATAAGCTGAAGGATGACGAAAATGACCTAAATGTTAATCCAATGACACAAACGCACTAATTGGATACACAAGAATGCTTAAAAACCGTTAATGTATTAGAATAAGCATTGGGAGGACGAAAATGACCTAAATGTTAAACTAATGAAATATACGCACTTATTGGATGCACAAGATTGGTTAAAAACCCTAAATGGATTAGAAAAAGCCGAAGGATGACGAAAATAACCTAAATGTCAATCCAATGACACACACACACATATCGGATGGACAAAATTGGTTAAAAAGCCTAAATGGATTAGACTAAGCCCAAGGAGGATGAAAATGACCTAAATGTTAATCTAATGACACAAACGCACTCATTGGATGCACAAGAGTGCTAAAAATTCCTAAATGGATTAGAATAAACCGAATTATGATGAAAATGACCTAAATCTTAATCCAATGACACAAAAGCACTTATTAGATGCACAAGATTTGTTAAAAAGTCTAAATGGATTAAACTTAGCCTAGGTAGGACGAAAATCACCTAAATTTTAAACCAATGACACAAACACACTTATTGGATGCACAAGATTGGTTAAAAAGCATAAAAATGGATTAGAATAAGCCAAAGGATGACGAAAATGACCTAAATGTTAATCCAATGACACAAACACACTTAATGGATGCACAAGATTGGTTAAAAATCCCAAATGGATAAGAATAAGCCCCGGAGGACAAACTGACCTAAATGTTAATCCAATGATACAAATGCACTTGTTAGATGCACAAGACTGGTTAAAAACCTTAAATGAATTAGAATAAGCCGAAGGATGACGAAAATGACCTAAATGTTAATCCAATGACACAAACACACTTAATGGATGCACAAGATTGGTTAAAAACCCTAAATGGATAAGAATAAGCCCAGAGAGGATGAAATTGACCTAAATGTTAATCTAATGATACAAATGCACTTGTTGGATGCACAAGATTGGTTAAAAACCTTAAATGAATTAGAATAAGCTGAAGGATGACAAAAATAACCTAAATGTCAATCCAACGACACAAACACACTTATTGGATGCACAAGATTGGTTAAAAACCCTAAATGGCATAAAATAAGCCCAGGGAGGATGAAAATGACCTAAATCTTAATCCAATGAAACAAACGCACTTATTTGATGCACAAGATGGCTTAAAAACACTAAATGGATTAGAAAATGTTAATCCAATGACACAAAAGCAGGTATTGGATGCACAACATTGTTTGAAAACCCTAAATGGATTAGACTAAGCCTAGGGAAGACGAAAATCACCTAAATGTTAAACCAACGACAAAAACGTACTTATTGGATGCACAAGATTGGTTAAAATCCATAAAAATGGATTTGCATAAGCCGAAAGATGACGAAAATGACCTAAATGTTAATCCAATGACACAAACGCACTAATTGGATACACAAGAATGCTTAAAAACCGTTAATGGATTAGAATAAGCATTGGGAGGACGAAAATGACCTAAATGTTAAACCAATGACACATACGCACTTATTGGATGCACAAGATTGGTTAAAAACAATAAAAATGGATTAGAATAAGGCGAAGGATGACGAAAAGGACCTAAATATTAATCCAATGACACATACGCACTTATTGGATGCACCAGATTGGTTAAAAACCATAAAAATGTATTAGAATAAGCCGAAGGATGACGAAAATGACCTAAATGTTAATCCAATGACACAAACTCACTTAATGGATGCACAAGATTGGTTAAAAACCCTAAATGGAAAAGAATAAGCCGAATTATGACGAAAATGACCTAAATGTTAACCCAATGACACAAAACCTAGTATTGGATACACAAGATTGGTTAAAAACACTAAATGGATTAGATGACATACACGTTAATCCAATGATACAAACGCACTTGTTGGATGCACAAGATGGCTTAAAAACCCTAAATGGATTAGAATAAGCTCAAGGAGGATGAAAATGACCTAAAAGTAATCCAATGACACAAACACACTTATTGGATGCACAAGATAACTTTAAAAGGATAAATGGAATATAATAAGCCGCACTATGATGAAAATGACGTAAATGTTTATCCAATGACACAAAGGCACTTATTGGATGCACAAGATTGGTTAAAAACCCTAAATGGATTATACTAAGCCTAGGGAAGACAAAAATCACCTAAATGTTAAACCAACGACAAAATCGCACTTATTGGATGTAGAAACAATACACAAGAATGACCAAAATGGATTTAAATAAGCCGAAGGATGACGAAAATGACCAAAATGTTAATCCAACGACACAAACGCACTAGTTGGATACACAAGAATGCTTAAAAACCCTTAATGGATTAGAATAAGTTTGGGTGGACGAAAATTACCTAAATGTTAAACCAATGACACAAACGCCCTTATTGGATGCACAAGATTGGTTAAAAACCCTAAATGGATTAGAAAAAGGCCGAATGATGACAAAAATGAGCTAAATGTGAATCCAATAACACAAAGGCACTTATTGAATGCAAAAGATTGGTTAAAAACCCTAAATGGCTTAGAATAAGCCCAGGGAAGATAAAAATGACCTAAATCTTAATCCAATGAAACAAACACACTTATTGGATGCACAAGATGGCTTAAAAACCCTAAATGGATTAGAAAATGTTAATCCAATGACACCAAAGCACGTATTGGATGCACATGGTTGGTTAAAAACCCTAAATGGATTAGTCTAAGCCTAGGGAAGACGCAAATCACCTAAATGTTAAACCAACGACAAAAACGCACTTATTGGATGCACAAGATTTGTTAAAAAACATAAAAATGGATTTGCATAAGCCGAAGGATGAGGAAAATGACCTAAATGTTAATCCAATGACACAAACGCACTAATTGGATACACAAGAATGCTTAAAAACCGTTAATGGATTAGAATAAGCACTGGGTGGACGAAAATGACCTAAATGTTAAACCAATGACACAATCGCACTTATTGGATGCACAAGATAAGTTAAAAACCCTAAATGGATTAGAAAAAGCCGAAGGATGACGAAAATGACCTAAATATTAATCCAATGACACAAACGCACTTATTGGATGCAAAAGATTGGTTAAAACTCTAAATGGATTAGAATAAGCCCGCGGAGGATGAAAATGACCAAAATCTTAATCCAATGACACAAACGCACTTATTGGATGCAAAAAATGGCGTAAAAACCCGAAATGGATTAGAATAAGCCGAGTTATGACGAAAATGACCTAAATGTTAATCCAATAACACAGAACCACATATTGGATGCACTAGATTGGATAAAAACCTTAAATGGATTAGACTAAGCCTATAGAGGACGAAAATCACCTAAATGTTAAACCAATGACACTAACGCCCTTATTGGATGCACAAGATTGGTTTAAAACCACTAAAATGGATTAGAATAAGCCGAAGGATAACGAAAATGACCTGAATGTTAATCCAAAGACACAAACGAATTTAATGGATGCACAAGATGGGTTAAAATTCTTAATGGATAATAATAAGCCTTAGGAGGACGAAAAATAACCTAAATGTTAATCCAATGATACCAACGCACATGTTGGATGCACAAGATTGGTTAAAAACCCTAAATGGAATAGAATAAGCCCAAGGAGGATAAAAATGACCTAAATATTAATCAAACGACACAAACGCACTTATTTGATGCACAAGATGGTTTTAAAAGGCTAAATAGAATAGAATAAGCTGCATTATGACGAAAATGACCTAAATGTTAATCCAACGACACAATAGCACTTATTGGATGCACAAGATTGGTAAAAAACCCTAAATCGATGAGACTAATCCTAGGGAGGAGAAATTCACCTAAATGTTAAACCAGCGACAAAAACACACTTATTAGATGCACAAGATTGGTTAAAAACCCTAAATGGATTAGAATAAGCCCTGGTAGGACGAAAACGACCAAAATGTTAATCCAATAACACAAACGCACTTAATGGATGCACATGGTTGGTTAAAAACACTAAATGGATTAGACTAAGCCTAGGGATGACGAAAATCACTTAAATGTTAAACCAATGACACAAACACACTTACTGGATGCACAAGATTGGTTAAAAACCATAAAGTGGATTAGAATAAGCCGAAGGATGACGAAAATGAACTAAATGTTAATCCAACGACACAAACCCACTTAATGGATGCACAAGATTCGTTAAAAACCCTAAATGGATAAGAATAAGCCCAAGGAGGACGAAACTGACCTAAATGTTAATCCAATGATACAAATGCACTTGTTGGATGCACAAGATTGGTTAAAAACCTTAAATGAATTAGAATAAGCTGAAGGATGACAAAAATAACCTAAATGTCAATCGAATGACACAAACACACTTATTGGATGCACATGATTGGTTAAAAACCCTAATGGCATAGAATAAGCCTAGGGAGGATGAAAATGACCTAAATCTTAATCCAATGAAACAAACGCACTTATTGGATGCACAAGACTGCTTAAAAACCCTAAATGGATTAGAAAATGTTAATCCAATGACATAAAAACACGTATTGGATGCACAAGATTGGTTAAAAACCCTGAATGGATTAGACTAAGCCTAGGGAGGACGAAAATCACCTAAATGTTAAACCAATGACAGAAACACACTTAATGGATGCACAAGATTGGTTAAAATCCATAAAAATGGATTAGAATAAGCCGAAGGATGACGAAAATGACCTAAATGTTAATCCAATGACATAAACACACTTAATGGATGCACAAGATTTGTTAAAACCCTAAATGGATAAGAATAAGCCCAGGGAGGACGAAACTGACCTAAATGTTAATCCAATGATACAAATGCACTTGTTGGATGCACAAGATTGGTTAAAAACCTTAAATGAATTAGAATAAGCTAAAGGATGACAAAAATAACCTAAATGTCAATCAAATGACACAAACGCACTAATTGGATACACAAGAATGCTTAAAAACCGTTAATGGATTAGAATAAGCACTGGGTGGACGAAAATGACCTAAATGTTAAACCAATGACACAAACGCACTTATTGGATGCACAAGATAAGTTAAAAACCCTAAATGGATTAGAAAAAGCCGAAGGATGACGAAAATGACCTAAATATTAATCCAATGACACAAACGCACTTATTGGATGCAAAAGATTGGATAAAACTCTAAATGGATTACAATTAGCCCGCGGAGGATGAAAATGACCAAAATCTTAATCCAATGACACAAACGCACTTATTGGATGCAAAAAATGGCGTAAAAACCCGAAATGGATTAGAATAAGCCGAGTTATGACGAAAATGACCTAAATGTTAATCCAATAACACAGAACCACATATTGGATGCACTAGATTGGATAAAAACCTTAAATGGATTAGACTAAGCCTATAGAGGACGAAAATCACCTAAATGTTAAACCAATGACACTAACGCCCTTATTGGATGCACAAGATTGGTTTAAAACCACTAAAATGGATTAGAATAAGCCGAAGGATAACGAAAATGACCTGAATGTTAATCCAAAGACACAAACGAATTTAATGGATGCACAAGATGGGTTAAAATTCTTAATGGATAATAATAAGCCTTAGGAGGACGAAAAATAACCTAAATGTTAATCCAATGATACCAACGCACATGTTGGATGCACAAGATTGGTTAAAAACCCTAAATGGAATAGAATAAGCCCAAGGAGGATAAAAATGACCTAAATATTAATCAAACGACACAAACGCACTTATTTGATGCACAAGATGGTTTTAAAAGGCTAAATAGAATAGAATAAGCTGCATTATGACGAAAATGACCTAAATGTTAATCCAACGACACAATAGCACTTATTGGATGCACAAGATTGGTAAAAAACCCTAAATCGATGAGACTAATCCTAGGGAGGAGAAATTCACCTAAATGTTAAACCA